>CM034533.1:38884633-39103765 GCA_020002185.1 Paraescarpia echinospica
GTGTGTGTGTGTGTGTGTATGTGTGTAATATATACATACATACACATATAGATACAATAATAAAATAATATTATATATATATATAATATTATATATATATATATATATTATTTGTATTTGCATATATTTAATAATCTTAACGTATCTCAAATTTGCTGCATAACGCCGTGACAACGATTACTGTACCTAATTATATATATATATATATATATATTATATTATTATATATATATATATATATTATACACACACGCACATACACACACACTCACACACACACACACACACACACACACACACACACACACACATATATACATACAGAGGAACCTCGGTATTAGTCACCGGCGGGACTGGAAAAAGTGACCGTTATAGCGAGGTGACCCTAATACTGAATATGGGAAGCATCATGGGAATTGATAAAAATGCTGTGGATACAGTTAGAGTGCTTTACCTTACAGCTCTTTCCTGGCAGGTCTCTTATCTTTCGTTTCCATTTCGCATACATTTGTCAAAATCTAACAATTCATTATCATACTGCACACTCTTAATTAATTAGTTAATTTGGCTTCCAACTACAATAAAACAATGTCATTGCCATTTTAAGAGGTAGTCGAAAAAATGTAAACGGTTTACGTTTCGCCACCTGAACCTACTTCTCCAATTAATTTGTTAAATAAACAAGCAGTCAGGCGCCTAATTATTGACACCATATTGTTAGGATTAAGACATGCGGCTGTCATATTTATCTGGGAAATCTACTCGTCCGATTAAACTTTTAATTAAAAGTGTTACCTAAGATCACTGAGGATCATAAATACTGCGTTTTTTTGCAGTTTTCTAATGTTTACTGGCCTCTGCATAAACACGCCAGGTTCGTGGCTTCTAATTACTATTGACATTTTTGGCAGTGCTTTTTAATGTAACAAAAGGGCAGCTGGCCGGTGTCCCGAATCTGTTGGTTTCTAATTTCGGGGTTCATCTGCCAATTTGCACCCAGTTGCTGACCCTATTAGAGAATAGCGAGGTGACCCTATTATCTGGACGAATGTCCTATTCTGTACCATGGTAATTATTTGGGACTGACCCAACGTGACCCTAACTGCGAGGTGACCCAACTGAGGTGACCCAATACCAAGGTTCCACTGTATATCTATCTATCTATCTATATATATATATATATATATGTATGCAGTTTTATAATAAATATTGTTGTTATCGTTGTTGACGTTACTGCACCAGTAGAAGAAGCAGCAACAGTTGCTTTGGCTGCCAGTTGTTGCAGCAACAACAATAGTAGAAACAACAGCTGTTGTTGTTATTGTTGTTATTGCGACAGAAGCAGAACAGTCGTGATAGCACAGTAACAGCAACAGCAGAAACAGCCGCTGAAGAAAAAACATAAAATGCCAACCTGTATAATATGAGAACGTTTCGTAGACATAATCCGGGAGGTCACGTTTAACCTAAAACACAACACCTATCATTATTATTCGCATATATAATCGACGATGAAGCGTATTATTTACATCATAATTATACACGGACGACCATCGGGGGAAGCAGCTAAAGATAAATACGAAGACAGATACAGCGTTTACCAGTGAACGTCGTAGCTGCCAAAAAGTGGGATACGGGAAAGTCAAGAAGAACACAGAGATGAGTTGCAACATAGCGCTGGACGAAGAACTGAGTAGTAACGTCGTTTACATTGTGTTAGGACATATTAAAAGTATGGGCGCGGCGGCCGGGTAAGGACGCAGTACGTAGGGCGTAGTGGTCGAGCGGTTAGAGTGCTGGACTGTCGCTCGGAGGAACCGGGGTTCGAAGTCCGTGTCTTTCGGAAGAGACGCTATAAGTCATTGGTCCCTTCCATGTGTCTTGACATTGATTTCAAAAGGTAATGTAATTGGTCCACCAATATACACTGCAACAGCCATACCTTCATGACATTCCTAAACTGTGTATGTATGTTAGCAATGTCTTCATGTGTAGGGTGTTGTTCTATTGTCGCAAGTCTTTCTTCTATAGCAGACGTTGGGCGATTCAATAACCGAAACACAATTTCTGGCTTCTCTGTGAACACATCTGCATTCTTAACTTGTGCAACAGCATATTTCTGTGAACCACAGATATGTTTGACTGCAGCAAAGAATCATTTTGAATCATTTTGCATCGCGCGTGGTCAATTTTTACTAAACCGATATAGGTATAGGGGAACGGAGTGCAAAACGGGCCCCCATCCGTTTGGCGTTATTGTACTATATACAGCTAAATGTGTGGTGGCACTACTAAATAACTCAGAAATGGGCCCTAGTGAACATTGGTTGGAAGTGCGAAACGCATATTCAAAGAGGTGAGCTCAAAAAGATTGTTCTTCACACCTTTCTTAAAATGTTTGCACTATTTTTTAAATATCATATTTCCGTTTGTGAGAGTTAAAAACAACCGACAATGTGGCATGACCAAACAAAATATGCTCTGACATGGGGAAGAAAGGATAAAATGTGAATAATAATGGCCAGGGTCCGAATATGCACAATGTGTTTGCGAAATGTGTGATGATAAGACAAGTGAATATGCAGGGGGCCAATTTTGGACGAACCTTTTTAGCGAGTCAAAAATTGGGTGGTGTTCTGAAACATCCCATAGAAACAGTAATTTTAATACAAATGTGCTAAATTATCGCACAGTCGTAGTCAAATAAGTGGAGAAGATGATCCCATAGGGAAGAATTTATTAGAATAAAAAATGTCAACTTGATGGCAAATCTCGCTTAAGGGGCCAATTTTGCACGCCGTTCCCCCACTCATCGTGGGGCAAATATTGAACATTTTCAGTATTGAGTAAACATGTTTTATTCCCTTATAACCTTCAACAATTAAGGTTCCGTTACCCTGCTTTCAAGGTAGGCGCCTATCTTAAACGATTAAACCACAACTTGTGAATTGTGACTTACCCTTTGTCTGGCTTCGCTGAGCTGTACTACGTTCATGGTGGACACGCCGACGATAATGATGCTGAGGACCACGCTCTGCGGGAATAGCAGCACGTAGGATTATACTACGCGTAGATATGTTTCTTTTGTTATGCGTGCGTAATAATTTATGCTCTACCAAAATAGCATCAAACTATGCTGAATCCCCTCCAAGAAACCCATATGTTTTACCGTAAGTACATGTCATAGAACACTAGACGTTTAAGTACGCCACAAGAGGCCGCTAGTGGTTAAATTCTGATTAAGTGAAACATCTCGAGCAGAGTGCATGTACAGCTCTCTCTCTCTCTCTCTCTCTCTCTCTCTCTCTCTCTCTCTCTCTCTCTCTCTCTCTCTCTAAGGTTTTTATCGGCAAGTTGGCAGTGCACATTTTACCTTTTTAAAAGGCCTTTGTTTGTTTTATTGGCATTGTGGAATCATTCCAAACTATAAGTATAATGTAATTTTATAAAGACAATTGATCACTTGCCAACAACCATTGCGTGCAAACATTTGAAATCCCGTCCTGTGTAACACACATGTGTTACGAGTCATGTTTATATAAACGACCTATTTTTGTAATAACGACCCATTCGAGATGTTGCAATACCGACCCATTTTGAAATAACATCAGGGCCATTTTGTAATATTTTCAGCAGTGCCCCCGTGTGTGTGTGTGCGCGCGCGCACATGCGGGTGCATGCGTTCGTGCGTGCGTTCGTGCGTGCATTCGTGCATAATATTGATGATGATAAATATGATGAAGTTAATTATTGTGGTGAAGATTCGTTTAACTAACGTTCCAAGCAATCGATTTACCCTACGAAAGCATATATATATATATATATATATATATATCAGTCAGGTTTCTCACCTTTTGAACGTTAAACGTAATGCTCGCGTAAATCGCAAAAGATAACTTCACAATAGCAGGAACCATGCGCGCCTGGCAAATACCTCGGGAAACCGGCCATTGCGTCATGGCCTAGGCTGCTTAGTAACAAGATGTAAGCGCTAACACAATAGACGTACGTCTACACTCGTGCCAATACCATATCAATACGAATATGATTTGACAATTATGCACTATCACGACTAGGGCGTAATAAACCAACCGGTAATGTAATAAACATGATGATAATGCTGCTGCTGCTTCTGTGGATGATGATGATGATAATGATGACGATGATGATTTTGTTGATAATGATAATGATAAAGATGACTATTATGATGACATGAACTTCACTTTCTCTCCGACCTTTGTCATTTTGCATATCAAACGGGTATTGTATCACGTGCGTGATGCTTTTGTCTGCGTTTGACGTGCGCTGAAACCATTGCATGCCTATGCGAGCGCGTTATGGTGTTTATGTAACGATGCTCAAGTCCGTAGCCAGGGGGGAGGGTTCACGGGATTCACGTGAACCCCCCTTTTTGTGAACCCTCCTTTCTCCAAAATGTGACCCCCCCTCAAAATTGCATCTTTAAAATGTGAACCACAAATTGTATTCCATGTTTCTCAAAAGTCCTCATAAAAGCTGTTGGATATTGTTCAAGCATTACAACAATATAATACAAGGAATGCCTGATTTGTACAGATGTTAAAGGGAGAACCCTTATCCATTAAGTGACCATCACTGACTGTACGGGAGCCTGGGTGAGGGGTCTGTCTCCACTGCCATGTGTGAAAAGGGCAGTCACTATAGGAACGCTAGTCAAAGGACCATGATTGCATCCAATTAGCCATGCAGAAGGACTTCACGCCAATCCAGGGTCTCCTGTTATGTAAACGCATGGGGTAACAAATACACAAGAAGCCATTTTTACACCAAAAGTAAAATTATGAAAATTGTAGTCACTCAGAGTTTACAGATGCAGACAAAATACTGGTGAATGAACGTGGTGACGACGTAACACAAATCATAATTTTCAACTATTGCGCTGGAACGCGAATAATGGTATTTAACCAATAGAGTGTATATAATAAAGTTTAGCTTCACCTATTTTAAAATGCGCGTGCTGATGAGAAATTGTGTAATTGTGTAGCTGTGTGGTTGCCGAAATTCTGTGGTTGCTAGTTGCATGTTTGTAGATCTCAGAAAGGGGAGCCTTATCGCTGATGAGGAGACAAGAATGTGTAAAGGGCTTTTATTATCAATTATTACGTCCATTTTTTGTTCCGTATAGTTGTAAAATACAGTTAGTGTTTCCTGGAGTCAGTGTTGTGTAGATGATATGGTATTTGACTGTTTGACACCTAGAATTTAATTAAAATTCCACAAGAGGACAATAATTTTTCTAATCTTCTATTTACAGTTCATGTTTTATAAAGGTTTGTTAATTTACTAACTTAATTATGTTCATTATAAATTATGGAACTTTTGCACATCAGATCAAATAAATATAACGTATTAATTGAATGAAAACCAGATTGTAAATGTCACATTTTAACTGTTTATTCTGAAAAATAACTTGGGCACACCCACACTCCTCGGTGCTTTGTTTATTATACTAATATAAACACATTCAAAACAACTGCACACACAGCGATGGGTTTCAAGTAAATAATTATGTTACATTAACAATATACTATCAGTGCTTGTTGGTTTTTATGAATACAATTGGGTGTAAATTAGGCTTAATCAGACAACAGAATGGGACCAATCTCCACAGACCACATATGAGTCCCACTTTGTCTGAAAACGCACCCTCAAAACCACCTCGTCGTGGGCCTGCTGGGGATGCTAATGTGGTATTAGTATATAAGATGAAAGAATATAAGATAAAACCACATGATCCACCAATCTCACACCCACTTCATTGTTCTTCCAGTTAGAAATGTAACCTTCTGCATTATGAGCCCCCACGTGAACATGTGGGGCCTTCTGCATTGTGAAAAAGTATAACCCCACACGAACTTGTGGCGTCCCACAACCCCCATTTTGAAAAGCTGGCTACGGGCCTGTAATACTGTATGTTTTCTAACATTTGGGAAGTATTGCTATCACGACTGCCACGAGTGAACTACCGTTAGGGTGACGGACATTTTCGCTAGTATAATATATATATATATATATAATATAAATAAATACAATATATATACATATATATATATATATGTGTATATATATATATATATATTGGAACCTCACTATTAAGTAATTTTGTGGACTGGACAAAAGTGGCTGTATTACAGAGGTGACCGTAAAGTGAGGTTCCACTATATATATATATATATATGTGTGTGTGTGTGTGTGTGTGTGTATGTGTGTGAGTGTGTGTGTGTATATATATATAGGTAAGCGCACGCCCGCACGCCCGCACGCACGCACGTACGCACGAACGTAATAATTTTAATTTCCCAATCACCTGCGCCACATTAGTGGTGATTGGGAACTTAAACATAAAATGGACACTGTCCACTCCGTCACACTCCACGCTGTCATCACATTTTAATGTGACAGAGTGAACCGCTTCAGCTTACATCGAGTAGATTCGTGTACAAGATGTCCAACGTGTTGCCCAGCGCATAGGTGTAAAGATTGTGCGCTTTTGGATAAAAACAAAACACTTGGCTCATCTGTTTTATACACCAAGGGAAGCATTTTGAAGATTTGAAGCATGCCAGATTTTGAAGAAATGGCTGCCAAATTCAATTTCTTGATAACTTAATAACGGTTTCATGTAGAGCTATAGTTTTTGTGTCTAGATATAGGTTTATCGGGGTTTTTTTTAGTGGAGAAGATCTTGTACATTCCATGGACTAGTTCGTCTCATAATGATGAGTGTGAGGTATTTACCAAAGTGTAGGAAGGGCCGCGTATTGCATCCACTAAGCTGCCAACCATTGCGATCGAACCAATGAACATGGTACAGATACCGGCGATGACTAAGATGTGCGATGCTGTCTCAACCATTTGCGGCGGTAGTTTGGATGTGGTGGCCACACTTGACATTTTGATCGGATTGACCCCAAACAAATAGGTCTGATTGGTCACATTGACTTTAGACACATGGGTCGCAGGGAACAGGGGTTTGCCCTTCCATTTGGCGCCACGGTCCGGTATCCGTAGGAGAGGAAGCAAATCGTCCTTGTACATAACCTGGCCGATGGAAAATAGCACGAAGCCCGCGACCTGGAACATCAGTGCGCATGATGATGATGACGAGGATGATTATGATGATGATGAAGATGTAGGCGAACATTATGATGATGATGAAGAAGATGATAATTACGAAGAGTATGATGATGCTGAAAGAGAAGATGGTAGTTAATATGAAGATGAAGAAGACCAACATAATGTTAATTACTGCTGAAACTAAAGGCCCATGGCATAGGAAATGGTATAATAAACTGGATAGAACAATGGCTGATTGACAAAAGACAACGTGTAGTAGTTGATGGGGAGGCTTCAAACTGGAAATCGGTATTGAGTGGGGTACCACCGGGATCAGTATTAGGACCTATATTATTCTTAATATATATCAACGATTTGGATGATGAAATAACAAGCAAGGTGTTGAAATTTGCGGATGATACAAAAGTGTTTAGAAGGATTAAAAGTGATGGAGATAGACAGCATTTACAAGATGATTTATGTTTTAATATACTTACAATGTGCTGATGATAAAATAGCAGCGTTATGTGTCGAGTGGCTTGAAATGCATACGTTGTCTAGAAATACTATTATTTTTTTCTGCTATTTAGTAATCATACCTGATCTAAAGTGTCAATTTTATTGCGAACAAAACTAAGGGATCATCTCAGAACGCCGATGTCCGAAATCAAACAAAATTACTTCCGTTTGGATTAGGGGTGATGTGCAAGACAGTTTCGTTTAGAGATATGGTACGCTTCGGGCCGATACTGTTAATATATTGATATCATCATATCTTTGTTTAGTAACGCCCGTCTGGGGTGGGAAGGGGTTGAGGCCAGATGAAAGTACTCTCGTCTGATATCTGACATCGACGTTCCGAGATGATCCCTAAGTATTTGATTTGATAACATTCAACGATTGCAGTAGTATTGTACCACTAGTTGACACCGACACGTGGAGCAACAGACCAACGGCAGCACTTGTCACCGTCACAGTATTTTCAACTGAAGCTAGTTCCTATGACCATTTAGTGTATGTTGTTGACAATTATGGCTCTGCATGCATGCAGCCAATATATAATATTTTTGTAGAGCATACCTACACAGTAAACGATTGACAATTATATTTGTCCAATGAAAAAAATAACTCTAAGGAACTATATTTCTGGGATTTTTTTAAACACATCGCCAATTGGTAGATCAGAGGCCAATGTTCCAATGAATCAAATGAATTTAGGAAGAAGCGAGTGGGCCTGGAAGAAGATATATAATGCCAGCCATAACACTGTTAAATTTCAGATGTGTTATTGGTCAAGGCTACTATTTAGAACTCCAAGATGGACGTCAACGCCTATAATAAAAATACTGATAACAGTATGTTTAGCTTTGGCGAATGGTTCCAGGTGAGTCCTGAAGCTAAAAGCAACATTCCATTATGTGTGAATAACGTACAGTGATATCTTGACAGGCACAGAACGAGGATGCAGCACCATCAAATTATGTTTTAAAAGTGGTATGTGTGCTTCTTCAATAATGAATCCAGAAATCCGATTTTTCAAACGACCGATCTCTTTACTCACCATGGTGCCTGCAATGCAGCTAAACATGAATATTTTATAGAGCCCCATGATGACAGTCCAAACGTCGACAACTGAAGAATGATGACACCATGGAACTGATTACAATGGAACTGATTCCATTGGTGAATGCATCAGTACTCTTGGTATATCGAATTATCTCCTACGCACACAATCTGAAAGCGGCCAACAGGATTAGTAAACGCCTCATTGGATACAAATAATTACAGGTTGGTCGGGCGTACAGTTATTTGGATTTCCTAGAATTGGTTGTTGGTCTTGGGCGTGCGAGCCTGGTTGCCACAGTGAAGAACGGAGAAGACATATGTACAACTGTTTCTTTCTTGTGTACACTGTGTAGGATATGTGTCAGGGGTAGTGTATATTTCTACCACCCTTCGCTCGAGGGAAAGTATTCAACAGTTAAACACTTAGTTGGATCTGCGCAGTGGGATTCACGGTTACACATACGCGCATGCACGTGCACACGAATAGGCACACACATACACGCACAAACGCACACATACACACTCACACACAGTGTCACACACACACATACACACACACGCACGCACATATACATATAGGGCAATTTTAATTGATTGGGCGCTATATAAGTACTTGTATTTATTTATTTAAAATAAACATACACACATACACACACATACACACACACACATACATACATACATACATACATAGGCCTACGTACATACATATATACACGACTTCTCGCGCCAGTAGGTTTCGATTAAATTCAGCGTTGCCGTGATTCTTCTCTGCTCATTAATTTTGTTAGTGAATTGGTGAAGCAAAACGCATCGACTTAATTTCCCTTAAGATAATGTTTGCATGAACTCACTATGGGGCTAGGGCCCGGTTTCATGAAGCGTTCTTAACGTTACATAATTGCTTGGCATCACGTGTTTCCGTAATCTCGTATGTACGCTTTCTTTAAACAAATTGGCGTCATTTACTAAGATAATCATATTAATAAATAAAAGAACGACATTTCACTTACTTTCAATCAGATAATCTGAAAAAATCGATTCCTCTGAGTGATTTCAGAAAAGCAATTTCCACTAATGCGTCACTATTCACGTGGATTACGTATGACGTGACGAAATGCGGACAAGTCAGACGTCATCGTGAAATTATACTAATAATAATAACTCATGACCAGCTTAAACTCATTCATGGAACAACAAACCATGCGCAGCACTGAACACCCTTACTTAAGTTTAATCATACACACGTTTCGGTAGACCATTTAATGTTTGCAGTCGTCAATTACGAAATGCTTGCTAAGAATTCCCAGGTAAAATGAACATAAACACAAGGTGGCGCCCTCTGGAAAATGGTTCAGCAACTAACACACAGTACAGTCCTTGAATGGATAGATGATCTAGTTTCTTCGTTTCTTGAACAGAGATGTTGGCCAGGAGCTCCCACTAGTCCTGCTCCAACTCGTATCACATGGCGTAGATCTTGTGACACAAGCGTAACTTCAGTCTGCTGTAGAAGGCCGCGCGATGTGGCCGGACTATACAGAACGAATAAAAGTTTCTTGAGAGGTAAATAAGTCAACACACACAGTTAGTCATTAACTACCTTTAAGTTGTGAAATGCACCGCCAAATGGTAACTCACAGGTAAATGTTCCAAGGAAGAGGGTGAACAGGAGACGAGTAGACCTGGACACCTAGAATGAAAGATTAAGAAGTTAGCGTATTCAAATAAGCACATTTTATTTCACTGTCACAGGCTTGGCACTGCGCCTGACTGCACCTCTGCCGTTGCGACAAGCAACTTGTAGGTCTTTTAAAAACTCGTCAAACGTGCTGACAGGTATTTCAAACTCAACTTTCAGTATAAATGTGTGTTCCTAAGAGGTCGGGTGTTTATATTGTACAGTTATTTTTTTCAAATAATATAATTATTTTCGTACGAAATAATTCGGCGTTTGACTGGACCGCAACCTAGAACAAGCGTGCCTCCATGCTGCGCAGAAGCCCCGTTTCTTTCCGTAAACATGCACACCACATCGATGTGAATCTGCTGCTCGCGACATCTGTAAAATGCATCACGTTTGCGGCGCTTGCACGCTAGTCTTTTGGTCGCGATCCTGGGTACTCGAATTGAAACATAATACATTGTTTTGAAGAACATATTGGCATATAGAACAATATAGACACCTGCTTAGATACACATAAACGCTCCACAGGTGATGTAGGATCAAATGCAGCCGCTCATCCAATACATATGACACACCAGCAAAACTGTCCGGTGGCGCATCTTGGTGTCGATCTTATGCCGTTTGACACAGAAGGGCCGCGGTGGCGAGACAGATTACATCACGCAGGTCACGTACTCACTGCCAGAGTCGGGATTTACGTTCTGGTACGAGGTGCGTTGTGGTTCAGCTCCAGAGGTTCGCTCCAAATTGTAGTAGCTGCTCTCGTTCGTGGCTGCTGCTCTGTTGTCTAGTGAAGTGTAAACGCATTGGTCGGGGCTCCGTGCATTGGCTAGGGACAGGTACTCCGAGTCGGCCGGAAATGTCTGCGCACATCGAATGACGTCTTCAAGTTGACGAGCCGAGTACCACCTGACATCTGAAAAAAGGAAATGATCTGTGTAAAGTCGGAAGTTAAGTAAAGCTGGCGAGCAGCTGAAACACTATGCAATAGAATATTTTAATATTACGATGACGGTGTGTTAAAATTCATGACGAAATTGTACAAGGGGCCATTCGTATAGTAGGTCACGGTAAATTTTGACCTTTTAAAACCACACCCCAACCCCTTGCAAGGTTTTGTAACGATAGCCTACACCCTTAAATGTATGATTTGAGAAAGTTGTCAATTTTGTACATTCGTCGTATAGCGGCATTGTTTCGTAATTGACAGGTAGGTATAACTTATAATAACCAGTAACACCAACTGTCCATATTTATGTACTTTAATCGGGTATAATGTTTGATAGGGGTTGAGGGGGACGTTAGCTCAGCGGGTTGTCGCGCCGGACTTTCAGTCGGCGTTCGTGTCCACGTTTCGAAATTTGGGAAATCTCGCCTGCCCTACGTTGCCTGTTTCTTTCAGAACAGACACTAGAAGTCGTGTTCTTTCTTACATTGTTAGAACGAAATGTAATCAGTGAAATTAAGAACTACGTACAGGCGCTTCATTAGCTGCTGCCAAAACTCGTGTTCTGATCATGGATTTAACGTCTATACATATCACACACACACACACACACACACACACACACACACACACACACACACACACACACACACACACACACACACACACACACACACACACACACACATAATGTGTGTGTGTGTGTGTGTGTGTGTGTGTGTGTGTGTGTGTGTGTGTGTGTGTGTGTGTGTGTGTGTGTGTGTGTGTGTGTGTGTGTGTGTGTGTGTGTGTGTGTGTGTGTGTGTGTGCGTGTGTGTAAGTCGCGTCATGCGATTAAAGTAAATTAATGTTAAATGAAACAAAGCGAGGTGTTTAAATAAAAATAACACCAAGATGTAATACGAAAAGCGATACTAAGAGAGGGGGAAGTGCACGCACCGTCAGCTCGGAAGACGGAAGCGAAGTCAACGGGCGTGGCCGCCCGGCGGTAGTCGGCCCTCAACTTCAACCACGTCTCGTTATCACCATCGACTCTACCCTCCGCCACTGACACCGCCGCCGCAACGTGTGTCGGGATGGCTACCGGTGAGGGCGACATGATTCCTGACAGAGCATGATGCAGTTAGCAACAACTTTCCGCTTCACTACGTGGTTGGTTGGGAAGACTGAGCAGTGAAAATTTAACATATGAAAACTGCTCAAAACAAATCGTCAATTTCAATGTTCAGTGTCACAGAAAAGTAATAGTCTCTTTAGAGATAAATAATAATAATAATAAATAATAATTTAGCGATGTACTCGGTAGTGACGTTTTGCCCCGTGGGTGGGGCAAGTTGTAGGGAGTGCGACATTTTCGTAGAATCGTTGACGTAACAAATTGGGAATACTAATTAAGTTTAAATGATGCTCAGTAAATCCACATATTTCGGCCAACTGTTCGTTAGCATTTGTAAAGATAATATTTGTTTACAGTAATAATACATATTATGTAATAATACATAATATGTTCTTAGCTAATTATGCCATTTCCATTACGTAAATTATGTTATGTATATTGTGAGAGGTTTGTACCTTTACTCCCATAGCCAGTAGGCATATAGCAGTTTGCCGAATTGCTTCGTGGCAGTCACTTGTAAAACTGTCACGTCAGCTTAGTGCATGGTATGGCGAATCGTTTCACAGTAACTCAAATGCTTAGAATAAGGAATATATTATATACCATAAAAGTAACTACCGGCTGTTATCATGTTTCCAATTAGGGACCTTTCCTCGTATGTACTGTCGATCTGAATCGTTCCAAGACGGAGAAGTTCGTGTCCTTGTGACATTAACGTCAACCCTTTGTCATTGTCCGCCAAGTCAATTTTGACCGGAAGTGAATTCCTCTCCAATATGGCTGCCAAACTATATTTCTTCTTGCGTCCTATTGAAAAGAGAAGATACGGACGATAACAAGTTTGATATGACAATCTTCATTTTAGTCATACCAAAGACCCTATAATGATATGCATAGCGTCTTTGGTCTTACTGAGTTTTTGGTGACAACAAGAGTGAAACGTATACAAATGTATGTAAAATAAGTTATTATAAAGCGCTGTATCCAGTGCTTTCTCAAAGTGCGTTACCCTCGGCTCCCTGGCAGACCTGTTCAATCGAGTACCATCAAGACTTTACTTCTCAATGAAACAGCGACGTGTATGTGTGTGCGTGTGCGTGTGCGTTTGCGTGTGCATGCGTGTATATGCGGAACCCGAGAGAAAAGTGACATGAGGATATTTGTTGTGGCGCGGATTGGTCTAAACAACCCCATACGAATCCTGGATGATAATAATCATAGTTAACATGAATTATGGTAATCTTCAATCGCTTCGCGAAGGACGGACATGTATACATGCGCACATGACTGTGAGAACTTACCGAGCAGACCGGACGGTTGAACAGAGACTGTGCACGGCACGTTAAACAGCAACGGAATGCAAAACCTACGTCCACCGGCATCTTTCCCCAGCACTCGAGTCTGACGGCCCGCGCTCTGGACATGGATCACCTGGACAGATTAACATCACATCAGTCTCGTTGGATACACGGATCATTGAGTGAATGGGTGGATGAGTGAACGAGTGGGTGGACAGATAAATAGATATGACGGACGGACGGACGGACGGACGGACGGACGGACGGACGGGTACATGAATGGACAGCACAGCATTAAAATAATGAGGCGATCAATGTTCTAAAACTGACTAGTTGAGCAAGGCCTGATAAGTAAAAGATCATCATAATATTCCAGTAACAACAACCAGAATATGACTGCAAAACGTGTTCAAGCGATATAACGTTGCCGTATGCTGGAAAGACATTAGCGCACTACGAAGTAGGGAGTTGGATAAATATGGAAAGACGGATGTGTTGATGAAAGTTGGGAAGAGGAGGGTTTGGTCAGTTAGTGAATTATTTATTTAGTATACACACACGCACACAGATACATACAAACACATACGCACATACGCACATACTCATATGCACATGCAGACACACACACACACACACACACACACACACACACACACACACACACACACACACACACACACACACACACACACACACACACACACACACACACAAGCGCGCGCGATAGCCACCAATAAGAAGCAATGCACAACTTCGAACATGCGTACACACCAACACACACGGCCGCATGCACACTCATACACGCACGCACATGCACGCACTCATTCCGCACTCTAGACATCTACACGTACACTGATTTCCAAGCTGGGCGTTTCCTTACCTGTCCCGAGCTAAGTGACTCCACCGGCGACGGTCCGTTGTACCCGGTCGTTACTTTGATGATACACGGCAACTTCGCCTGGAACTCACCCACGAACTCACCCAGAGAGTAAGTTTCGTCGGACCACCTGATCGAGTCACGGTGCTGTGCTGCCATCCTGAGAATACACCGAGAACGGCACGGAAGAAGAAATTTAGGTTACGGCCAAAGTATCAATCGGAGCTGTGTCTATTTTCGTCACTAGTCCTTTCGTGGTGCGCCGTGGTCGCTGGTAGCCATGCTTGGCATCGGAGTCATATCTCGGTCCGGACAGCAGGACATTCAGAATTGGTCAACTGGATAGAATAGCACATCTAAAACGAGAGGACACACAGTGTTAGAAGGAAACGCTGAATTCCAAGTAGATCGACCTATTTATGTAGAGTAGCATTCGTCTCAACCAGGAAGGTGTTGTGCATTCGTCCGGAACGTCACACATCGCCGGCGCTAGTAGGGCCTATCAACCATATCAATCTGTGACGATCAAAATAACACAGAAAATAATCTGATGTTTAGTCACTGGACGTCACTCAGCGAATGCCCTGCTGACTCGCTTCTGCATGTGCGAATATAAGCCCTAATCATTAAACTCCGTCATATGCAGTGTATGCCTCACCAAAGTCCAAACAATCGCATAAAACAAAATATGTACACAGACAAACTACTAATTAATTTGAACTGTTGAACATGCATTAATGAATGAATTATTTATGTATGCATGTATGCACGTATGCACGTATGCATGTATGCATGTATGCATGTATACCTGCCATCCCTCCCGAGAAATCCGGGAGTCCCCCATGATTTTGAGTGTATGGGGTTTATCTCCCGGAATACTGGCAAATCTCCCAATAGTCTTCGAGACAGCGCGACTCTACGGGAGATGTGCAGAGATGTACTGAACCGCTGGTTTTCCGGCGAAAATCTCCACCAGCACCATATGCGGCGCCAGGGGGCCTGGGTGACACGTTCCCCTGGGCCTGGCCTAGACCTTATGAATTTGGCGTGCCCAGACCTTTTTGAATGAACTTGTATACATGATTGTGCCCCTCTATACCTTTAGAAATGTGTCCCTCCTTAGGTTACAATAAGCTGAACTTACGCCCGACGCGGCGACGAAAAAAAAAGATGTATGTCTGTATCTATATTATACGTATTTACATATTACGTAAATACATTGTATGATAATGTTGCTCATCTAAATTATAATTATATCACATTCGGCAGATGGCGCCACCATGTGAAAGATAACTGGTATTTCCACCAGATGGCGATGACAGGTTGGAGCTGTCAATTTTCGTACCAAAAACGGAATCAATTTTGAGACATTTCAGTTATGTCTTATACATCGTCTGTCGGCTACACGTTCCTAATGCTATTATGATAATTAATTGATACGTTGTCGTGAGTATATCTTTCATAAATAGAACAACTGGCGTTTGAAGTACAGGGTGATATTTTCAGTTTTGTGAGCGATAATAGCGGACGAGATTATAAAATCCCATAACGCTCTGTCTACGACCATTTAATTTTTTGTAAGATTAGTTACGTTAAAGTGATCAGCAACTTATTACAAGTTATTACGGCAAAATCGAGGTGGGTCCGGATTCTACACAAATGCGTCAATTTTTGAAATAGACTCATATTATTCTAAGCTTTGTTTGAACTTTTGGCATTTGTAATGGGCCCACCTAAATTTTGTCGTATTTATAGACTATTAGTTATATATATATATATATATATTTGCATAAATTTGGTACATCAATTCGTTAATTCCATCATTCCACATCATCCCAGGTTTATCTATGTTAATGCAATATTGAGCCATAGCGCATTTTTGAGGCCTAAGTAATGTTCCGGATGGAGCCAGTCACCACCGTTGGGCGATATAGCAGTGCATGCTGATATAAACCATACCACTATTTAGCTTTTAGGTCACACAAATGCATTAAGATGCAATATTTTTTATAATGTTAATATGCCTACTTGGTATGATGATGTGAAATGATGAAATTACTGCATCAAGGTATCATATTTGGGCAAAAATATAGTTGTAATGGTGAAATAGAGATGGGCCCCAACTCTACACAAGTGTCTAACATTAAAAAAATACATTTATCCATGTCTGCGTTTCATAATTAATCAAATAACTTATTACAAATATAATACAAATTGCACAATGACTCATAGATGACTACAGCACTCACACAGTACAGGGCTCACAATTCCACGTTGTGTGCTTCTCATGAATGCTGTTCCATATAACAAGTGGATGCGCCATCCTCGCACATCAGAGGTGGTGACTATGTACACTACTCCTGGCAGGTCTCCAACGCAGATTTAGCTGAATCAAATTCATAATTGACTTCACCATACTACCCGTGAGAACAGTGCAGACACCAGTCAGACTGCCACTCCATTTCCAGGAATCCCAATGTAATTACCCATTCGACCATTCTCACGAGCCGCTCAGTGGTATTGTGTATTCAAATACCCAACTACGTCTACTCTCCAAACCACAGGAACTTGCCGGCAAATTAGATTATTGGCTGAGCTTATATTCCAAGTTTTGCACGGCGATCTGGCAGGGGGTACCAAGACTGATGTAACCAGCAGCGCCCCCTGGTGCGCAAAGATGGGATGCTCCACAGAATGACGTTGTCGATATATAATGTAGATAAACTCATAAAGGTTTAATGCAACTTTTTAATTTAACCATACCTGAAGGCATAATATGTATATATATATATATACTATACATCTGTATTGCAGTGCATAGATGTTGAAATGCTGTCCCGTGCCTCGCTCAGTTTTCAAAATTAAGGCCTTTGAATTGGCAGCCAACAATTTAGAATCCGTCCCGCCAATTCAATTCGCCAAAATGTTCAAGTTATCTGCCCGAATCTGCCGGTTCACAAACGCCACTGATTTATCTCGGCGGACACGGCTAGGCTGCATCCGATGCATAGGTTGTTATAATTCTTAGACCCGAATCAGTTATAGGAGATGGTAAACGCAACTTTGGTAATAATTCAACAATAGTTTGTAAAAACTTAACTCTTATCACGCAAACGGTTGCATTTAATAGCAAAGCCAACAAACACCTCTAAACGTCATCGGTGGCATCGCCACCAGCAGTGCAGTTTTCCAAGAGTCAGACTGGACTCCATTTTTCATAGTTTTGCCGCATCCTTTGAACAAAATTTTACGGTGTTTGGAAGTTGTCTCGGTTGTATGTCAGAGGCCTGCTTTTTGTTCTTTATCTACAAATAAATCCAAATTTGACTGGTAACAAGAATATTTCGTAACGTGACCAATATCAGCAAAGTGAAGGCCACGTAGTTTGGCGATTTCACCTAGCGAATAAACCGGGAAACACCTAAAAAGAAGTGGCATATGTACTGTATACATGCATCTGAGTTACAGTTACAGTTACAGTTAAATACAAGTACTAGCTTTGGGCAGAGTTTGAACAATCAGAACATACATTTGGAACAATATTTATTATTATAGGCTAGTTTGGTAATTAAACATATGCCAACATCCATTCATATATATATATATATATGTAATGCAAAGTTATATTATGTTAGTGTATCTTAGCTCTATAATGTTAGTGTACATATAGTTAATGTTAAAATGATTACTGTTTAATATCTTATGTACTTACATGTACAATTCAAATGATATATATTCATGTGTGTGATTAAAGAATTCAATGTGGTTTGTAAATTAGTTGGGCTAGTTCAAATTCTGCAATGTCAGCTTAAAATAGATCTGGGCCAGTTCAAAAAAAATCTGGGCCAGTTAATTTTTTGCTAATTTCAGACACTGCTCGCTGTGTGGTCCTTCATGCGGCCAGCAATGGCAGAGTATGGATGGGCACTTTCAGAAAAGACACAGGCAAAGGCTAGAGAAGAACTCAACGAGTGTCCCGAGAGCTGCAGCCTCGCAGTCGAGGCAGTCCGGGAGCAAATTGAAACAAGACCCGACATTGGTTAGATTTAATTTCAGTTTTATGCAATGTATTAATTGTGTGCATAGGCAATGGAATTTGATTCCTGTTACCAGAATAATTGAGAAATTTTTTTATGCAGTATAATCATACTTTATATAGTATCAGTTCTTCCTCATTGTTCTTTTTATAAATGGGTGAGGTTACCCACTGGTTGTTCTTGTGCTGGCTCGCAATCAGTAACTGTTACTGTCCACGTGTCATCTTGCTCCACATTTTATACATAGATCCAGTCTTTCTGTCTTTATTGCAGCCTGTCAGGCTCACCCTTTCGTGCAGTCTACCACCTCTGCTGTCTTCCGTAGTTACCCGGTAGTCTGCCTCCATCCACACCAAATACATTTATTTATAATAATGTGACACATAATTTCAAAATAAACATCAGTAAGGACGTCATGGGGTCAATTCCATTTTGTAAATTTCTATAAGTTTCCTAAAGTCGATTCCAATTCTACCCTTGGAAAAACTTCAATTCCAATTTTTTAAATCCAAAGGAAAAATCCAATTCCAATTTGTTTTAACTATGTTTTATTTGTTCTTGAAAATGTGTCATATTTAAACAGACGTAATTAAAAAATTATGTATTGTTCATTCAAAATCACTCGAATAATTCAAGTTCATTGGATCAGATCTGCTGCAAAAATCCATTCTACATTTTTTTTAAATAATCCCAATTCCAACCAACTTTCGAAGATCAATTCCTAATCCAATTCCAGCATTGAGGGTCAATTTCAATTTGCATGCTTGTGATAAAATTATTTAAAATAGTACCTTTCCTGTGCTTATGTGATAACACTAAGACTTTTAAAAATTATTTTCTTGATAGATTTCCTCTGCGCGGACAGATCATTCATTCTTCGCTTTCTGCGAGCGCGTAAGTTCGACCACTTTGAATCGTTCAAGCTGTACGCACGGTACTTCGAATATCGACAGAAGAACCCAAATCTCTTCAAAAAGTTCTATGCAACGGAGACGTGTATCAAGGCTGCGCTGTGCGATGGCTTCCCCTGTGTATTGCCAGAGACGGACGTTGCAGGTCACACTGTCCTCGTCTTGTTCACGGCCAACTGGGACATCCATGCTTACGGACTTGCCTCTATCTATCGTGCCTTGCTGCTGTCTGTTGAGAAACTCATCACAAGTGAAGAGGTTCAGGTGAACGGTTTTGTGATCATTGTTGACTGGAGTGAGTTCAGCTTCAAGCAGTCAACATGGATACAGCCACACATCCTGAAACTGATGATAGAGGGCCTGCAGGTAAGGACCTTAGATGCTGTTAGGCATTGCTCAGGCTCTTAGCCAGAAATATTTTTGTGTGTAAGTCTTGAATTAATCAAAACTGCCTTTTAGTAATTGCATGGACAGTGCTAGTTGCTCATTAACACATATATTCTGGCCAATTGTTTGCATGTATCTTTCAGAAGAGACACTAATTTTAAGCCATCGGTCTTTTACCTGGTGTTTATGCCAAGGGAAGTACATGGTCCTATACACGGGATAAATGTATAGCCTTTCATGGATTCACAAACTCTAGAGCATGAACACTCTGAATATAGTCGCTCCTGTGTTAGTCATAGGCTGAGCTGCTTGGACTATAATAATAACCTTCGTAATATAAGGCAAAGCTAGATGATGGGGGTGATTATCTATATTTTAATATGATAACTTTGGTCAGTGTGGTTGTACACGTACTTCTTTGCTGTCAACATCCATTCACCTCTTTCTGTGTTCATTCAATTGGTTGGACCATTGACCTCTGACCTACCAATGACTGTTGATGATAGTTTGGTAAATACCGATGTAAAATTACAAAATGAAATAGCATGTTTACAAACATTATTATTTTCTGGCACAATCAGCCGTGCTGATTAGGGTGGTTCTTAAAAATCAGAAAAAAATTGAAATTATATTTATCATGCTCTTACCCCCCAGAATTGTTCCTTATGATAAAAAAGACTCAAGAGACAAAGAGAGAAGACAAAATATTTATATCTAGGGGTAGCTCAAATGCCTCAAAGTTCACAATATTCAGAGTTTGAGACAATGTAAATGTATTCAGTTATGAGCAGTTTGCTAATTTCTAAATAATAACAAATTATAAAATTCATCCAATAAACTTAATTGCACTAATGATACTGTCATGAAATATTGTCATGAATAAGTAATGTCTAAGTGGCATACATGGTTCACATAATAAAACCACAGTTTGTGTTCAGATTCATCCTGTTACCACCTCAATGTGGGCCATATTCAAGCAACAGATTCTATGTGCACGACACTTGTTTCTCACTGTCCACTTTGTCCTGTTAAGGTCTGTTTCCTGCTTTCTGGGTAGGCATGGCGGTGCTCCTCAACAACTTGCAGCAAGAACTGAAGCTGGGGCTCGCTTTTGGTCAGGAGGCCGCTGAATTCTTGAATCAGAGCAATTCCACGTTCAGCATGGTCATTCACGACTTTCACTGTACAAACTGTCTCTCTAGCCTGCTTGAAGTCCTCTCATTCCTCCCACATATCTGGATCGACTTGGAGAAATACATCTGGAAGTGCCATCAGTTCAAACAATGCAGCAGACTTCAGCGTGACAAAATCTTCCAGCTTCTTCTCTCGGAAAGATTTGAAGGTGACAGTAACCTTCTTTGTATGAGATGGAGTAGGATCCTTCTCTCATAGTGCTAACCATCAGCCTTTTTGTTGATAAATTGACCTGACTGTCAAAAAAAGCCAACCCAACAAGTGATTCTGATAGATACCACAAGTGCTTGGCGAGCTTATCTGATGTAGCTCTCGAGATAGTTGCGTGGATGGTTGAGTAGCCAAGCAGGGACTTCAGCAGCAGAAAGTCATTGTATGGTGCACTTGCTGCTTGTGGAGCAGTATTCCACGCCTTCAGATACTCATGTACAGCAAATATGCACACATCATGCAGCCCTTTTTCCTCTCTTGGGGTGAGTTTGAACAGAGCGTAGATGACCATGGACATCCAGCAGGCGTGATGCATGGCTCCATGTAACATAAATCGAACTCCTCGGTGAGGAACTGCTACCAGGAAGATCAACACTAATTCCAGGAACTCCCTATAGTCATCTCTTGGTTGACTCTCTTCCAGATGATTGTTAGCAAACTCGATGTTGCTTTCCTTGATGTCTTCGACCATGTTTAACACATCTTCACTTTCAATTCCCGTTTCATATTTGCCTCGGTCGATGAACTCCCAGTATTCCTGAAACCGCTTGAACAGTGGCACCTCTGGAGAAGATGTGGATCTCATACACACTTGAAATATTGCGCCAATGATGAATTCCATGATGTGATGTCTGCAGGCCAGTGACAGAAGCTCCTTACCAAGCTTTTGCTCCAAAAGGACGCAAGCACCAGCCAGCCGACCAGTATTTGAGCAGATTGTGTCGAAGCACATAGCTCGAAATCTGTTAACCAAATCCCAATGGCTTCGAAGACTGCTGCAGCCCGGGCTTCGCCTGTTCCAGATGGAAGTTTGGTGACATTGAGCAACTGAGAAACTCCTTTATCAGAGACGAGTATTGGGAACCGATCAACCTTTTCTTTGCCCATCAAATCAGGTAGAAGTTTGCCGTCCCAATGCATAACCAGGGGCACCTGACCTCGAAACTCTGCCTTGAGATTTGCTGCTCGCTGAACACGATTTGTTATTCTCATTCGGCAAATCGATGATTTGTTAAGGGCAAGGCTGTCAAGATTTTGACCCATACTCTTGGCTGTTTCAGCAATGACAAATGTTGCTTTGCGGTCTGATACCTTTGTTCTGTCCAGTGCAACTGCCAACTGTGGAGTAATGACAGTTTTCCAACCTCTCTTTCTCTTCATGGATGTCACAGTGCCAACAGCCCCTTCAATCTCCTGCTCAGCTACATCGTGGTCGTCGTCATTATCGTCAGCTGATGAGCTGCTGCAAGCATGCGATCCCGTCTATCTGCCATCCACTTCTCCTTTGTAAACAACGTATTGTCAGCACCTGCCATTGACACACGCCTTCCTTTCTCACGCTGCGCCAGCAAGAAGTCCTTGCCTTCAGCGATTTTCATCATGTCAAGAGCATTGGCATGAGCGACATCAAAGAGATCATCGAGGGTAGAGTAGATGGCGCTCTCGTTAGCTTGCTGTGCTCCTTGTTCTTCTTAAGCAGACGCCAATTTTCAAGTCTTCTCTAATTTTGTTTCACAGTTTTGATGATCTCTCATTGGAATTCTCGGTTTCTGCCATAACTTGGCTATCTCCGTTATTGTTGCATCAGATGACTGACTGCCTTATGGTTTTCTTAGGTTTGATATGGTGGTGTATGTGTGCCATACGATATGATGGCAACTTGCTGCCAACCAATTCAAAGACGGTGGAACCCAAGAGGTATACACGGTCCTGAGATCTAGTTGTTGTTGCCATGGCTGATCTGATCGTACTAAACAAATCTTTCAGCAAAGAAACAATACCAGCATTTTAAATCAGCACTCATCAGTCAGCAGAACTGAGTCATCATAATCCATCTGGATTCTCTAGACACGTCTGAGCATGTATGCAAGTCTGATGTCTGCAGTGCAATCTGTCGGGGGGTGGGGGTGGAGGGGGGTGTATTGTCTATTGAGCATGTCATGATCATGAACTGATACATGTATACATGGTATATACATTGTTTAGGATAAGAGCATGCACAATTATGTTCTGAATCTCAGTTTTATGTTATTATCAATGCATCCTGCCCTAATTATATGTTGGCTGCCGCTTATGAAATATCCTAAACTTCAACATCATTGAGCTACCTCTAAATATTGTTCAAATGTGCTCATATTTTGTGAGAAATGTTATTTTATATATTGGAACAAAATCAGAGTGTAAGAATATGACATATCAAAACTTCAGAAATAAGGACCACCCTAGTGCTGATGTTACAATCTAGGGTACTATTAACAATGATTATTCATAGTTCAATTTTCTATCGATAGTAGTTTATGGTCACATCGACTAATGCGATGCATTGATAGTTGGATGTACTGTTGCTATGTCCCTGCTAGGCAGACACTGGAGGGGCCACCCCAGGGTATACAGGACAGTAGACACATGCATCTTAACACCCTGTGGTCATGGTGGGTCAGATGTGGTCTTGAACAGTGGCGCATTGAGTCTGGATCTGTTTCAGGACTGTTTCCCAGCACGATTCACAGCCATCCATTTTGTGAACCAGCCCTGGTACATTGAGGCCATCTTCAAAGTAATGAAGCCATTCCTCAAGGAGAAAACTAAACAGAAGGTAAATTGCTATTATGTATTGTTTGTTTATCTCACAAAAAACATAACTGATATCATATAAATATTGGTGTGACTCATGGCCTGGTTAACTTCACTGTGGAATGCACTTTTACTAGGCGATATTATAATATATCACTGGATTATTATTACATTTGTTTACATTTTCTCTCTTGTTAAAAATACCCAGAAAATTGCAATAGCTTGCACATATTGTCTTCGTATCTCAGTGAAGTTGTGGGATGTGTTCCAGATTCACATGATAGGTAACAACCTGGCCCTTCTGTATGCATACATACCACAGGAAGTACTTCCTGCAGAGCTGGGGGGAGATGGACCCCCCTACCACATGCAGTCATGGGCCCATCAACTCATAGGGAAGGACGAAAACTTCAGCTTCGGGGAGAAGCAGATCTACTGGCCTGACCATAGCTGTAGTATCAAGTGAGTATTAGTAGTACAGTCCACGGATACAGTCATTGAAGTAGTCAGCTAAAGTAAGTAAGTACAACTTGTAAGTAAGTAAATTTATTTCCTCATCCAGATAATACATAGCACAATTCAAGAGCAATGTAACACAGATGAGGTGGCTACCAGAGAAGTATAACTTATTGAGCTGGTAGCCAATTAAATCAAACTCATATAGGTTACTCCCACATACATAATATTATGTACATAAAGGTTATACAGTGCATTCAATTGCAATAGCTTCAAGTTAACGACTTCCGTAAATTAAAGCTAGAGATGTTGTACCAATATAAGAGAATTCACAAGCGAATTTCTTACAATATATAATTAGATTTAAACTTTAGTTAATGCCAGTTATAAAGCTCCTGGCTTTATGCTTAAAAATATTTAGCGTTTTCGAATGTTTAATGTCTACAGATAGTTTATTCCAAAGTCGAGCCCCTATTACTTTCAAGGAGTTCTCTCCAGTTCTATAATTACATCTAGGTATATATAAATTGTTCTCCTGTCTGGAACTTCTGGTCATGAAGTCGCTATTACATTTGTAAAATTGGTGGTAGACTAGGAAGTTGATTCGTACGCTGTTTATACACAAATATTAGAACATTTAGTTAAAATAATTCCTGAATGTTAAGTATATTAAGTTCCCTATGCAATGCTGTAGTACTGTCACGGTGGTTACGTTTTGCTAATGTTTTAAGTAATACATTTAATAAAACTTGTATTTAGTTAAGTTAGTTTTACGATCCATATAATTCAATCCCATAATTAATATGGTGAAATACATAAGCATACTATAATTGCCTGACCATATCGGCATTCATGAACAAGGCCATGTGATAAAATAAACCTGATAACTTAGACACCTTTGAACAAAGTTCCTTAATATGTTCCGACCATGACAGCTTAGTCTAGATATATACCCAGATATTTGGCTGAGTTAATCCGTTCAATGCGTTTGCCCTGCAACAATAATGGCACAACTTCACGTTCCATATGTCTACTGAAAATTGTATAACATGTCTTACTCAAGTTCAGAGTTAGTTGATTGTATTGGAACCAGACACTAAGTGATTCTAACTTCTCCATAGCCGTATACACAGTATCATTGGCATCCATTCCAGTAATGAACAAGTTAGTATCGTCAGCAAACAATCGCAAAGATACGTGATCCACAGCACTCGATATATCATTAACATATAATAGAAATAACACTGGCCCTAAGATGGAGCTCTGCGGGATGCCAGTTTGAACATGAGCATATTCTGAAACTGTGCCATTAATGCTAACACACTGCAGTCTATCTCTTAAATAATGTCTAAACCATTTACATACATGACCTCTTATTCCATAATGATCCAGCTTATACAACAATATATCGTGATTAACGGTGTCAAAGCCTTACTTAGGTCAAGGTATATCCCAACAACTTTTTAAGAGAATTTCTAATATTTTCTATAATTTCAATAATCGCTAACGTCGTCGAGTGATCTTTACGAAATCCAAATTGATGTTTGGACAAAACGTCATTTACCGGCCTGACCATAGCTATAGTATCAAATGAGTATTAGTAGCACAGTCCATGGATACAGTCATTGCACTAGTTAGCTAAAGTAAAGCAGATTTACTTATATGGCTGTAGTATCAAGTGAGTATTAGTAGTACAGTCCACGGATACAGTCATTGAAGTAGTCAGCTAAAGTAAGGCAGATTTATTGGCCTGACCATACTGCCGTGCAATGGCAAAAGGCTGCAAGTGACAACGAGGTGCTTTTGAGATATCGGACAAAATGCGTTTTTTCTTTTGCGCACTTTTGCATATTATGACTCAGCAATTATTCACAGTTGCATGAACTACTTGACTATGTGTATTTATAAGAATGACCAGTACTCCGGGTTTTACAGAGTGTTTGGTGACTCCCTTTTGTCATTTTATTAGGCGATCGATATCAAAACAATTCTATGACAAAAGGAATCAGGTGCTATTAAATCATGTCAGAACGAACTACAACTGGAGCTGGCAATAGTGTATTTATATGAATGACTATTATATATCAGTACTTCAGGTTTTACAGAGTGTTTGGTGGCTTAGTGTCACTTACTCCCTTCTGTCATTTTATTACGCTATTGATATCGAAACAATTCTATGACAAAAGGAAGCAAGTGCTGTTAAATCATGTCAGAACAAACTGTAGCTGGAGATGGCAAAATGATATTGAAAAATGACAGTACACAATCGTTAAAACACAATTTTAATCAGTAAGTTGATTTACTGTTAAACCAAATTTAATCAGTTAGTTGATTTACTATGATGTCCCTCGGGGATGCAAATTGCAAACTTGCAGTTTCATATTATCATCGTAGATTGACATTCTTGCCTTAAAACAGCAATTAAACAAAAGTACCAATATAAAAGCTAAAGCTACAACAGGTAAGGTAGTCGTCATTGTTTCACTTGGCGTCAATCATGTCGAAAGAAGTGTCGTTGATAGGCATTCCGCTCCAGAACTGAACTCTGTTCACTGGCATCAACAGACCAAGCTTTCTGACAATGTCGTCGCACTTGCTCTGTGGCACACCATGAGGTCCGTCTTTCACATCGAAAGTTCCTCCTCTGAGAAGATGGTCTCTATCCTTCTCATCAGGAATTCACCTGACTGGAACTCATCTTCAGTCAATCCGCATGACTCAAAAGAATGACAGTTCCAGATTTGCGTATCATGCTTGCACAATCTGAGATGTTGTAGACATTCTTCTTGGACCTCATACCTTTCTCAACCTGTGCATGCCCGTAGTCAGCTGACATGAAAGTGTGTCCTTTCACCAGATACTTGATAGTGATGGTTTGTGGGCTTGTCAGAGATGTGTGACAAATTGTCTTATACAATGCAAATTATAAGAATTTAGTAATGCGTTTAAATTCTGAAATGCCTGAAGTTCGGACAGCAACTATTTCCAATTTATGTGTTAATTAATAAACGTTGCGCCATAATTCGTGATATTTATAAAATCCTATTTTAACAGCCGTTAAACAAAAGTTGCTCTACAACCCCTGAAGGCCCAGTCAAGACATATGCAAATGTGTTTTACTCACTCGTATACGTATAATAACTGCTACAGTAATAAAGTAATTTAAGAAATATGTTAAACTTGATGTCGATGCTGAACTATTATGACGATGGGTGATAATAATTATTGGCGTGAGTAATGATCGTTTAGAATTATATCATTGTATAATGCAAATCATATACATGTGTATACACACCACTGTGTTAACATACAACACATAACATATATATATAATTATATATACATAAGATCCTAAAGGCAGCATACGTTATATTAAAAGGTGTCAACATTTTTAGCAGACTGGCTTTGGTCTGCGGCGCCTTGTACATATTTGGTTAGGAGTATTATATATATATTATATAGTGTCGTGTAATCACTCATCCATCAAACTGCAAACTATATTCGCAAAATTCATGGTACCGTTTTCTCCCGCTTCACTGAGTAAGAGAGCAATGCACTGATTGGATGTTTTGTCCTAATAACGCGTTGCGCTATTGGACATTCAGTTACTCCCTTTTGTCATTGTAAAATACAATTCCATTGTCACTTGCACCCCTGTGCCTTGTCATTTCTAGCCAATCTATGAACTAAACTGTGTCATTTATTATATAATAAGATGGCAATTGCTCCAAAATGTGCGATTGTGATGTTAACTCATTTTTGGTGAAAATGTCACTTGCATCCTTTTGCCATTGCACGGCAGCATAGCTGTAGTATCAAGTGAGTATTAGTAGCACAGTCCATGGATACAGTCATTGCACTAGTTAGCTAAAGTAAGGCAGATTAATTGGCCTGACCATAGCTGTAGTATCAAGTGAGTATTAGTGGCACAGTCCATGGATACAGTCATTGCACTAGTTAGCTAAAGTAAGGCAGATTAATTGGCCTGACCATAGCTGTAGTATCAAGTGAGTATTAGTAGTACAGTCCATGGATACAGTCATTGCACTAGTTAGCTAAAGTAAGGCAGATTTACTGGCCTGATCATAGCTGTAGTATCAAGTGAGTATTAGTGGCACAGTCCATGGATACAGTCATTGCACTAGTTAGCTAAAGTAAGGCAGATTTACTGGCCTGACCATAGCTGTAGTATCAAGTGAGTATTAATAGCACAGTCCATGAATACAGTCATTGCACTAGTTAGCTAAAGTAAGGCAGATTTACTGGCCTGACCATAGCTGTAGTATCAAGTGAGTATTAGTGGCACAGTCCATGGATACAGTCATTGCACTAGTTAGCTAAAGTAAGGCAGATTTACTGGCCTGACCATAGCTGTAGTATCAAGTGAGTATTAATAGCACAGTCCATGAATACAGTCATTGCACTAGTTAGCTAAAGTAAGGCAGATTTACTGGCCTGACCATAGCTGTAGTATCTACTGAGTATTAGTGGCACAGTCCATGGATACAGTCATTGCACTAGTTAGCTAAAGTAAGGCAGATTTACTGGCCTGACCATAGCTGTAGTATCAAGTGAGTATTAGTGGCACAGTCCATGGATACAGTCATTGCACTAGTTAGCTAAAGTAAGGCAGATTTACTAGCCTGACAATAGCTGTAGTATCAAGTGAGTATTAATAGCACAGTCCATGAATACAGTCATTGCACTAGTTAGCTAAAGTAAGGCTGATTTACTGGCCTGACCATAGCTGTAGTATCAAATGAGTATTAGTGGCACAGTCCATGGATACAGTCATTGCACTAGTTAGCTAAAGTAAGGCAGATTTTAAAACCACACCCCAACACCTTGCAAGGTTTTGTAACGATAGTCTACACCCTTAATTGTATGATTTGAGAAAGTTGTCAATTTTGTAATGATCCAGCTTATACAACAATATATCGTGATTAACGGTGCCAAAGCCTTACTTAGGTCAAGGTATATCCCAACAACTTTTTAAGAGAATTTCTAATATTTTCTATAATCGCTAACGTCGTCGAGTGATCTTTACGAAATCCAAATTGATGTTTGGACAAAACGTCATTTACCGGCCTGACCATAGCTATAGTATCAAATGAGTATTAGTAGCACAGTCCATGGATACAGTCATTGCACTAGTTAGCTAACGTAAAGCAGATTTACTTATATGGCTGTAGTATCAAGTGAGTATTAGTAGTACAGTCCATGGTACAGTCATTGAAGTAGTCAGCTAAAGTAAGGCAGATTTATTGGCCTGACCATACTGCCGTGCAATGGCAAAAGGCTGCAAGTGACAACGAGGTGCTTTTGAGATATCGGACAAAATGCGTTTTTTCTTTTGCGCACTTTTGCATATTATGACTTAGCAATTATTCACAGTTGCATGAACTACTTGACTATGTGTATTTATAAGAATGACCAGTACTCCGGGTTTTACAGAGTGTTTGGTGACTCCCTTTTGTCATTTTATTAGGCGATCGATATCAAAACAATTCTATGACAAAAGGAATCAGGTGCTATTAAATCATGTCAGAATGAACTACAACTGGAGCTGGCAATAGTGTATTTATAAGAATGACTATTATATATCAGTACTTCAGGTTTTACAGAGTGTTTGGTGGCTTAGTGTCACTTAATCCCTTCTGTCATTTTATTACGCTATTGATATCGAAACAATTCTATGACAAAAGGAAGCAAGTGCTATTAAATCATGTCAGAACAAACTGTAGCTGGAGATGGCAAAATGATATTGAAAAATGACAGTACACAATCGTTAAAACACAATTTTAATCAGTAAGTTGATTTACTGTTAAACCAAATTTAATCAGTTAGTTGATTTACTATGATGTCCCTCGGGGATGTAAATTGCAAACTTGCAGTTTCATATTATCATCGTAGATTGACATTCTTGCCTTAAAACAGCAATTAAACAAAAGTACCAATATAAAAGCTAAAGCTACAACAGGTAAGGTAGTCGTCATTGTTTCACTTGGCGTCAATCATGTCGAAAGAAGTGTCGTTGATAGGCATTCCGCTCCAGAACTGAACTCTGTTCACTGGCATCAACAGACCAAGCTTTCTGACAATGTCGTCGCACTTGCTCTGTGGCACACCATGAGGTCCGTCTTTCACATCGAAAGTTCCTCCTCTGAGAAGATGGTCTCTATCCTTCTCATCAGGAATTCACCTGACTGGAACTCATCTTCAGTCAATCCGCATGACTCAAAAGAATGACAGTTCCAGATTTACGTATCATGCTTGCACAATCTGAGATGTTGTAGACATTCTTCTTGGACCTCATACCTTTCTCGACCTGTGCATGCCCGTAATCAGCTGACATGAAAGTGTGTCCTTTCACCAGATACTTGATAGTGATGGTTTGTGGGCTTGTCAGAGATGTGTGACAAATTGTCTTATACAATGCAAATTATAAGAATTTAGTAATGCGTTTAAATTCTGAAATGCCTGAAGTTCGGACAGCAACTATTTCCAATTTATGTGTTAATTAATAAACGTTGCGCCATAATTCGTGATATTTATAAAATCCTATTTTAACAGCCGTTAAACAAAAGTTGCTCTACAACCCCTGAAGGCCCAGTCAAGACATATGCAAATGTGTTTTACTCACTCGTATACGTATAATAACTGCTACAGTAATAAAGTAATTTAAGAAATATGTTAAACTTGATGTCGATGCTGAACTATTATGACGATGGGTGATAATAATTATTGGCGTGAGTAATGATCGTTTAGAATTATATCATTGTATAATGCAAATCATATACATGTGTATACACACCACTGTGTTAACATACAACACATAACATATATATATAATTATATATACATAAGATCCTAAAGGCAGCATACGTTATATTAAAAGGTGTCAACATTTTTAGCAGACTGGCTTTGGTCTGCGGCGCCTTGTACATATTTGGTTAGGAGTATTATATATATATTATATAGTGTCGTGTAATCACTCATCCATCAAACTGCAAACTATATTCGCAAAATTCATGGTACCGTTTTCTCCCGCTTCACTGAGTAAGAGAGCAATGCACTGATTGGATGTTTTGTCCTAATAACGCGTTGCGCTATTGGACATTCAGTTACTCCCTTTTGTCATTGTAAAATACAATTCCATTGTCACTTGCACCCCTGTGCCTTGTCATTTCTAGCCAATCTATGAACTAAACTGTGTCATTTATTATATAATAAGATGGCAATTGCTCCAAAATGTGCGATTGTGATGTTAACTCATTTTTGGTGAAAATGTCACTTGCATCCTTTTGCCATTGCACGGCAGCATAGCTGTAGTATCAAGTGAGTATTAGTAGCACAGTCCATGGATACAGTCATTGCACTAGTTAGCTAAAGTAAGGCAGATTAATTGGCCTGACCATAGCTGTAGTATCAAGTGAGTATTAGTGGCACAGTCCATGGATACAGTCATTGCACTAGTTAGCTAAAGTAAGGCAGATTAATTGGCCTGACCATAGCTGTATTATCAAGTGAGTATTAGTAGTACAGTCCATGGATACAGTCATTGCACTAGTTAGCTAAAGTAAGGCAGATTTACTGGCCTGATCATAGCTGTAGTATCAAGTGAGTATTAGTGGCACAGTCCATGGATACAGTCATTGCACTAGTTAGCTAAAGTAAGGCAGATTTACTGGCCTGACCATAGCTGTAGTATCAAGTGAGTATTAATAGCACAGTCCATGAATACAGTCATTGCACTAGTTAGCTAAAGTAAGGCAGATTTACTGGCCTGACCATAGCTGTAGTATCAAGTGAGTATTAGTGGCACAGTCCATGGATACAGTCATTGCACTAGTTAGCTAAAGTAAGGCAGATTTACTGGCCTGACCATAGCTGTAGTACTAGTTAGCTAAAGTAAGGCAGATTTACTGGCCTGACCATAGCTGTAGTATCAAGTGAGTATTAATAGCACAGTCCATGAATACAGTCATTGCACTAGTTAGCTAAAGTAAGGCAGATTTACTGGCCTGACCATAGCTGTAGTATCTACTGAGTATTAGTGGCACAGTCCATGGATACAGTCATTGCACTAGTTAGCTAAAGTAAGGCAGATTTACTGGCCTGACCATAGCTGTAGTATCAAGTGAGTATTAGTGGCACAGTCCATGGATACAGTCATTGCACTAGTTAGCTAAAGTAAGGCAGATTTACTAGCCTGACAATAGCTGTAGTATCAAGTGAGTATTAATAGCACAGTCCATGAATACAGTCATTGCACTAGTTAGCTAAAGTAAGGCTGATTTACTGGCCTGACCATAGCTGTAGTATCAAATGAGTATTAGTGGCACAGTCCATGGATACAGTCATTGCACTAGTTAGCTAAAGTAAGGCAGATTTTAAAACCACACCCCAACACCTTGCAAGGTTTTGTAACGATAGTCTACACCCTTAATTGTATGATTTGAGAAAGTTGTCAATTTTGTAATGATCCAGCTTATACAACAATATATCGTGATTAACGGTGCCAAAGCCTTACTTAGGTCAAGGTATATCCCAACAACTTTTTAAGAGAATTTCTAATATTTTCTATAATCGCTAACGTCGTCGAGTGATCTTTACGAAATCCAAATTGATGTTTGGACAAAACGTCATTTACCGGCCTGACCATAGCTATAGTATCAAATGAGTATTAGTAGCACAGTCCATGGATACAGTCATTGCACTAGTTAGCTAACGTAAAGCAGATTTACTTATATGGCTGTAGTATCAAGTGAGTATTAGTAGTACAGTCCATGGTACAGTCATTGAAGTAGTCAGCTAAAGTAAGGCAGATTTATTGGCCTGACCATACTGCCGTGCAATGGCAAAAGGCTGCAAGTGACAACGAGGTGCTTTTGAGATATCGGACAAAATGCGTTTTTTCTTTTGCGCACTTTTGCATATTATGACTTAGCAATTATTCACAGTTGCATGAACTACTTGACTATGTGTATTTATAAGAATGACCAGTACTCCGGGTTTTACAGAGTGTTTGGTGACTCCCTTTTGTCATTTTATTAGGCGATCGATATCAAAACAATTCTATGACAAAAGGAATCAGGTGCTATTAAATCATGTCAGAACGAACTACAACTGGAGCTGGCAATAGTGTATTTATAAGAATGACTATTATATATCAGTACTTCAGGTTTTACAGAGTGTTTGGTGGCTTAGTGTCACTTACTCCCTTCTGTCATTTTATTACGCTATTGATATCGAAACAATTCTATGACAAAAGGAAGCAAGTGCTATTAAATCATGTCAGAACAAACTGTAGCTGGAGATGGCAAAATGATATTGAAAAATGACAGTACACAATCGTTAAAACACAATTTTAATCAGTAAGTTGATTTACTGTTAAACCAAATTTAATCAGTTAGTTGATTTACTATGATGTCCCTCGGGGATGTAAATTGCAAACTTGCAGTTTCATATTATCATCGTAGATTGACATTCTTGCCTTAAAACAGCAATTAAACAAAAGTACCAATATAAAAGCTAAAGCTACAACAGGTAAGGTAGTCGTCATTGTTTCACTTGGCGTCAATCATGTCGAAAGAAGTGTCGTTGATAGGCATTCCGCTCCAGAACTGAACTCTGTTCACTGGCATCAACAGACCAAGCTTTCTGACAATGTCGTCGCACTTGCTCTGTGGCACACCATGAGGTCCGTCTTTCACATCGAAAGTTCCTCCTCTGAGAAGATGGTCTCTATCCTTCTCATCAGGAATTCACCTGACTGGAACTCATCTTCAGTCAATCCGCATGACTCAAAAGAATGACAGTTCCAGATTTACGTATCATGCTTGCACAATCTGAGATGTTGTAGACATTCTTCTTGGACCTCATACCTTTCTCGACCTGTGCATGCCCGTAATCAGCTGACATGAAAGTGTGTCCTTTCACCAGATACTTGATAGTGATGGTTTGTGGGCTTGTCAGAGATGTGTGACAAATTGTCTTATACAATGCAAATTATAAGAATTTAGTGATGCGTTTAAATTCTGAAATGCCTGAAGTTCGGACAGCAACTATTTCCAATTTATGTGTTAATTAATAAACGTTGCGCCGTAATTCGTGATATTTATAAAATCCTATTTTAACAGCCGTTAAACAAAAGTTGCTCTACAACCCCTGAAGGCCCAGTCAAGACATATGCAAATGTGTTTTACTCACTCGTATACGTATAATAACTGCTACAGTAATAAAGTAATTTAAGAAATATGTTAAACTTGATGTCGATGCTGAACTATTATGACGATGGGTGATAATAATTATTGGCGTGAGTAATGATCGTTTAGAATTATATCATTGTATAATGCAAATCATATACATGTGTATACACACCACTGTGTTAACATACAACACATAACATATATATATAATTATATATACATAAGATCCTAAAGGCAGCATACGTTATATTAAAAGGTGTCAACATTTTTAGCAGACTGGCTTTGGTCTGCGGCGCCTTGTACATATTTGGTTAGGAGTATTATATATATATTATATAGTGTCGTGTAATCACTCATCCATCAAACTGCAAACTATATTCGCAAAATTCATGGTACCGTTTTCTCCCGCTTCACTGAGTAAGAGAGCAATGCACTGATTGGATGTTTTGTCCTAATAACGCGTTGCGCTATTGGACATTCAGTTACTCCCTTTTGTCATTGTAAAATACAATTCCATTGTCACTTGCACCCCTGTGCCTTGTCATTTCTAGCCAATCTATGAACTAAACTGTGTCATTTATTATATAATAAGATGGCAATTGCTCCAAAATGTGCGATTGTGATGTTAACTCATTTTTGGTGAAAATGTCACTTGCATCCTTTTGCCATTGCACGGCAGCATAGCTGTAGTATCAAGTGAGTATTAGTAGCACAGTCCATGGATACAGTCATTGCACTAGTTAGCTAAAGTAAGGCAGATTAATTGGCCTGACCATAGGTGTAGTATCAAGTGAGTATTAGTGGCACAGTCCATGGATACAGTCATTGCACTAGTTAGCTAAAGTAAGGCAGATTAATTGGCTTGACCATAGCTGTAGTATCAAGTGAGTATTAGTAGTACAGTCCATGGATACAGTCATTGCACTAGTTAGCTAAAGTAAGGCAGATTTACTGGCCTGATCATAGCTGTAGTATCAAGTGAGTATTAGTGGCACAGTCCATGGATACAGTCATTGCACTAGTTAGCTAAAGTAAGGCAGATTTACTGGCCTGACCATAGCTGTAGTATCAAGTGAGTATTAATAGCACAGTCCATGAATACAGTCATTGCACTAGTTAGCTAAAGTAAGGCAGATTTACTGGCCTGACCATAGCTGTAGTATCAAGTGAGTATTAATAGCACAGTCCATGAATACAGTCATTGCACTAGTTAGCTAAAGTAAGGCAGATTTACTGGCCTGACCATAGCTGTAGTATCTACTGAGTATTAGTGGCACAGTCCATGGATACAGTCATTGCACTAGTTAGCTAAAGTAAGGCAGATTTACTGGCCTGACCATAGCTGTAGTATCAAGTGAGTATTAATAGCACAGTCCATGAATACAGTCATTGCACTAGTTAGCTAAAGTAAGGCAGATTTACTGGCCTGACCATAGCTGTAGTATCAAGTGAGTATTAGTGGCACAGTCCATGGATACAGTCATTGCACTAGTTAGCTAAAGTAAGGCAGATTTACTGGCCTGACCATAGCTGTAGTATCAAGTGAGTATTAATAGCACAGTCCATGAATACAGTCATTGCACTAGTTAGCTAAATTAAGGCAGATTTACTGGCCTGACCATAGCTGTAGTATCAAGTGAGTATTAATAGCACAGTCCATGAATACAGTCATTGCACTAGTTAGCTAAAGTAAGGCAGATTTACTGGCCTGACCATAGCTGTAGTATCTACTGAGTATTAGTGGCACAGTCCATGGATACAGTCATTGCACTAGTTAGCTAAAGTAAGGCAGATTTACTGGCCTGACCATAGCTGTAGTATCAAGTGAGTATTAGTGGCACAGTCCATGGATACAGTCATTGCACTAGTTAGCTAAAGTAAGGCAGATTTACTAGCCTGACAATAGCTGTAGTATCAAGTGAGTATTAATAGCACAGTCCATGAATACAGTCATTGCACTAGTTAGCTAAAGTAAGGCAGATTTACTGGCCTGACCATAGCTGTAGTATCAAGTGAGTATTAATAGCACAGTCCATGAATACAGTCATTGCACTAGTTAGCTAAAGTAAGGCAGATTTTAAAACCACACCCCAACAAGGTTTTGTAACGATAGTCTACACCCTTAATTGTATGATTTGAGAAAGTTGTCAATTTTGTAATGATCCAGCTTATACAACAATATATCGTGATTAACGGTGCCAAAGCCTTACTTAGGTCAAGGTATATCCCAACAACTTTTTAAGAGAATTTCTAATATTTTCTATAATCGCTAACGTCGTCGAGTGATCTTTACGAAATCCAAATTGATGTTTGGACAAAACGTCATTTACCGGCCTGACCATAGCTATAGTATCAAATGAGTATTAGTAGCACAGTCCAAGGATACAGTCATTGCACTAGTTAGCTAACGTAAAGCAGATTTACTTATATGGCTGTAGTATCAAGTGAGTATTAGTAGTACAGTCCATGGTACAGTCATTGAAGTAGTCAGCTAAAGTAAGGCAGATTTATTGGCCTGACCATACTGCCGTGCAATGGCAAAAGGCTGCAAGTGACAACGAGGTGCTTTTGAGATATCGGACAAAATGCGTTTTTTTTTTTGCGCACTTTTGCATATTATGACTTAGCAATTATTCACAGTTGCATGAACTACTTGACTATGTGTATTTATAAGAATGACCAGTACTCCGGGTTTTACAGAGTGTTTGGTGACTCCCTTTTGTCATTTTATTAGGCGATCGATATCAAAACAATTCTATGACAAAAGGAATCAGGTGCTATTAAATCATGTCAGAACGAACTACAACTGGAGCTGGCAATAGTGTATTTATAAGAATGACTATTATATATCAGTACTTCAGGTTTTACAGAGTGTTTGGTGGCTTAGTGTCACTTACTCCCTTCTGTCATTTTATTACGCTATTGATATCGAAACAATTCTATGACAAAAGGAAGCAAGTGCTATTAAATCATGTCAGAACAAACTGTAGCTGGAGATGGCAAAATGATATTGAAAAATGACAGTACACAATCGTTAAAACACAATTTTAATCAGTAAGTTGATTTACTGTTAAACCAAATTTAATCAGTTAGTTGATTTACTATGATGTCCCTCGGGGATGTAAATTGCAAACTTGCAGTTTCATATTATCATCGTAGATTGACATTCTTGCCTTAAAACAGCAATTAAACAAAAGTACCAATATAAAAGCTAAAGCTACAACAGGTAAGGTAGTCGTCATTGTTTCACTTGGCGTCAATCATGTCGAAAGAAGTGTCGTTGATAGGCATTCCGCTCCAGAACTGAACTCTGTTCACTGGCATCAACAGACCAAGCTTTCTGACAATGTCGTCGCACTTGCTCATGAGGTCCGTCTTTCACATCGAAAGTTCCTCCTCTGAGAAGATGGTCTCTATCCTTCTCATCAGGAATTCACCTGACTGGAACTCGTCTTCAGTCAATCCGCATGACTCAAAAGAATGACAGTTCCAGATTTGCGTATCATGCTTGCACAATCTGAGATGTTGTAGACATTCTTCTTGGACCTCATACCTTTCTCGACCTGTGCATGCCCGTAGTCAGCTGACATGAAAGTGTGTCCTTTCACCAGATACTTGATAGTGATGGTTTGTGGGCTTGTCAGAGATGTGTGACAAATTGTCTTATACAATGCAAATTATAAGAATTTAGTAATGCGTTTAAATTCTGAAATGCCTGAAGTTCGGACAGCAACTATTTCCAATTTATGTGTTAATTAATAAACGTTGCGCCATAATTCGTGATATTTATAAAATCCTATTTTAACAGCCGTTAAACAAAAGTTGCTCTACAACCCCTGAAGGCCCAGTCAAGACATATGCAAATGTGTTTTACTCACTCGTATACGTATAATAACTGCTACAGTAATAAAGTAATTTAAGAAATATGTTAAACTTGATGTCGATGCTGAACTATTATGACGATGGGTGATAATAATTATTGGCGTGAGTAATGATCGTTTAGAATTATATCATTGTATAATGCAAATCATATACATGTGTATACACACCACTGTGTTAACATATATATATAATTATATATACATAAGATCCTAAAGGCAGCATACGTTATATTAAAAGGTGTCAACATTTTTAGCAGACTGGCTTTGGTCTGCGGCGCCTTGTACATATTTGGTTAGGAGTATTATATATATATTATATAGTGTCGTGTAATCACTCATCCATCAAACTGCAAACTATATTCGCAAAATTCATGGTACCGTTTTCTCCCGCTTCACTGAGTAAGAGAGCAATGCACTGATTGGATGTTTTGTCCTAATAACGCGTTGCGCTATTGGACATTCAGTTACTCCCTTTTGTCATTGTAAAATACAATTCCATTGTCACTTGCACCCCTGTGCCTTGTCATTTCTAGCCAATCTATGAACTAAACTGTGTCATTTATTATATAATAAGATGGCATTTGCTCCAAAATGTGCGATTGTGATGTTAACTCATTTTTGGTGAAAATGTCACTTGCATCCTTTTGCCATTGCACGGCAGCATAGCTGTAGTATCAAGTGAGTATTAGTAGCACAGTCCATGGATACAGTCATTGAAGTAGTCAGCTAAAGTAAGGCATATTTACTGGCCTGACCATAGCTGTAGTATCAAGTGAGTATTAGTGGCACAGTCCATGGATACAGTCACTGCACTAGTTAGCTAAAGTAAGGCAGATTTACTTACATGGCTGTAGTATCAAGAGAGTATTAGTACAGTCCACAGATACAGTCATTGAAGTAGTCAGCTAAAGTAAGGCGTATTTACTGGCCTGACCATAGCTGTAGTATCAAGTGAGTATTAGTAGCACATTCCATGGATAGTCATTGCACTAGTTAGCTAAAGTAAGGCATATTTACTGGCCTGACCATAGCTGTAGTATCAAGTGAGTATTAGTGGCACAGTCCATGGATACAGTCACTGCACTAGTTAGCTAAAGTAAGGCAGATTTACTTACATGGCTGTAGTATCAAGAGAGTATTAGTACAGTCCACAGATACAGTCATTGAAGTAGTCAGCTAAAGTAAGGCATATTTACAGGCCTGACCATAGCTGTAGTATCAAGTGAGTATTAGTAGCACATTCCATGGATACAGTCATTGCACTAGTTAGCTAAAGTAAGGCAGATTTACTTACATGGCTGTAGTATCAAGAGGGTATTAGTAGTACAGTCCACAGATACAGTCATTGAAGTAGTCAGCTAAAGTAAGGCATATTTACTGGCCTGACCATAGCTGTAGTATCAAGTGAGTATTAGTAGCACATTCCATGGATACAGTCATTGCACTAGTTAGCTAAAGTAAGGCAGATTTACTGGCCTGACCATAGCTGTAGTATCAAGTGAGTATTAGTGGCACAGTCCATGGATACAGTCATTGCACTAGTTAGCTAAAGTAAGGCAGATTTACTTACATGGCTGTAGTATCAAGAGAGTATTAGTACAGTCCACATATACAGTCATTGAAGTAGTCAGCTAAAGTAAGGCATATTTACTGGCCTGACCATAGCTGTAGTATCAAGTGAGTATTAGTAGCACATTCCATGGATAGTCATTGCACTAGTTAGCTAAAGTAAGGCATATTTACTGGCCTGACCATAGCTGTAGTATCAAGTGAGTATTAGTGGCACAGTCCATGGATACAGTCACTGCACTAGTTAGCTAAAGTAAGGCAGATTTACTTACATGGCTGTAGTATCAAGAGAGTATTAGTACAGTCCACAGATACAGTCATTGAAGTAGTCAGCTAAAGTAAGGCATATTTACTGGCCTGACCATAGCTGGAGTATCAAGTGAGTATTAGTAGCACATTCCATGGATACAGTCATTGCACTAGTTAGCTAAAGTAAGGCAGATTTACTGGCCTGACCATAGCTGTAGTATCAAGTGAGTATTAGTGGCACAGTCCATGGATACAGTCATTGCACTAGTTAGCTAAAGTAAGGCAGATTTATTTACATGGCTGTAGTATCAAGAGGGTATTAGTAGTACAGTCCACAGATACAGTCATTGAAGTAGTCAGCTAAAGTAAGGCAGATTTACTGGCCTGACCATAGCTGTAGTATCAAGTGAGTATTAGTACCATAGTTCATGGATACAATCATTGCACTAGTTAGCTAAAGTAAGGCAGATTTACTGGCCTGACCATAGTTGTAGTATCAAGTGAGTTTTAGTAGCACAATCCATGGATACAGTCATTGCACTAGTCAGCTAAAGTAAGGCAGATTTACTGGCCTGACCATAGCCATAGCCAAGGCAGTAGCTGGCTATAGCTAGGCAGATCTGCAGGCTCTGGTATCAAGTATGACTATAGTGCAGTCCATGGATACAATGTAACCAACTATCCCATAGCAATATGTGGTACCATAGACACACTTGTGTATGTTCATATCAGTAGAGTGAGAAATGTGAGCTATGAAATAACCCATGATCAGGTACTTGCATATCGATGGTGTTCATACGTGAAAAAGCTAGTATTGCAGGAGACTAAAACAAACATAACTTCAGCGTGGAATAGCAATAGTGTTGCTATATGAGAACAAGCAGTGTTTTTCCCTACAGCTTTTGTACCAAAAAGTCACGAGGTTTCATCCGAACACCATCAAAGTGCAGTTACAGCATGTCTGACAAACTCTTGGGACTTGAATTAGGCATAAGTTCTACTTGACAGTTTCACAGAGCAGGAAAAGTATTCTCTCATGCATGAGTTTAATACGACATTCTGTCATATGTCGGTGAAATACAATATGCAGGGACATTGTGCAATGTCTAATTCCCCAAGCCAGGACACAGTGTATTAGCACTAGTATCCACGGAACAATCTTACCACAGTGGTGGAACAAAACCAAAGGATTAAGCATTCTCGTAATTATATACAAAGCAAAAGTCACCAACAGATGGGTGGAATTGCTAAGAAGCTAAGGAGGATATGATATATTAAAAAGTAAGGTTTTTAGATGATGGTGGAATTAAACTATATTTTCAACGGACTTAGCGCTACAGGGTGTACCAGGGAGTAAGTTTCACAAAGTAGGTGCATTAGCCGAGAAGGCTCGAGTTCCAACGTTCATCTTAACTATGGGAACAAAAAGTAGATTAGAACCAGCTGCTGAAGCTGTCTGGGATTTCTTGCTGGGGTGAGCACTGAATGTAGGTATGCAGGTTGTTTGGCTAACAGCTTGATAGCCCTTGAACTGTCTACACAGCCTGCGGGAACCACCACTGACAAGTGCAGTGTGTTGGTATGTGATGTTTCTTGGAGTGCTTATGAGTCAACTGTTTGGTTTGACAGGACACGGTCGGAGACGTTTCCTCTCGACAACTACACAACGGAAGTGAAGACAGAGGAGAAGCACAGCACACAGCTTGATGAAGAGTTCTTCTTAATCGACTAGGATTCTTTGTCCACTCGAGATATCAAGAATTCTTCCCCAGTGATGAGATAAGAAATCTTTGGTGACTAGAAGCAGTATACTATAAGCAACACAATTACACCAAATCGTACTGCTATGAAGGCTGACAAAGCTGCAATGAGTCACATGATTATGACCATCACCAGTCACACGATCACACTAAGTCACATGATTATGACCGTCACTAGTCACGTGATCACACTAAGTCACATTATACTGACCACCACCAGTCACATGATCACACTAAGTCACATGATTATGACCGTCACTAGTCACGTGATCACACAGTCACATTATACTGACCATCACCAGTCACATGAATATGACCACCAGGAGTCATGAGTCACGTGATCTACGGTTAAGCCTAGTCATGTCACAGTAGGTGCAGCCTTGTGTCAAATTGGACGTGGTTGTCATCAGCTGTCTCTAGTCTAATGTAGGACACACAATTCTTGTCAATAATCTGAATCTGAGGCTGTCTGTCTCACATTTATTATGATTTTCTTAATACAGAATTTGAAAGTTATGCCCGTGAAATTATCAAATTGTAAATGAAACGCTTAGTTTGTAAACAGCCCCTATTTGGCACTTATTGAAGTTGGCTGGTTCCCATACCCATGAGTGCAAAATGGAACAAAGTACAGCTGATTCAGCCAACTTCCTACTGATAATTACTAACCTGGCTCATGTTGGGTAATCAAACAAACAACCATGCATATTTTTTTTAAATAACATAATCCATAAAATTCTGCCTCTCACTGATTTGCTGTTCTCTTCACCTGGTTACTTGGTGACATTTAACTAGCCAATGTTCGCAGTGCACAAAACACAGACAGTAAATATTAAGTTCTCTGCTAATTACTTTGCAGCTTATTTTTCTGTTGCTGTGAAGAAACAACTTCTGTATCACTTTGTTTGGGATAGAAACCTAGTATACCGGTAGTACCGACGCATTTGTATAAATATTTACATTAGGATGTATTTATTATAGTATGTATGTATTCACTGTATAGTTATTTATCACTTGTTGCAGTATGAATGCTAATACTTGGTAGTAGTATATTGTGCATGTTTTATTATCCTCCTCCGTGTGTTCAACATAGGCATTTATGTTTTACATATTTCTCACACATGTCTGTTGTGCATAATAATTTTAGAGTTTATGTAACTATAAGGTGCCCTGCTTTTGTGTACAATACTACATACGTATATTGTTTGTTCATGAACAGTTGCAAGATTGTAGACAAGGAGGTATGATCAAATTGATAACTGATGTTCAAAAGAGGACATCTAGTCAGAAATCTTTCTGTGGAGTGATTCAACAAGACACTGTTGACAGACAGATTCGAAGGTAACGTGTGGGGGGAGCTTGTATGTTTGATATGTCACAATATTATTGTAATGCATCTTTCACCGAATTGGATTGAGGATTGGTCTGTGGTGGGATTGCGATTCAGGATATATCATAAGGAGCTGTCAGTATTACCGATTTCTGTGTGGTTTGGCTGATGTTTTGTTAGGGAGATCTGCAGATATATACGTTTTTGTATTTTATTATCAATCACCCGCCAACCCTCCCAGATTTTCCAGGAGTCTCAGACTTTGTTGTGTAAGTCCTGGCTACTCGGAAAAAGAAACAAATCTCACAGATTGTAGTCTGACGGGGTGCAGTTGGAGGTTTCTGGCAAGTCTCAAAGGGAGTTCATTTGAAGCTTATAGTGCACCTCAAAGGGGATACAGTTGGAGCTTATCATGTGTTATAAATTCTCCTGGATTTCTAAACTGATAAGTTGGCAGATATACCGTTCGTTCATTTGAACTGTTAGATGAATTCATGTATTACTGCTTCCTAATGATGGAACAGAAAATTACCACATGGTGCTGCCATCTGGTGTGACATAGTGCTGCCACCTAGTGTGACATGAAATGGAAGATTACCACAAGTCATTATAACGTGGGCATGAAGTTTTATTTGTCTTGTTAATCAGTATTGAAATGCTTATACATTGAAGTCTTCGTGGCATCACATTTTAGATGCTTTTTACATAGCATATGTCACTCTTTTAGCTTAACTTATACATGTATTATCTTTTGTTTTTGTAGTGGTATATTTTTAAGGATGGATGTTAAATTTAAAACCGTAAGAGTGTTAAGGTTTTTACATATAAAATGTCTTTAACACTAACACCAAAATATGCTCACTGCTTTTCAGCACTGTATGTGTATTTGGCTGTGGTGTGACAATGCTCCAGAATGGAATTGTGCAATTATAACGCAGAAGAACGTTGAATATTTTTGATGCTTGAGAGAATGTGCCTAATATTTGTGTGCCTATCATAGTTATAGTTCAGCTTGTAATAATTTTATACAAAACCAAATTCACAAAACTAACAATAGTTTATCACCATATTGCTAAGCTGTTTCTGTGAGCTAAGAATCACCTGCATGCTTTGACTTGTTTAGTTAACAAAGCTGGGCTTACATTACGCTCACCATATGACTAACCTGACAGCAAACAGAATGACCAAAAATTATCAAAGTGCAACGCTAGCTATCAATTAAATTTGTGAGTTTTATTTGTACACGACAATAAAGTACAGTGAAAAGTATAAATAAATGTTGGCAACTGACTATGTTGTATGAGTTGTATGTCACGTTTCATTGTGTGGGTGCTTGAAGAGACAATAGACATTATGTGTACAATCTGACATTGTGCACATGTGTAAATGCATGCATACAATAGAGATGACAGATTCCCCTCATCCATGCAGCGAGTGCCACAATAGTCAGATGATCCACGATTCAACATTGGTTCATTTCCACATATTTCCCTAAAATAGCGTCTTTTCTTCCCAATCGGCCTCCCCAAAATATCCCTTCCCCGGATCATTCCTGCGTCAAAAGATTCCGGTTTGTATAATAATGTCTTCCCAATTGACCTCCCTAAAATACCCCTTTCCCTGACCCATTCTTGCGTCAAAACATCCCATATTTCCCCTTGGTCAGCTAAGTTCGTGCCCCGCTATCTGCGTTTCTCTCCCTTCTGCGTGCGTTTCTTCTCCGTCTCCTTGCGCTCCTGAGCCTTACGAGCTTGCTTCTCCCGGTCCTCCTTGTCCCTAGCCTTCTTCTGCTCGTGCTCAGTCCGCATCTTCTCTCGCTTCACTCGCTCCACCTCATCCACCTTCAACGCATTCAGGTTCGCCGCCAGGTCTGGAGGTCAAAGGTCAAGGGCGCACTAACTCTTAGCTAATTTTACCGAGAATTGTAAACAAATTGGAGAAATATTTAATGTACAGCTGAACCTTGCTTTACGGTCACCTCGGTAATACAGCCACCTCACAATTAAGGTCACCCTAGCACAGTCCGAAATGGTGTCCATATATATATATATAGTAAAGTATAGTAAACTAGTCCCAATAATAATAATGTTAATTATGTTGCACCTAAATCCTCAGAAACCAAGCTCAGAGCCACATCAATACAAAAAGGTTAGTCAATCTCAGACTTGATAAGCTGAGTCATCAACAGATGGATCAATATACGCCAGGGAGCTAAGGTGGATACCCAATACAGTCACTTCACCAGTCAGGTCACCTCACCATTCAGGTCCCCTCCCTATTCAGGTCACTTTCGCCCGGTCCCAAGGATGGCCTTAATAGAGATATTCAATGTATCTCCATTACTTGATATTTATAACTATACATTTCAATTTTGTTGGTTAAAATCTATTTTCAATTGCCACCACTAAGTTCACCCCATAACTATAAAATAACCAAAATATATATCTCTGTATTTGCACACAGGACATAATAAGGAACACATAAATAAAAATATTATTGATATAGCATTATTATTTCTATAAATATGTTTCGACACTGGAAAAAACCACTGGTTTTGGCAAACAGGTGTAAGTAAACGGCTCTCGAAGATTGGGTAATGAGTACAGAAGTTACCAAACCTACCATTTATACAATGTGACCATATAACAGTTTTCTTCAACTCCAGTACCATTACAACACCTGAGTGGCTGGCCGTGAGAGTGAAGTCATCGTCTCTATCAGACAACTGTCTGTACAAGGATACCTGCTTCATGGCTGCCACCGTCTCCTTTTCCCTGGTCCTCGTCCCCGGAGCTGAATCTCGGCTAAGGAACAAAGTGGCTCTACAGGCAGTCTACCCAGAATTCTACATAATACGGATTTGGGGGATTTTGTAAAGAATACCTGTCACACACAATTTGACTGATCCAGTTTATTGATATTCTTCTTCAGATATTGATCATACCTTAAAATTTATAAAATGTTAAACTTATAAAAAGTTATATAAATTATCTTTGAAATGTTCACTAATGGCAATGAGCTGTGCAATGATCTTATGTTGTGTAAAGGATACTCTCCATCAACCTGTGAGTATTGGGCTAGTATCGCTTCCTTCCGTTTCTTCTCCTCAGACGTCAGCTCGGCCTTCCCTGTCTTCATGGTCTTCTGGTTCTTTATAATACTTGACATCTTTGCATCAAAGCTCTCTTCAACTGTCAACCAAAACAACTGTTCAAAGCAATCCTCACCTATCAATCAATCAAAACACTTCCTCAAAGTTCTCCTCAACTGTCAATAATTGCTACTGCTGAAAGCTTCCCTCACCTGTCAATCAAAACAATTACTAAAAGTTTGCCTTATCTGTCAATAAAAAACAACTGCCCAAAGCTCTTCTCATTAGTTAAAAACAATGGTTCAAAGCTCTAATCATATGTCAATCCAAACACCTTATAGTTCTCACCTGTCAATCAAAACATGTCCTCAAAGTTCCTCTTGCCTGTCAATCAAAACACCTCATAGCAATTCCCACCTGTCAATCAAAACAACTTAAAGTTCTCCTCATTTGTCAATCAAAACAACTCCTCAAAGTTTTCACCTGACAATTAAAACACTGAGCTTTGAATGCTTCCTATACACTGAAAACGTGTATGCTTATTTTGGCTTGACATTTAACCATCCTTGCTACAACACAACACATCTCTGGGTCGAGGGTCGATTGCGTGTGGCAGCTGTGGCTTCACATCAGCCTGGATAATCAAGGCTCGAAAAAATTTGGGCAGCCACATAGTAATGTTCAACAAGTATGGCAATGAGTATAAATGTACTTATATACACGGTTTACCTTTGGCGCTGGCTTCCGCTGTATCTTTCTGTGTCAGTTCCTGCCATTTACTGATGATGTCCCCACAGTTATTGGCTGTGTTCTCTCCCTCCTGGCACAAACATTTAGTCTTAGAATGCAACTACTGTAATAAAATGTCTCCAGCTATAAGTAGCTTTCTTAATGACGGAACCATAACTCCATTTTTGTGACTTGCGTGACACTCGTTTCTTTCTAGGGTGGTTTAAAGCTTGAAATCTGAGAAAAAATGAATATACTTATTTATTGAAAAGTTTTTTTAATGATCTCGTAAACTTTTTTTTTGTATATTTAAGGTAATGTTATATTTTTTACATATTTATTTTTTAGTTAGCATTTCTTTTTATGTAAAATACTATTATATACGTGTGCATGTAGGTAAAGCGCCTGAGAGCAAGTTTAATTGATCGGGCGCTATATAAGTACTTTTATTTACTATTTTATTTTTAAAAGTAGGCTAGCACACAAAGCACCCTTAAGGTACCGCCCATCTATGGCTGCTGATTGAGGAGTGGCTAGTGTACATGGAAAATGTTGCTGTCTTTAATACCAACATAACTACCCACAAACGTGGAGAACCGTCCAATGGCGTCCATCTACTAATACTTACAATATCCCCAATAAAAACTGAACTTTTTAATAGGTGGCTAAATATTGTCCACTATTAGTATATATATGACTTTTAAAAGTGTTTTGCCTCTTCTTACATTTGCGTTAATGTATGCTAGTTGGCAGTTCTAAACACTCTTGGATCCGGGTGGTGGACAGGTGTAAATGGTTTTAGAATTTAGTATGAACCACTGCTTTGCAATGCCAAAGGCTGCATGAACCATGAATCATGATGAGTGGGTTAGAGACAAGACATGTATGGGGGACGTTTACAGATTGCACCGTAACAGTAGACATTTTTAGCTGTTGATTTTAAGCTAACGACCAATGTTAGTTGTTACGCCTTGTATTTTTTAAAAGGTAGTCTTTACTTAAAATTAGTTAAATGGCCCCAAATTAGTTGTCTGTTCTGACCCTAAGGCTAAGTCTAAGCTCTAATCCTACCCTACCACCTGTCCCTACCTTACCTAGTCCTACCCTAGCCTAGGGCTAGGCGTCAACACTTGCGATGGGAGTACCAACCGGCAACAAGGCGGATGGTGCTAATAGTTTAGGCCAGATATGTACAAGAGTACACTTAAAAATAATATCCAAACATTAGGTGTATCAATAAATTATTGATCAAATAACTAAGTAGTAAGTAGTTTAGTAAACTTAAACTAAAGTTACTAACTTAAGTTTTTAATTTTTAAAATTAAGACAATCACGGAGTGGCATACCATAATCTCTCCGAGAATTCCATCCAACGCTTCCGTTGCCTCTTCGACATTGTCTTCAGACTCGACGATGCTTCTGATGTACGAAACAAAAACTTCCAAGTCAACATCTGGGTTAATTTGAAGCAACTTTTTTGAAAGCCAGCCGTCAAAACCAGCCACTGTGGGCGCAGCCATCTTGACAGCGAAGAGATAGAGACGACTCACGTCGATCTCGGCCCTTGTCGATCTCGGCCCGTCGATCTCGGCCCATGTTGACCTCGGCCAACGTCGATCTCGGCCCACATATTCGACCTATTTATTTTGTAAATCAGTTACTTGTACAATGTATGCCGTCGATCTCGGCCCACCTAGGATTCATGTAAAGTGTAGTTTTTATTGTAAATAAGTTGATTGTATAAGGTATGTCATCGATCTCGGCCCATGTCGATTTCGGCCCACCACCATTTCAAAGTTAACTACAGCAGGATATAGTTTTATTGTGAATTAGTTTATTGTACAATGTCGATATCGGCCCACCTATTTAGTTGTAATTTAATTAACGATAGTTGTTCGGGGGTATGTGTAACGATATATGGACTCCGATATAGGTATATTATGTTTAAAAAAAAAATTAAATGTTACATATGTTACGTGTTGTTTATGCTTAACCACGTCGATGTCCGACAACGTCGATCGCGGCCCAACTATTTTAATGAGATTAATCGCACAGTCGTTATGCTTCTAAAAAATGAAAAGGAGCCTAGTTTACAGACATTTAAATTTGACTAAAAATCATGAAAAAACCCAAAGACCCTAGTAAGCTTAATTGGTGCTCTTGCATTGTTTCGTTGAGCAGATCCTTTCATGTGATGTGTCTTTGATTTGTCTGCCGTACAAATGTGTTGCGGCCTTAGTAATTTGCTTGCTTCTCTGCATTGTTTCAATGAGCATATAATGTTATGGTGTTTATCTTTGTTTTGTGTGTTGTAAGTACTTGTTGAGTCGGCAGAAGCATTACTAATCGGCTTGATGCTCTTGCATTTTTACACTGAACAGATCCTTTCATGTTATTTGTCTTTGATTTGTGTCTGTTCAGAAAGTGTGACCACAGCAGTCCGCTTGCTGCTCGCACTGGTTCATTGAGCAGATGTATTGTTTAGTAAATAGTAAGAATTTCCATTATCCACAGGCGAAGTTAACGCTTTGTTTCTTCACACTTGCCCACTGTACAAAGTACATCGGAACAAAGCTTCCGACATCTGCATTTACTGGATCATGAATGTTTTGAATGAAGATGTGAGCAGATCTTGCGTGTCAAGTCTTCCTGTGAAATATAAAACGGTTCAGGGTAGCTTCTTATCTATCTTGCAAAATTGGTTATTTCTTGTTTATTTAACATACCTTTATTAATAGGTACATAACAATTCTGTAGGGATAGTAAAACACAAGCATCCCAGCTAAAAAAAAACAGGTTCCCAGAACGTTACCAGAATGTGTGTGTGTGTGTGCGTGTGCGTGTGCGCGTGCGTGTGTGTGCGTGTGTGTGTGTGTACTATTTAAATCGAGGAACGGAACCAAGGCTAGCCTCACCCCTTAGTACAGGAAATCAGGAGGAGAACAACAACTATTTATTTCCCATTTCTACATATACTCACGTATTCTGATAGCATAGAAACCTATGTACCACCCAGGATAGTCATCATATGGAAACAACAATTCGTTAACCTAAATATAACACTATGCTAACGTTAGCGGAACGTTATGTGTTTGCTGGGAATAAATTGAAATAAACAACAGTGTTCTCGTAATTAATTCTAGTTCAATTCATTACTTAGGCTGCTGCCGGTGAATTGAAAACATTTGCAATTTCATAGAACAACCACGTGAAATATATTCGTACTATTGCTGTTAGATTTGTTATCTCCTATATGTTCTATGCCCATATCTCCAACAGCTTAGGCCTAAGACACGGTCAGTACTGGTACGGGTACCGTTTCTACAATCCACCAATCCCGACACTGGAATTAGCATACATGGGCTTAAAATGTTTTAGGTGTTCTAGATAGCCAATTAGGGCGTGTGACAGGGTGTGACTCTTTGAATAGATGATTACCGCAGCCAATCGCGGCATGGTGCAGGTGTTGTGTTTCTATAAATAATGCGATACTATAGTAGAAAGGCTACTCACAACTCATTAGCAATGCCGCCGTTACACCCTTGCGTTGAATGCCACAGAAGAGTACAGATAAATTCCAAAGCCGTGCAGTGCGAATCCTGCGAGAAGTGGTGCCACATAAGATGCGGAACCAGAATAGATGCCACGACATACCAACTGATAGTAGAAGGTAATATTGGTCTATTTACTATCGTTGTATTATGGCCTAGGTAAACAAATGGCTCATTTTTATAATGAAGTTATCAAGTCATTATACATGTTAAGTTTTAAAAATGCCAATGCTGGAGATTTATACGTAAATCGGAGGGTTTCGAAAACAGTTCTTGGAAAAATCGGAGGATCTAAGAAAATCGGGCATTTCTACGTAAATCGGAGTAAAATATAACAAAAAGAAAACTTTCATAATACGGTAACAGCCAAATTTTAGTAAATTGGAGAGTCTTATGGTATAAGGAAATTGTGCGTATTCAGTCTCGGCATCAGGGAATTATGGAATTGGATTTAAATCAGTGCATTTGACGAAAATGGTCATAAATTAGCTTTCCAAATGTGTTAAACTAAACAAATTAAAAAACGTGGACAAGTAAACCAAATATAATTATTTTTGGTGCAACTTGCATATACGGATCAGAACTTAGCATTGTAGTTGGCGATAGTAGAGAACCTGCGGCCGCAAGCGCGGTTTATGATGCTTGTCTAAAACTTATATGAACTGTCAGCTACAGATAACACCCAAGAAGAGTATAGTTAAACGATAGTTGTTGTCTAGTCAACGCAAAGCGTGATTTAAACAACCTCTTTGTTGTCCGTGCAGCCTTGCACGGACAACATCATTGCAGCGATTGCAACTAACTCGCTGGCTTTATCAGGCCACAAAGCGTTTCCTTTGTTTCACTGACCACTTTCTGTCGATCCAGTCAACGAGTCAGCCGGAAATAAAATTACGTCATAAACTACCCTTTTCAAGTAAGCCTGTAGGTTTAGTGATTGCCTATAATAATTATAGTACACACAATTCAGCCTTAAAACATCCTGTTGTATTTGGTGGGTCGTTTTAAGGTCGTGTTGAGCTTCACTGGCGATGTCAATCGTGCATGGCTGCATCGCCCGAGATTTCGTCCACGTTGGTTGAGTCTCCGTCTACGTCGACTGAGCGAATTCGACACAGATCGACATCGCCATCCAGATCGCCGACTCCACCGAGAGCGCCGACGCTATCCAGATCGATATCGCCGTCTAGATCACCGACTCCACCGAGATCGCCAACTCCACCAAGAACGCCGACGCTATCCAGATCGCCGACTATACCCAGTGACGTGACGTATGTCGTGCCACTAAACACGCCACCACCAGGGGATCGGTCAGGAACGCCCATTCCAATGGACATTGATGATGGCTTAGTGGATCTGGAGTTCGCTGGGCCACCATGACCAGCCGATCTCCAGGAATCGTCGATTGCAGATCCTGATCCAGCGGATATGAGTGCTAGTAACACTAGCGGTGCTGTGAGCTACAGGATCGTCACAGTCACGTCCATCCGGGGGAAAGACAAATTTTTTGACACGGTCGGCTACGCGTATACAGTTAAGCGAAGAACCAGACATTGCACTACCTGGCGTTGTACTCTCCGGTCCAGAAAAGTTAACTGTCCAGTCACCGTCCGCCAAGTTAGACATACTTTCTTGGAAGGTCCCAGAGAGCACGTCCACCAGCCGAGTCTCGGTGCTGATGTTGTTGCGGCAATCACTCACCTGGCAAAGAAACAGGCCGACGAGCAGCCGTTTCGATCAGCTAGGGAGATTGTCGGAGATCTGGTGTCCGAATTCGTTCCGACCACACGCCCATGCCCAGCACTTCCAGCCATGGGAAGTATAGCTGCCAACGCCAATTACTACCGTAGACGCAACCCACCGCAGCTCCCACAAGACCTGGCGTTCGCACTAAACAACACTCACATTCCAGACAACTTCCTTCGCCGGGACATCAACGTCGACGGGGCACGGCATCTACTCTTCGCCACGGATCTTCAGCTGGACCTGCTAGAGAAGGCGAAGACGTGGTACGTCGACGGGACGTTCTACGTCGTCTGCCAGCCGTTTACCCAGTTATTTACTGTAAACGGGTTTGTTCGACAAGATGGCTATACAAAGCAACTCCCACTTGCGATGTGTGTCATGTCACGCCGACGCAAGAGTGGCTACACAGCGGTTTTCAGATAATTGTCTGCCATGCTGCCACGTCGACGAGTGGAGCGCATGGTGCTCGACTTCGAGGATGCGACGTGGAGAACTGCTCGGGTCGTCTTCCCAGCCTTGGAGTTGAAAGGGTGCGCCTTCCACTTCACGCAGGCGATCTGGAGGCGCATCCAGGAGTGCGGTCTGCAAGTCCCCTACGCCAGTGACGACGGTACCTTCAAATTCCTTAGGAAGGTCATGGCGTTGTGCTTCCTCCCAGCGCAGCACATCACGCCGATCTTCCGCCGACTGGAACTGGAAGCGACAGCCGCGCTGACTCCGCTTCTACAGTACGTCGGCCGCACCTGGATAGAGAGCAACATCTGGTTACCAGCATCCGAACTAACAACGACCTCGAAGGCTGGCACACTCGTCTGAACGCCAGGGGTCGTGCTCGGATGAACTTTTACATGATGGTGGCGTTGCTGTACGACGAGTCCAGCGTGATCCCCGTCCAGGTTCGGCTGGTCTCCGACGGAAAGTTGCGGATGCACCAGAAGAAGGTGTTCGTCGACCTTCAGCCGAAGATCTTCGGCTACTGTGAGGAATACGAGCGTGGCGACCGCACTGCTCTTCAACTCCACCGAGCATGTGCCCGCCTGTACGGCCCACGCGTGTAGAAAGATAGAGCGGGATTGTCGAGTTGTTGTAATACTGACACGTATTCTATATAGGTATGCAGTACCGACAGCAATTTTTAACGTACAATAATTCTAGGGGTGCATTTTGGTATTATTATCACTTACGTAACTTTTATAAAGAATATTATATCTGTTTAGAAGTTTTTTGTATTATAATATAAGTCACATTGTAAGCGTAGGTAAAGATTATATGCAGAATGTGATACTGTTGTGTACTAAATAGTTCATGGGTAAAAGTATTGAGTATATACTTGGTTAACTTTATTGCACTTTTTGCGTGAGTTCTACTATTATTGTGATTGGGCGTGGTGCTCAACAAGAGTTTTCTTAAAACTTTCTTTGGTGTTGTTAGATATGTCACAAATGTGAATAGTGTGTATATGTAATGAGTCTCTGTACATATATATAATTGTTGTTTTCATTCATAATAAACGGTTTGGTATTTATATCACATGATTACGTTTTGATATATTCCTGTACAACTACACGTGTATTATTATTAAATGTATATACAGGTGTATATGTATATATATATATACACACACACACACACACATATATATATATAATTATAATATATCCACCCCATCCCCTGGTTGCAGTACGAATAATGCCATCCTAAAAAAGTTAGGCCGGCCGAGATCGACGCCGTAGTAAGCTTAAAATCAAACCAAAGGGCAGCATTTAATTTTTTGACGAATACATTGCACAAGAAACTAATTTATGGTGGGCCGAAATCAACACTATCGACGACATATATTGCACACACAACAAATACACGAATCCTAGGTGGACCGAGATCGACGACATACATTGTACAATAAACTAATTTACAAACTAAATAGGTCGAATATGTGGGCCGAGATCGACGTGGGCCGAGGTCAACATGGGCCGAGATCGACGGGCCGAGATCGACGAGGGCCGAGATCGACGGACACCATAGAGACGCCATCTGGTGGACTGAATCTGACGGAACAAATAGAAACAAATTCCTCGACAGAGGCGCCACTGTCATGGTAGGCTTGGGCAACGCCACTGTTGCTTACAATAATATTATACTATATTTCACTGTGCATTTGCTTACCATAACTGTTTCAAGGAAAACGAGCGTTCGTATTTTCGTAACATTTCCTAGACATGTGTGTATTTTAGCCACATTTCCTAGACACTAAACACAGTTGCATGCAATTAGAATTGAGAACTTCACACACCGGCATATTTATAATTAGAGGGGAGGGTGGCGACCGACCCCGTCGCCCCCCAGTGGTGGCAGCTGCCCCCCCCCCCCAACAGTGGCACGGCAGCTGCCAGCTCACCTGTGCGCTGGACAAGGCAGTACTAGCAAGAATACGATATCTCAATAGGATAGCTAGCTAGCCCACTCAGCTCATGAATATAATTTTATTTATTTTTATTGACCGTACGTGCGTCCAGCGAATGTGGCGTCATCTACGTAAATGCGTGCGAGGAGAGAAATGGCTCAGGCGCGTCCCTACACGAGTAGTGGGGAATATTGTGCTTGTTGGGCGCATGATATGGTTAAGCCAGGTTGATAATTTTGAACCATGTCCATATTGTTTTGGCGCGTGATATGGTCAGACCTGGTCAATGAAGATACATGAATATATTTAATAGAATGGCTAAAGGTATGACCCTTTTCCATGTACAGTTAACGAGGTTTTGCCAGTAGAATTTTTCCTCAAATGAATGGTATATGCAGGGTTTTTAGGGCGGAAATAAGTTGATGTACTTATATAGTAGTTATAATGTTGCAGGCGAAGTGATCCCTGCAGCCATATGGTGAATTGAACATTATTAGCCAGTAGTATTTTTTTATTAATTGTTATAACATATTGTTATCAAGGGTTATCGCACTCAATACATTTGCGACTTGTACCTATTTTGTGAAATTAGCAGTCAGTTGCCGGCTTGCTTGCAGTGATTATTTGACACTTTATTATGGATGTTTACACAATTACTCGCAATGATTAATACAATTGCATGTCATTACGTTGGCCTAATTCAGCCTATACTTCACTTGAGTTGTTTTTTTGCATAAATATGCTGCATATTATATAATAATATTTACCATATAAGCACATCCAGGATTTTTTTTAATGTTTTTATAAAGAAATTGTGCGATTTAAACAATTGTTTTGGAATAAAAACATTTTCATGCCATCGCATTCATGTCTGCAATAAAGTAGTATTTTAAATATCAGAAATTGTGGTTTAAGTGTAGTTAAACGTGCCTACACAAATTATAATTATATGTAGATGGCGCCACTTTCGCTGGATCACGCAAATGCCGGTCAATAGGAGCCGAGTGGACTATCCTATTGAGATATAGTATTCTTGGTACTAGTCCGTTTCAGCCACTTCACAAATTGTTAAAACAGGACCCATACACTCTTACAGAAATTATACTGTCTCAAAACCGCCAACAACACTATAGGCCTATAATAACAATTAATAGCGGTACTCTGTTCCATCAACAAATTCGACTTGGATGTCAAAAAAAATTCAGTGCATTGGACAACCGTACGATGGTGCAGCAGAATGGCTTGCGAACTCGTCGGCGTTGTTGCTGTCATAAGAAAATACGCAACACTGGTCCACTAATTCCTCTGTATGGTGCATCGTCTGAACCTGCAAAGTGCTTCAAAATCTGTGACAGTGCCATCCATTCGAAATGCTGAAGTTATCAAGCAAGTGCAAAACAGAGCGATCTTCACAAGCAATGCATCGATGCAGATCCAGAGAAATACGTGTTTAAAAAGAGATCTCATAACGCTCTGCAAAATTCGCTTTCTCGAAAGTAACACTGACATCCTGATCTTCCGAGAACTGCTTGTCTACATCGATGAGGCCCTGACGTTAATGAAGGCCTGAAATCAGCGTTCGACATCATCGATTGCTGCAAGCCTGAATGCTGCAATTCATCAGTCCGAATTTCTCTTTTCGCTTTTCAAACTGAAGTAAATTTCGGGACTGATGTTCCATGCGACACTTTCTATTTCACGATCGCTGCAGAAAGTCGGTGTCGATCTTGTCTCAAATTTTCTCAATGTATTGAGGAACAACCGGTCACAGTCCAAGTTCCACGATCTCTTCATGCAGACAGAGGAACTTTCCAGAAGTGTTGGCGTCGAACTTCATGCACCCTGGATGGTGAAGAAATCCATCTACCGTTGCGCTTCGGTTGGCTCGGACAATTTGGAAGATTACTTCCGTGTAAATATTTACTATCCCGTTGTCAACAGGATCACATCTGGCCTCGATCTACAATTCGGAGAACAGAAGAAGCGTGCCTGCAATCTCAGCGTGCTTATTCCGGTCATTCTTAAGAAAGAAACGTCTTATCATTGGCAATCACTGTCCAGCGCCATTTTAAAGTATTCCTCGCTCCTAGCTTCCAGATTCGTCTGCTGTCATCAAGGGCGAATTTAAGCTGTGGCGCATGAAACTGATCAACACTGATGCACCGAAACGGCCAAACACGCAATTACGGCAATTACACCGTGTCTGCATCTTCTTCCCAAAAATCAGCATCTTGCTCCAGATCATGGCCACATTGCCGATCTCAACTGCACAAGCCGAATGTGAGTTTTCGACGGTTGACCACATGCTGATGACAATTCGTTCAACAAAAGAACTGCGAATTGAGGCACTAGTCCTTCTCTCTCCAGGCACACAGGAACAATTGCCCAACCGTCGACCGTGTTATTGATAATGTTGTTGCCACTAGCGCACGTCGACTAACTTTCAACATCTGATTGTATTATTATATGATTATATTGCACATATTATATTAAGTTTGTGTAGCTGAGTAGTCGGTTACATTCTCAAATGAGAGTTGTTTATTTATGCAAATTAGGTTCAAATGTCCCCCCAAAGAAAAATCCTGGATACGCCACCGTCTTTACACATAAATGCATCATAGGAGCTGGAGGATCACCAAGAGGTATACGACCTAAACATCATTTGTGTGTATGTGACAAGTGTGACACATACGCACGACGCAAACATGCGACTGGAAAATATTATAAGATGATTGTTATATAAGCGGATTCGGGGGCCTGGGCTATGCGCGAGAGTGGAGTACCCCCAGAGGCATATACCTTATGAATGTACTCCGTTGCATGCCCCCTGTAAACCTTCTGAAATTGTGAACGTCGCCGAAAAAAATTCAGTAGCACCTCCTCGTCTTCCGATCCAATGGCATGCTCCGAGGCGTAGTGACGACATTTGAGTGGTGCAGAAGCTATGACGAAAATGTTTAACAGCAAACCCACTCCTACCCCGTCTTTCGATTTCAGCAGGATCCGACAGCTGAGTCGAGCTGAAGCTCCGGCTCAGCCCAGCCACTGTGAATTTGATTGGCCAGTTGAGGTTTTTGGCGAGCCTTAAGGGGGTGCAACTGGAGGGTTTGGGTCCCCCTAGACTACTCTCTCGGGACCCGCCCCTCATTGTGTTGATTCTAACATACGGATGGGTTATATGTAATTGTAAAAATAGTTGGACTCAAAATAAGCCAGTGTTTCCTTGTCCACGTGCCATTTGGATATTGTAGCTTTGAGTGGCAACCTTGTTAAATCTTGTTAAACAGTTAAAATGTATCCAGTTGAATCGTTTCATCGAACAACTGGTTAATCACTGGTTAATTAGTATGTCACTGTGTATACACGATTCACGTTTCATTTAATAATAATAATAATCTTTATTGATACATAATGTATAACACAGATGTAGCAGTAATATGAAACATGTAAATACATTACGTAACAATTGGAACAAAGCAACACATTGTTGTGTTCCTTATGCATGTCATATTTGAAAAGTAAACTATAATTTGTGTCAAAAAACAACATAATACATAAACATAAACATCTTCATAATAAACTAACTAATTATTTAATAATGCATTATACGAGTACCGTAATACTGAACACCAGGTACATCTTAACATGACAAAATTACATTAAAGCAGAATTTAGCATGTTTGCTAGAATTAGACGCTTGGTCATTTGTTTGAACATATGAAGAGAAGTACAGTATTGTAAATAGTTATTTGTAATAAATGTATTCCAGATTTTAGGACCAGCATAAGTCAAAGACAATTGTCTGCAATTAGTCTTAGTGGCATCCGTCGGTCACAAGTGGCCATGGTTCTGCGCCCTGAAAAGTCAGTTGGCACTGGAACAGCGCCTGTTGTGGCTGTGCAGGCCGATGCGGGAGTTGCAGTCCCTGTCGCAGCGGTTGCACTTGAAAGCGGTGTCTGCAGGTGGAGCTTGCTGGCCGTTTTTGCGTCTCATTCTCCGTTCGTCTGACGCAAGTTGCAACTTCTTTTCCCCTCTGCGCAGGTTGCGATTCAGTTCCTGTCTCCAGCGGGAGCGATCCTGGGCAAGGTCTTCCCATCCGTCAACGTCCATGTCAAGGGCCTTCATGTCTCTTTTACAGACATCTTTGAATCGGAGTTGGGGGCGGCCCCGAGCTCTCTTGCCTGTTGCGAGCTCGCCATATAGTAGGTTCTTGGGGATCCTGCCGTCCTGCATCCTGCGGACGTGTCCCAGCCAGCGAAGGCGACGTTGTCGTAGCAGAGTATAGATGCTGGGTGTGGCAGCACGTCGGAAGACCTCGTTATTTGTTATGCGGTCCGACCATTTGATACCCAGGATCCGCCTCAGGCTGCGCATGTGGAAAGTGTTGAGCCACCTTTCTTGCCTCGAGTACAGAGTCCATTACTCGCTGCCATATTAGAGGGCACTGAGGACACAGGCTCTGTAGACAGTCATCTTGGTGTTCAGGGTCAGTTTGGCGTTGTCCCAGACCCTCTTTGAGAACCTGGCAAGCGTTGATGTGGCTCGGCCAATCCGTCTGCTGATTTCGGAGTCCATGGAGAGGTTGTCGGTTATTGTTGAGCCGAAATATGTGAATTCCTTCACCACATCCAGCTGGTAGTTGTTTATGGTGATGGCTGGCAGGCTTTCGGTGTCCTGGCTCATGATATTTGTCTTCTTTAGACTGATTGTCAGTCTGAAGTCCTCGCAGGCTTGGGAGAAGCAATCCATAAGATTTTGAAGATGTTGCTCCTCGTGAGCTGTCAAGGCATCATCATCTGCGAACAGCATGTCTCTGATGAGAACCTCACGGATCTTGGTCTTTGCTTTCAATCTGGACAAGCTGTAAAGTTTGCCATCTGACCTAGTGTGGAGGTAGATTCCGTCAGTTGATGTTCTGAAGGCATGCTTTAGCATGACTGCAAAGTAGATGCCAAAGAGGGCGGGGGCAAGCACGCACCCCTGCTTGACTCCGCTTTTCACGTCGAATGGAGTTGATGATGACCCGTCGACCTGGACGACTCCTCTCATACCTCTGTGGAATGACTGAATCACGCTCAGAAGCTTTAGTGGACATCCAATCCTTGCATGGACTTTGAAGAGGCCATCGCGGCTCACGAGGTCAAAGGCCTATGAATGCTATGTAGAGTGACTGCTTCTGCTCTCTGCATTTCTCCTGGAGCTGTCGCAGGGAGAATATCATGTCGATCGTGGAGCGTTCCGACCTGAAGCCGCATTGTGACTCTGGATATACCCTGTCAGCCAGCTTCTGAAGTCTGTTCAGGACCACGCGGGCGAATAATTTACCGACGATGCTCAGCAAGGAGATCCCCCTGTAGTTATTGCAGTCACTGCGATCTCCTTTGTTCTTGTACAGGGTGATGATATTACAGTCTCTCATGTCCTGGGGAACTTCCCCTTCCACCCAGCACTGACAGAGCAGAGCGTGCATGTGTTCAAGGAATGGTCCCTTTGCACTTTTGATGACTTCTGCTGGGATTCCATCCAGCCCTGGCGCTTTTCCTGTGGGCAGGCCGTCTATGGCTTTGCTGAGCTCCTCCAGGCTTGGCGTCTCATCTAGCTTCTCCATGAGAGGCAAGCACTCCACAGCTTCCAGTGTGGCGTCTGAGATGGTGTTCTCCCTGCCGTACAAGTCCGAGTAATGCTCCACCCACCTCTCCATTTGCTTGCTCTTGTCTGTGATGGTTTCACCAGTAGTTGATTTGAGTGGAGCTGTCTTGCTGTGTGTTGGTCCGATGGCCTTCTTTATACCGTCGTAGAGACCCTTGATGTTTCCCGTGTCAGCTGCCAACTTGAAGAACACTCACAGAGTTGTATCCAATAGTCGTTGGCACATCTTCTGGCTGTGCGCTGCACTTTACCCCTAGCTTCTCTAAGAGCTTGCAGTGTTGATTGTGTTGGCTGTCGCTTGTGTTCCAGCAATGCGGCACGCTTTTCCTCAATCACAGTGTTGAGTTCAGTGGCATTTGCCTCGAACCAATCCTGAGTCATCCCCTGCTTCCTGCCGAAGACAGAGAATGCCGTGCCGTGGATCGTGTCCCTGAGGTGATCCCATCTCTGCTTTGCGTCTCCCTCTGGGGGCTTCGCCTGCAGGGCGTCTTCCAGGCTCTTCACAAGCATCTCCACCTTCCCTGGGTCCTTTGCCTTGCTGGTGTCGATACGTGGCTTCCCTGACGGTTAGGCGCGATGAAGCTTCTTGGGTTGAATCCTGATCTTACAGCAGACCAGCGAATGATCCGTGTCGCAATCAGCGCTGTGATAGGAACGTGTGGTGAGGACGCTTCTCAGTTGGCAGCGTCGCGTGAGAATCGGGTCCAACTGGTGCCATCGTTTGGAGCGGGGATGTCGCCACGATACTTTGTGCTGCGGTTTCGTTTGAAAAAAGGTGTTAGTAATGCATAGATCGTGGAGTGTGCATAGCTCGAGTAGTCGTTGCCCGTTCTCGTTCATGTTGACGATTCCAAATCGTCCCAGGCATCGCGGCCAGGAGGCGTGGTCGGCGCCGACTCGTGCATTGAAGTCGCCGAGTAGAAGCAGGCTTTCGGTGGTTGGGATTTTCTGGATGACTGACTGCAGCTGGTCGTAGAACTCGTCTTTTGCCTCCTGGGTAGAGTGGAGGGTGGGGGCGTAGACGCTGATGAGGCTGACGGGCCCGTCTGTTGTGTGGAGACATAAGGTGAGAATCCTCTCTGTTCCTACCTCACCAGGTTCTATCATGTTCAGCAGTGAGTTCTTCACGGCAAATCCAACGCCGTACTCTCTGGTCTCGTCTGCAGCTTTTCCACGCCAGAAGAAGGTGAAATCCTTTTCTCGAAGAGAGCCGGTTTCGGCAAGGCGAGTCTCTTGTAGTGCTGCGATATCCACTTGCAGTCTCAGCAGTTCGTTGTTGATCACTGCCGTCTTTCGTGCGTCGCTCATGTCCTGCAGGTCCGTTGACAGGCCGGTGGTCACGGTCCTTACGTTCCAGCATCCTACTTTTAGTGCTGGCTTGTTTCTTGTGTTGCTTTTCTTGCCTGGTGCTTGGGTTTTACAGTCCACTTGTCAGGCTTTTCGCAGCCCTAAGCCCCACGCACTCAGTAAGGCAGGCGAACTGTGGCGGGATAGCACCTTATTGACCGGGGACTGCCCAGTTTAAAGCGGGCGGTAGCTATCCAGTGAGGCACGATGACCTCTCCCACTGTCAGAAGTGACCCCTGGCGCCTCAACTCTACGCCAATGGAGTACTGAGACTTATCACCGGTAACTGACACTTCTCGTGTTGTGTCGTCGCTTTGCAGCGGCGCTGGAGTGTCCTCTCCAGGGCGCAGGCCTGGGCAAGGGTGATATGGAAGACAAGCTGTTGCCCATGCAGCAGGTCCCCCCTCTCCACGTCACTGATGTAATCCATACGGCTTAGCACCGGTGCCGTCGCAGGAGTTGCCAGAACGATGTTGAAGTCAACGACGAACTGCCTTAGGGACTCCAGCTCCGGATTTCTCCTCGGGGTTTACTCCCGAAGCCTTTCACGAGATCCGGTATAGCCGCAAGGCAGCGGAGGTTTGGAGTCAGAGTTTTCCTTTACCTAGCTGGACTGCCATCCAAGGCTGACGAGTTCCAGCTACCAATTAGTCTTGCAGTATGGTATTTTATATGTTACTTCCTGCCTTGCATTATATTTATGTGTGGATATTTGCAGGACAAATACATCATGATATATATCTGGCAACATACCCCTATTATGCTTGTACATTATAATACAGCATAAATATTTATTTACGTCATAAATATTCATTATTTGATAAGATGTAAATAAAGGCTGCGTATGATCAATAAATCCTACATGACTTATTACACGCAAAACTCGTTTTTGGAGTAAATGAATTTTAGCAAGGTATATATTCGGGGCCCTTCCCCAAACGACATTACAATAAGTAATATATGGGTATATAAACATGTAATACAGGCTTATCAAAGATTTATTATCTAATTTGTTTGTCACCTTTTTTATAATACCAATATTCTTAGAAATTTTATTTGATATATATTTAATGTGTGTGCTCCAATTCAATTTATTATTTATAAGTAGACCCAAAAACTTTATCTCATGTACAGTGTTAATTTGTATGCCGTCTATGCAAATGTTATTACACCTCTCTCTTATACCGATCGTATTACTAAAGGTCAATGTGTGAGTTTCTGTATATTCAATGAAAGTTTATTAATGTTAAGCCATAAGGATAGTTTTTTTATTTCAGAGTTCAGAGCATTTTCTTTTTCATCTATATCGTTGCCTTGTATAAAGATGCTCGTGTCATCAGCAAACATAATGGTAAAAGTTGTGTCAGATAAAGTAGATAAATCATTTATATAGATAAGAAAGAGTAAAGGTCCCACCCTGCGGAACACCACATGTTATGTTTTTAAGGGAAGATTTTGTTCCGTAAAATTTTACTCGTTGTTGTCTGTTACTTAAAAAGTTACGAATCCATTGGAGTACATTCCCTCTGATTCCATAATGTGTTAATTTTCTCAATAATATATTATGATTAACGGTATCAAAGGCTTTGGCTAAATCCAGAAATAACCCAATTACGTGCTCTTTGGTATCGATTGCTTTACTAATTTTGTCAATTAGCAGTGAAATAGCCATATCAGTGGAATATCCTTTCCTAAATCCAAATTGGGAATTAGACAAGATGTTATGTTTCATTATGTAATTCATTAATCTATTGTACATTAATCTTTCAAACACCTTTGAAAATACAGGCAAGACAGAAATAGGCCTGTAATTATTAATTAATGATGTATCGCCATTTTTTAAAACGGGAACTATATCAGCTATTTTTAGTTCATCAGGAACATATTTGTAATGTGTATTGGCAAAATAGTTGTCTCAATGCATTTGTATACTACAACCCCTCGTTTATTACGTTCGGTGAATCAGAATGTCATACTAAATACAGCATGATGTTGTAGACGACAAGCTCATGTTATGTAAACATTCTGACATAAATCATCACGTCATGTGATTACAGTATAATGCTCTCAGAAATCACATGGAGTCACAGCAGTATTAGGAAAGTTATTCACAGTTCGCAGTGTTACGTCTTCTTTCTTTGCACTATTTGACGCTATAAACATCTACAATATTCTGCTTAATAATCATCTTTAGGGGTCAATACACTGTTGGTTTTCCCATAGGCGACCATGTTAACGTTTTGTCTGATTATAAGAAAACGTGACCTATAAAATGTATTAAACGTCTCACCTGCTGTTATCATCATCTCATTGACATGCTGATAGATTAAAACAAAATTGCATACTTCTAGCTCTCGTAAAATGCCTGTATGTGTGACACCTGTCAATATTTATAAATGCCGGCAAGCATTACTTCGCAAACAGGTCACACAGGCAAATTGCTGCCAAATATCCTTCCACTTATTCAAATCATCTCGAAATTCACCATTTTACAGTCAACACCTACAATCACACATGAAAATCTGCCTACTCAAATGCACTTATGTCACAGCAAGTGAATTTGATAAAAAAATCATTTCTAAAAAAATACACTGCATTTTTCTTCGTCTAACTAGAACATGCCCCTTCGAACATGACCTTTTTATTCTCCTCGGGCATCGTGCTGATATGGCACATACACTCTATTTTTATTACAGTCTATATGCTGGGCCTCCTGTGTATTATCAGCTTTGCCTCCGTTCCAGCTACTGTCCATGATACTCAGTATTAACTTTGCCTCCGTTCCAGCTACTGTCCATGATACTCAAATATGGGACACGTACTACACGCATAAATGATTATGGTTTCACCGTTGGTAAATTCTTGGGAAAATAAACACCCATTACACGTTGTCATTGGAATTGATAATACGACACTTTTGTACTTGTTTCAATATTTTTATTGTATAGGGCCTACAGTTTACTGCGCTTATTTGCAGAATGACTTTACGGAGATCGTTGACACTATCGCCATTTATCACATCTAAATTGAATATTAAAAAAAAACATTATTCCGGCAGTTGGTTCATAGAAAACTGGTGGTTGCTAGTTCTATACATATATTACCGCCGCGTACCTTGTGTTCCAGGTTGATTACCAGGGTACGCATACACGTCCGTTTTATTCATTCAATATAACATAATCAGTATAATTTCAACCATACATAGAATTATATCATACTTTTCGTAACCTTCCCAATATACATGTAACACACTGTCTTCTACGCTGGCTAGTGAATACATGTGACGTCACGACCACAACCGGAAGTAGTTGACTTGTAGGCAAATCCGTTGGGGCAGCGCAGTCGGAAGTTGAACCAGCGACCGCCGTGTCGTACACAAATGAAATAGGCGGCACAAGACGAAGGGTCCGCGTACAGTCCGGGGTTCGTGCAATGGAATCCTGAATAAGAATACATATCTGTAAACATTATCATGTTAACTAGAACACAGGTAACACCACACACTTATCACAGACTCCGGCCATACTACAATATTGTTATTTGGTATAAGATAAGGGAAAACTAATATTAGATAGCGTCAACTGGCTGGTAAATTATAGTGTGAATTACCTAAAACCCAAACTATGACCTGTGTTGTATGTTTCTTCTTTGAACTTATTTGGAAAACAAATTGTAATACATGTATAAGCCATAACAAATCCTTCTTCGTAGAGGATGTCATGTTTCTATTTTGCACTAGACTAGGATATATATTTATTCCTAGCTGATATGTGTTATTTTTTTTATCTAGCACACTATTCTTGGTTTTATGGGCGTGGGGTAGCCACTACTAGGCAATAACGGTAAATACATGGTTGCCGGTGGATCAATGCGAATTAATGGGACACCAATACTATCAAGGCGCATAGTGGAAAGCATACCATAAACACTGCTATATATCTAGAAATTGTATCTTCCGAGAACGGCTGCTCTTTCGGCCAGTTGCTGAATCAGTTATCAGCCATATTGTACTAGTGTCTTTGGAAGTATAGGAACAGAGAGAAACAAGAAAGCCTGGAAACTCAAATTACTTTTTGGAGAGCTCACATATGCTTCAGACGGCAATAACCAGAAGAACGCCAGTGTACGTTAGGTACTGCGAGTATTTGTCAACAAATATATTAAAGGGAGGCAGTCTGTTCATGTACCCGGAATTGGCCAGCATAGTAATTATTAACAGGACGTCTGTCATGTTGAATGTAGGAACATTGGAAGTCTTCGAACATCAAAGGTTATTTTAATTGTTAACTCAGTCTGCTTTGGCAATATTGGCAATAAAGTTTGTTTTGAAACTGGATGTTTTGTTTACTATTTCAACATGCTGCGGGGTCGAAACATTCAAATTGCGAACATTTTCGGGGCTTAATAAATGCAATTTTGCGGACAATATACTTTCAACATATTTATTATAATCTTAAGAACATTATATTAATTATTAAATAAAAAACTAGGAACTGAATGCCAGTTTTAATTAACTAAATAATCACCTTGGTGTATGTAGTGCCTGCTGTTCACAGCAGCAGTTCTGTCGTCTGACCTTGACTCTTGGTGACGGAAGTCGGAAGACTGTGTCGGATTTGACGCCATTGAAGGCACTTTATTTTTGTTTGCTCCCCACCTGTCGACTGCATTCTTTCTGTTGTCCTGTCCCCACCTGTCGTTTACTCCAGCACTGTCGTCCTCGTAATGTCGCATGTCCCGTCGTCTGTCGTCATAATACCTGACAACAACGTCGTAGAAACGATGACTGCAGGTGTTATGGGTATGGATATCGCCGATACGTACCGCACAACGTCATTCCTCAAAATGGGGAAAGTATGGCCTTCACACAAGCTAGGCCACGTACTTATTATGGGGTGTGTCGGCGGTATCCATACACCACATCGTAAGTACGTGGCCTTGTTTGTATGAAGACCATCCTTTCCCCATTTTGAGGAATGACATTTGGTAACGGAATATTGTACAACTTCAGCCAAAACTGTTCAAAACGCTGCTGACCATTCTGCGACGTTATCTAAAGTAAAAGTCACTTAGTTCGCTGACTTGACAAACATGCGATTATGAATATTAATCAGTCATTAAAATGTAATGCACAGTTTTTACTGCTCTGATCTAGCATTAAGACTGAGTTAACTCGGCTTTTAGAATCAGTACCTGGCTGAGAGTGATGGGTATTTGTGCACGAATAAACTTCGAGCATTAATTGCAGCGTGGCTAATGCTTCCCAGAGAAGTTGTGATGGTGTTCGATTGAACAGGTCTGCCGGGGAGTAAACTGTTAGGCGCACTGAGCACTCCCAATGACTGGATACTGCGCTGTATAAGAACATTTCTTGAAGACAGAGTAAATTACAAGAGTTAACCAAGTACCTTGATGCCCCGGCGTGACGCGTTGTGCTCCCCGCAGCCTCGAAATGCGAACCTTGTTGTTTGACGACGGTATCTCCGTAGTCTGAGCGCGACGTGTGTATGTACTTGTTTCCTAAGGCCGCATACCGCGGATCACCGTGTGATGTCGCCTTGAAACTGTCATCGGGTCTCAGTGAGTCTCGCCCGTACTGGATGTGATCGCCGTATTCAGAAGCTTTCTCGTAGCTCCTGAAGTTGTGCGACCTGCTGTGCTCGTCGATGTTTGGCGAGAAGCCACGTCTCGCCTCGCCACGCCCGCGAGACAGGCTCAACGGCGACGACGTTCCAGAGGGAGAACTGTCGTACCGTTTCGCACCGCGGACTGCATTACGGTTGCTGCCGTATCGCGAATACCCGCCGTCGAAACCACTCGGATTTCTTTCGTCGTCCGAACGCAGGATCCGGGCGATGGTTGACAACAGTGGGTATTTACCTTGGTTACAGACGCCGGCGAAATCGTCGAGCTCGACGGACCAAATGAAGGCGCCTGCCAGATCGAGTTGACGCACGTAGCTTGCCTGGCGCCGGCAGAAAGAGAGAGTTATGCCAGAGAGATCATAAGGCCTACTATAGCGGTCTGTTTTTTTTTGACCAGTCACATACAAATGCTGCCTTTTGAATCTCTCATTGACAACAGACCAGGGCCTATGCACGTATATGGGGAATTTGCGAGGGAATGACGCGTACATTTTAAGGTATTGTGACGTTCCACAAAATGCTTGACACTAAAAAATAAAATGTAACATTTATAATTTTATATCTTTTACACAAACACTACATGAAGATTTTAACTGTAATCATTGTCATAGCTGCAGTCTTCATACTGGTGCTCTTCCCTTCATTCACGCACTGTTGCCGATCATAGCTGCACAAATCCACCTGAATACCTTTCACGCCCCGCGGACCATCCGCATCCGCCCCCTCCACTCCTTTGCCCCGCGTACCTTGGCGGTGACGCTGTCTACGTCGTCGTAGCCGACCCACTGGTCGCCGCTGAAGGCGTAAGGTATTTTCTGCTCCTCGCTCCAAACACGTCGCCAACCATTGCGTAAGTTCTCACATATCTGCACAAATAGGACACAAGATTACACATATGACCTGTCTGAGGAAGCTACACCACCATGGGTACCTCTCTGTTAAATATGAAATTGGGTGATTGCTATAACACATGAAACAACGGCAATACCGTAAACATAAATTAGAATAACATTTTTTTCTCTCCACCTTCTTTATTATAAAAAAATTGGAACAAACACTAAATCTCCGTTGTGGGGCGAAATCCCACGAGGGCACAGGTATTCTCCAGACGTAGAATTTGTTTCGCTAAATTTTACAGAAAACCGGGATGTTTCATTTAAAAATAGTAGCCCGTGAGAAGTGAATATTTTTCTATGCATTCGAGAGAAATAATTTGGAAAATTGGTGCTTCTATCACCAAACGAATGATGCCTTCGTTCTACATGGAGTTAAACGTATTGTACACACTTATGAAGAAAATGTGGATAACCAAATTGGCACATTTTTATACGATTAAAGAAAGTGTCCTCGAACGATAAAGAAAGGTTGATTAAATTAGAAGTATAAGTGGCTTCTATCACAGTGACCTGGCGTGGCCTAAATACTCTGATAGTGCTGCTCACGTTAGTGTTTAGCGGATGCCTAAGTTTAGTTTTCACAAAATAACAATCATATGTTACTTGTATTATTTGTGTGTGAGTTATCAAATTGTCCAACAACATTGTCGCCTTCTACCTCGAAATAGGCGAGCGTTCCCTCTTCCTGTGTGTACTGCCCCCGTTTCCCCCCACCGGTGGCCGGTGCCTTCATGTCATGCTTGGCCGGGTCCTCAAGTGTGAAGCTCATGCCGTACGTCGGTATTCCTACAATCAGTTTTTCCTTCGGTGCCCCCGCTCTCAACCAGAAATCGATCGTCCAGGCCTGTAAAACAAACAGGGGACGTCAAGGGGGCTCCGAGTGCACACCTTTATCATAGTATCGTCAAATGATAATAGAAAATACGTCAGTACTGGTAACAGCTTACCGTGTTCAAATACATTGTGAATTCAGCAACGTAACAACAACGTAAAGAAGAATGGCATGCTTGGTTCAACATCACGTAATATTTATCGACGAACAGTGTGCAGCAACTTCAAAAACATACATGGAACCATAGATCACACGCAATACACGAAAATTCTATCGACAACTATTCTATGATGTCTTGCACTAAACGCATTCGCCATCTGGTACTTCAACGACGCGCGTTCAACTAAACTGCTGAATTTGTCAGTCCAAACATATAATACCTGAAGACACTTAACGCATGTTACATGAATAGGTCCAGTGTGTACCTGGTTCCATTCTCGTTCACTTCCGGTCTCGTCCGAGCGCGGATGTAACGCGCTGTGGTGGCCAACGAACTTGTTCCAACTACCGTGGTAGTTGTAAGTCATCACGAGCAGAAAGTCGACGTATCTGCAACAAGACCACATGGCTGAGTTAGACGAAAGATGGTGCCGTGTTGGTGACAAGTTGTTAAAAAAATGTCAAAAGAAAGTATGACCATAGGTCTTTCTCAATTGTAAAACTCTCAATTTCTTGGAATTTTACACAACATTTATCCTTCAGCAAAAATAAGTGAGTTTACTGCTGTTTTAGCGATTACTAATGTGCATTTACTAATGATGAGTGAAACAAAATTTCAATGCGAGTAGTTCGTCTTTCGTTATGTTTCTTTGTGAAAAGTGGGACGAAAAAACAGTAAATGTACTACAATTCTGCCAAGTAGCAGCACTGGTTTACTTTGGTATCTCCGCGGTTTCGTAAGCCTTCTTGATGAAATACGATCCGCCAGCTGCTGCCACTGTCAGTATCAGTTTTTCATTGGTTGTCTGTCGAGCCTCGTCCCGGAACGCGTCTTGCAACTCCTGGCGGAAAGAAATGTTTTACAACACATTGTACGACGTGTGTACGTATGCCTTTGATTCTGATGACACTTTCTGTATCCGTCCATTGACGGACGCAGAAATTGACATCACAAATTCACAGACAAGATTATGCACGCAACCTATAAAAAAGCTTTGCGTTACCAACAATGCATAGTGCCATCGTCTAGTACTGTGCAATATATTACTACACCAGATAGGTATTTGCTAGATTAATCTTTGCCGCGTACAGTTTTATAAAAAAAAATATTTGGGACCAGGATTTCAACAAAAAATAATATACGATGGAATGTCTCACTGACTCACGTGTGCATCAGCCATTCTGTAAGCTTGACGGACCTTGTTGCTAGGTCACATGATGGATCCATCAATTGTCCAGAATAAAACTCAACAAAAACGCATTTTCGCCTCTGGATTAGTGTATATTTTGTTAATTGGAAAAAAATGACAATAATTCAATCATATAAGTTATATTTTGCTTTGGCTTATGTGTTCATAATACTGACGCTAATATTAAGGAAGATTCCCTTCTTACAACACCCTCACCTTGAGCAGGGCTGTGAAGCGGAACTTGTCCTCCGGCGGACTGCCGCGTGTGGCCGGGAACTCCCAGTCCATGTCGACCCCGTCGAAGCCGTGCTTCCTCAGGTAGCGCACGACGTTCTCGGCGAACCGCCACCGATGCTCCTGGCTGCTCGAGATGGCGATGAACGGCACGGAGCCCACGACCCATCCCCCGACCGCCAGCAGCACCCGCAGCTTCGGGTTCTTCTTCTTCAGCGCAGTCGTTTGCGCGTACAGACCTGACTTGGAGGTAACGGTGTAGCTTAATCCCTGCCACACGCGCGCTTATGGAAGTGGTTGGGAACAGATTGAAGTGGGCAGGACTTACAGAGAGTGTGTGTGAAATATTTAAAAGAGGAGATGGACAGATGAAGACTGTGGTAGAAGGAGACAGGAAAGACCGAAATTAAGATGGAGATACGTTGCCAAGAGATACATCGAAAGGACAGAAATGAACAGCCGAGCGTGGGAGAAAATTGCAGAATACGGCGATCACCTCCAGTACGAGCGAGACTCTCTGAGACCCGATGACAATTTCAAGGCGACATCACACGGTAATCTGCGGTATGTTAAAAGAGCGGGACAGACCGGTTGATGCGACATCATTCCCCCAAGGGATCTAGGGAAAGAAGATGCGCGCACGTAGATCTACACATGCTCATGCACGCACGCAGACAGACAGACACACACACACACACACGCACGCACGCACACACACACACACACACACACACACACACACACACACACACACAGTTTGTTGCGAACATGCCCAATTTAACCTAAATACTCACCATCGCTATCGTCAGTGGGCAGGTCGTTCCAGTTACTCGGTTTCAAATTTCCCTTTTCCATAACTTTGGCGAAGGCAAAGATTACGTGGGTGCAAAGGTAAGGGTCAATGTTGTCCGGAACGAATTTTCCGAGGCCTTGCCTATTCTGAGCAGACGTGCTGTAGTAGCAAAATACCTTCCGATCGTCTACAACATGCAATATCAATATTGAGATCTGTGTCAGGTATTATATTCAGACTAAAGTACTGTTTATGAAAATCGACCTTTAACACGTTGGGTTTAAATATGTTGTATAGGTAAGAATTGCAACAAATGTTGATGTAGGCCATAATCAGTGGCGTATATACAGGAGGGGTCATTGGCCCGTGGCCCCGTTGGCAATTTGATCTCTCCTTTGAACCTGCTCCACTCCAGGAACACTAATTATTAAATTCATGTTTATTTTAGCGAGACACCATGCAAAACCAAGAAGGAACGACCGTATCACTGAAAATAACGTGAATAGATAACCAAAACATAGTTTATTTCCTATACAGGCCTATGTCATCGTTTTAATAGACCCTATTACATTTTACTACTTGGCGGAATTAGTTCACTGTTGGCCAATAGGCCTACACAATACTTAGTACAACATATATGGAAGATGCGGAGCCATCAAAAACATTATACATATTACACACCTGCAGGCGCACGCTCAGCTGTGCCCGTGAACCACGTGGTGTGACAGAAGAAAACCAACGTTAATATGAAGAAGGGCTTCAGTTTTGTCATCGTTGTGGAGTATGCTTTGCAAATCTGCAACATGATTCCCGCAGGTTGAAAGCCGTGTAGCTGTTTAAGACCTTTTCTCACTCACTCATTCACTCACCCACGTACTCGCTCAATTACTCACTCATAGCATTATCATCAACAACAATAACATCGTAATCTTCTTCAACTTCGCCATCCTCGTTGTCGTCAACATCACCATTGACACTTAGACAGTTTACGCAAATCATTGTCATTTTCGTCATGACCTCCTTACGTCTATGATAGTACATCGTCCCTTCGACAATCTGTCAGGACCCGAATTATCTTCCCCGTAGGTCATTCAGCCAGCCCACAGTTTGTTTCGTATAAATATTATAATCGTCGGTCGTACAACCATGCTGTAGTAGTCTCCTGGCATCCCCATTACCACCCATAAATCCCTTACCTTTGGTTGGTTGACAGTTCTCGACCTTAAGTACGTCCAAAACGCGGGCGACACAACAGAACTGTCCCGTGTATTCACGAGTGCATGTACGAGATATGCCCACGAGCCGGTGCACCTGACTTCGCAGCTCTTCGGGTCATGTTGAGACGCGGCACTCAAGCGGCCGCCATCTGGAGCGACGCCTGGTGGAACAGCTCGCGGCCTAACGATCGCCAGGTGTCACATAGTCGCGACACCTGCGGCGGATGTCCGTGCAATAAAACTGCAAACAAATCATTAGTGACAGCGTGGCCTAATTCCGATGGGCTAATAAAATTTAACGTGTCGGTGATATGTTTACGTCGATATGTCGACACACAGTTGCAACTGAATTCCCGTGATTATTTTGTAATGCATGTGGGCATTTAGCATGTCCCTCCCTGTGTGTGTGTTCGCGCGCGCGCGTGCGTGCGTGCGTGCGTGTGCGTGTGTGTGCTGGTGCAGGTGGACGCGTAGATGTGTTCACTGTGTGATAATGTGAGATGAATTAACGACAGCTTGTTGTCGTTTCAATTGTTGTTGTTGTTGTTTTGGTGGTGACGGTGGTGGCAGCGGTATCATTATATTGCCGCCACCGCCGCAAACTAGAGCACTGCGTATCGCCATCATTTTTGAAGCAAGTTCCAAGGGAGTGATTTGATTCGCGCTTATCCAATCAGTGGAGATTTTCGATTTGTTTCGATTTATTTCATAAATAGACATTTCTAGGAAAAACAAGAAACAAGGAGCCTTATTATAGATAGCAGTCCTTGTACAACTAAACAACAATGTTGTTTATGCTTTCAAAATTTAAAAAGTGGAAAATTGACTATGATTTAGCCAACGAAAACATAGCAAACGACAAAGTTCTCAAACACGCGAGATGCTAGCAGCGAGATAGGGCGTACAGGAGTGCACCTGTTTGCAGGCGCACTCAGAGTGGACGATAAAATATTCGCCGGACATTACTTCATCAATGTCATATGCAGAACAAAATTGATCATCTTTGACCACGAATTATGTTTTGACGTTCACCATCTTTCTATGCTCGTCTGTTATTCTCTTTACCGTTCCTTGTCTTCAGGGGTGAGGCTGGCTTGGATACGTTGACATTTTCTTTTCTTTCTCTTCCTCTTCTTTCTCTTTCTTCCTCCTCTTTGCTCTTGCACTACTTTCTCTTCCACTCTTCTCTATTCTCCTCAGTCTTTTGCTCTTTATCTCCATTCCCCTTTCCATCCCTCCAGGTCTCTTTTCACGCAATCCTCCCACCGCAGTCTCGGTCGCTCTCGTCTTCTTTTCCCCTCCACTCTCCGGGCATCTGCTTTCTTTGCCATCCGTTCTTCTCCCATTCGCTCCATATGCCCTGCCCACTTTATCCGACTTCTCACCAACTTCTTATTGACATTTTCTTTCACACCAACATCCTCCCTCAGCTCTTTCACTCTTCGCTTATCTATTATCGTTACCGAAGATCGGAAGAGCTGAGGGAGGATGTTGTTATGAAAGAAAGTAGTGCTCGCCTCATTCCTATTTATTCTTGCAATCAGCGTCCAAAGTTGAAGCATGACAATTTCGACATTTGTATTTCGTCCGTCTGTTTTCAAGTAGAAGAATTTAATGTCAGCCTTATATAATGTCGTAGTGGCGTGACACTTCGTTTAGTATTTAAGCTGCATTGCCCACTTGACGTTCACGCTGTGTTAACATGGATCACTGCATGTAGACGTTGTTCCAATGGTCAAGTACCATTGCAATATCATTAAGGATTTTGTATTGTACACGCATAACTGTCTTGGCGTTTGTTACTGTAGCTCGTTTCTGACTCAACTCACGATTCCAACGCATCTTCAATCAGAATCAGAACACAGTAAGTGCGTGTGTGTGTGTGTGTGTGCGTGCATGTGTGTACGCGAGCACGCGCGTGTGTGTGCGTTTGCGAGTGGTGTAAGAGAGAGAGAGCGAGAGAGAGAGAGAGAGAGAGGTATGCGTGCATGTGTATGTATGTGCGTGTATGAAAGAGAGAGCGTGCATGTCTATGTATGTATGTGCGTGTGTGTGCATGCGTTTGTGTATGCGTAGTTTTGCGCGCGCACGTCCGTGTATGTTTGAGTGTGCTTTGAGTGTGTGTGCGAGTGCCCTTTGAGTGTGTGTGTGTGTGTGTGTGTGCGTGTGTGTGTGAGTGCGTGTGTGTATGTGTGTGCGTATTCGTTTGTGCGCATGTGTGTGCGTCCGTGTTTGCATGTGCGTTTCAGTTTGCTTGCGTGCGTGTGTCCGTGCCTGTGTGTGTTTGTTTCTTTCTTTGTATGTTTGCATGAACCTGCGTGCGTTCTGCTTAATCGCACATATTCGGTCTCGACTAAAACTCGACAGATTGCGTCCTTGTAACAATGCATTGCGTCCTTGTAACAATGCATTGCGTCCTTGTAACCAATGCATTGCGTCCTTGTAACCAATGCATACAAATTAGCCAATTATTGAATAAGCTTATAAATTGTGCTTGAATAAGCTTCTGGTACAAACGAAAGAACCCACGAATGGAAAGTGCTGTAACTATTTTAAATGGCAGATATATTAGAAAATGTGGAAATTTCACTGTAGTTTCGGCATGTCGACGTAGTCGCACAGACCACTAGGCCCATCGATGACATCTTCACACCAGATTGCATACATAAAGCGGAAAGCGACAAGCAACGATTAGTTTAATTCTGATAGGTCCTCGAAGCTAAGTGTTGCACTCTTGAGCTAGATAAGGCGACGTCACCCACGTGTCGGTGTTCACATATTTTTGCCGGAGAGTCATTGTATTAAGAGTTGCGAGTGTTATTAGGCCCCATGTGTCGTTCCTGGTCGATGAAATATAGTTATTTAGCCGTGTGATCGGCGCCACAACCATTAATGTATCGGCAAGTCTTCAGTTCGCTTCCCCGTTGATCGTGTTAATGTGATTGTTGTCAAATCAACCCATGACATCCACCAACTAACGCTATATTACGAACCGTACTGAATTGGGTTGGACGTAATGACACGAGTCTTTTGTAGTTCTTTTATTTAAGTCGCCGATGTGCTTCCTACCCCCACAACCGGAAGTTTTGGTAAAATACAAATACACCAACAGATGTTTCCGGAATGTCAATACCAACATCTCCACCCCACTTCAAATCTCTCTGCGGCTGCCTTTTGTCTGAAGAGATACTGTCTTTGACGCCTTTGCTTATGGTGCAGTAGTTTTGTTTCAGCTGTACACAATATCACTGCCGGAAATCCCACATGAGAAAGTGTACACATGCGTCACTACTGTTCGGTGATGACGGAAATCACTGGGATCAGACCACAATTATCTCACAATAGACATTGCTAATTTCATGCCACTATTTCTCCGGTGGATAATTGACCATGGCAATGTTACAAGTGTGGACCTTCGTCGTTAGCTCTTACTGAAAATAAATCGATTGGTTACCTATGCCTAGGCCGTGCGATCACAGCCACGTCCTCGTGTCCCCAATCCTTAAGAAACATATGCCATTGAACCTTGTTGACGTATTCAAACATGCATATTTTCCGGGTCCAAAAGTATAAAAATGGTACCGGCGTAGAAATAAATACAGTTTATCTCATATCTCACAAACATGAAAGTAACATAGTAGACAGACGCTCGTTGTTAGCAAGGTGGACAAACTGTTTTTCTGTGACAATGTGACATTCTGTTGTGACAGGTGTCAGCCATGCAGAGGACCATGATACTGTTGTTGCTTGCTCTGAGCATCGTCGGGTGCGTTGGCTGGTTCCGGGAGCGACTTAAAAAGGGTACGTATGATGATGACGATGAAGAAAAAAACGAAATATTTTGTATTTCATAAAATGCCCTGTCCAAATAATTGTTCTTAGGTCCATAACGATGGTGCCGCTTGAATATTAACAATTAATTAGCATCACACATCATGGCGCTTTTTACTTACAAAATACAAAGTGATGACATAGCCCGCAGTTCATTCCCTTGCACCGACCCCCACACCCAATAAGGCAAAGTTACACCCCTTGGATATTTATATTTTAAACACGAACAATGGACATTATTGTCCAGAAAGGGACTTTTTTGACAAGATACTTTCAATAATAAACTTTATTTAACATAGCAATTTATTGAAAGGAAGATCCTAATTTGTTTTCTTATAAAAGGCAACTACTTTGGATCAAAGCTCGTGTCAAAATGAGACATCTGCATCATAAAGGGCAATCTACTAGTGACATTAAACAGGAGCATTTTCGCCCTGAAATGCAACAGCAATTATCGTTAAAAGGACAACTCGATAATATACATTCCTTTGCAAACAGGGCAACACTTTCCATAGAAGGGCAAACTTCTGAGGGGTAATGGTTTCACAAGAGGAGTAAATTTGGTAGCTACATCGTTATCACAAATTGCATTATTGTTTACGCAAACATTATTTTACAACAACACAAACTCTTGGTGGGGAACAAAGGATACGTTTTATAAGGCGAAATCGGAAATGTTGTCATAAAAGGGTAAACTCTAAAGATAAATCCGTTGTCAAAAGCAAACAGTATGAGATAAAAGAAGACTATTGGGGTGAGGTCCCCAAAAGGGTACTTTCGTGGTTAAAAGACGTTTCGGTAGGTAGTTATGCAGCTCTTTCCGTTCTTGACCTATCACCAACTTTTCTTTCTTTACGTATTCCTCTCATCTAAGCTGTGGTCTCCCTCTTCATGTTTCTCCACGTCTGCTCGCTGCGGTAGTCTGCCTGCATCCATTGTCATCAAGTAACCTACCCATACCATCCGACTTCTTACCAGACTTCCCGTGAAGCTGCAGTGTCCCGCGATCTCTTTCCTCCAGGAGGCCATTCAGTTCTTTCTTCTTGTACTTATCCGAACCGACTTAATGACGCACACACAAAGAGTCTCCCGTCGTCGTTGTTTTTGTTGCTGTTATTATTGTTGTTAATAAACTCCGTAATGTGCTAATTATATCTTGCGCGTGCAGATTGTAACGGAACCTCGTACTTCACGGACATGAAGGTCTGCTGTTCTAACCGTCTCTTCATGCGCTACCTCAACGACAAGTGCTGCGGCGGACTTCCCTACAATTCCGATGAGTCAGGCTGTTGCGCGGGCCTGCAGTACCACCTGGACTCATACATCTGCTGTCAGGAGAAGATCGAGCCTCGGCTATCACGCGACTCTTGCTGTGGCGCGCTCCCTTACGACTCCAGCAAGGGAGACTGTCGCGATGGACAGATCTACGTGCGTCATCCACGCAAGAACTGGAAGAAAAGCTCGGATTAACTGATGACCGAATATTTTCGCCGGGTCAATACAAATGATGTTTAAGAGAGGGGCGGGGAGAGGGTGATTTAGAGGTGATGTGTGAGAGGGGAAAGCAGAAGAAATGAGAAAATGTGCGTATATACACGGAGTTGATAAATGTATAAGCAAATGTAGATAAGCAGATGTAGAATACGCCCCGTGTCTGGCCGTTCTAGTACGACTAGCTTTCACTCGCCCACCCATGAAACAATAAACTACTCGTTTACGGTGCCATCTGGAGAATTGATTACCATACAATTCTCTCAGGTAGGAGAAATGGACTCTAGAAAAGCATAGCATATCAACACCACATACGTAAATCACTTTAAATAAGTATAATTGTGTTTTAAGTAATAATTTGTGGTTTCAGTAATGCATCGCCAATTAGGAGATTGGACGTCATTGGTCCAAAGAATCAAATTAGCTTAGAAAGAAGCGAGTGGATGACGGCACTTCGGAGAAGATACATTTACAATACTCTAACGTTCGCGTAATAGATTATAGATTAAATATTGCAACGCGCGTCAGATCGTGTTTGTATACAAAACTATTAAAGTTTGTGTACGATGGTACGCCTTAGGCGTGAAGTAGTTGGGATGTATCCGCTGTAGCGCATTGCCGGAAGTCGTAGCGATAAAATAATTCTCCGACCGACGTCATTATAAAATGCTCTTTGAAATGTTAGTGGAGCTTTTATGCTTCAATTAAATGACAACGCAATAAATATAGGAATCGGTGAAGTTGTAACTGATATAAATTAACGATACACAAATCAAATATAGTGTGTAGTGAGTTGGAAAAAATAGACACATAACACATTAGTAATGATAATGTATTAATATATAACACTTTGAATATATATAACAGTTTGAAATTGAACGATCTGTATGCTAACGCGTAACATACATTGGCGAATAAATTGGTGTAATCCAAACGATGACACAGGTTCGTACATACAAATTAAACCGGTGTGGAAAGAGAAGAAATAATAATAATTACAACACGTTGTTTTTAACATATGATGTGTGGTGTGTGTGTGCGTGCGTGTGTACGTGCATGTGGTGCGTTTGCGGGTGTGTGCGTGCGTGTGTATGCGTGATCGCGTGTGTTAAGTCACTATTAACAAAATCGAAACAAATATACGTCTCTTCTTATTGTCCTTTCAAATATGGCACACATTCCGTCAATAGAAGCGCGTATCAGGTCAGTTCAAGCACGTAATACGTCTACGTCAACGCAGGTACGTACTAAATTTATACGTGTACGTGCCACTTTGCTGTAGAGATGCCCTAGGTCGATGTATGTACATACTACGTCAGCGCTAACAGAAGTAATGTAAATGCATGCACTTAGTACACGAGTGCACACAAGTAAATGACAGTACAGGCTCGTACTGCGCCGATGTAATCAAACACACGCACGCACGCACGCTCAGGCAGTGACTGATACGGCGAAACACATGTACACACGTGACGCAGCATATCTCTCTCTTTGTGCAAATGTAGAAAGATGGCTCGTAGACACCTAGACGCACTACTTCAGTGTGGCTACGCATTAATTCAGCACGTATTGTATTGATGCAGCTAAGTGTTATGTATGTACACGCATTAACACGAGTCACTTCACGTCTTCACTCCAGTGCAAATACGCGATGCAACTCGTACCAGACCCGCCCTGTAGAAGAGGCGTGAAGTGGGAAATCAAAAGTAGAGAAACACTGCTGTTGTGACTGCGATGTGTTTAACGTTGATCATTCTCGACGGAATGCTTATTGGCAGGACGGTGCAAAAACGACCTCAATAAATAGCGCCATCTGTTGGACAATATCTATCAGATATGCCGGAGGAGATCGCAAGACGTCACTACAAGTAATTGAGGTCGCCATTGGCGAGTTCGTTGGTAGCACGTACAAAGATGGGTCCTTTAGTTGAAGTCACGACAGGATACTGCAAGAGAAAGCAAAAGATACGGCAATGAACAGAACAAACTCCACCGCATCGTATATAATAAAGATGATGATGATCATCATGATGACATTGTATTATTACATATTACATTATGTTACATGATGATGATGGTGGTGGTGATACTGCTGCTGTTTAAAAAGAAAATACGAATTTTGTAAAGCTTATAGAACCATGCAAGGGACCAAAACTCACTGACTTCAGTTCAGGAACAATGCTAACTGGAACATATTAGCTTGGAACATATTATCTATGCGTTGTGTCTATGCTAGCAGTGTGACTATGTTTTAAAATAATAATAATAATAATGTTTTTATTTCAGACAAGCATTGTGTCCATATTGGAAAAAAGTACATCGATAAAAACATCCATATAAAAATTTAAATATAAATAACTAAAGATAAAAAATAATATGTTAACGAAAACAGGATATTTAAAAATTATACAAAGCCTTGACCCACTGATGGCGCATCATCTAAATTGACAGATATCTGATAATGGATGATGATGAGAGTTATTCACAGACGTAAACTTGTTGGACTCTCAACAAATCAACTGCTTCCTTGTTCACATGCCATATGGCGCTCGTGGATCAGGGTAACAATCTTGTTAAATCTCTTTAAATATGCATAATATATTCACCATCCCGTTTTGCAGGATACCCGCTCCTTCTCCCCAAGTAAGGACACAAGGAAGCGTCCCTCGTCCCCGGCTTCCATCGTGTATGGCACCAGGAAGTAGCAGCCGGGGTCAAGGTCAAACCTAGCCGTTAGATCACGTGATTCCGCGTGCGACGTGACGTCAGCAACGAGGGTTAGCTTCGAAAGATGTCGCTTTTCGTCTTTTTCCGTGTTCTTCGTCTACAACATGTATTTCAAAATGAATCATATACAACAATATTTGTTGTGAAGCAATGAGTATGTGACATGATAAATGGCTCGTGTTGCTTGAGAACGAACGGTTCTGTAGGGGGTGAAAGATATAGAGCTTTAAGCAGTCTCAATGGCTGAAAACTGAACTATAAAAGAGCACAAGACAAAATATAAAAACAAACATATTTATGTCTGAACATAAAAATGCAAAATGGAATAATTAACATAAATATAAAGGTCAATGAGACTACCATTAAGACATAGTATATCACCAACTTGGGAACTCCTTTTTAATAATAAAAATCGAAAATTAATAATAAATAGTAGTAATAATAATACACAGACACAGACACACACACACACACACACACACACACACACACACACACACACACACACACACACACACACACACACACACACACACACACACACACACACACACACTATTTTGCTATATTACGTTATGTTATACCATTAATTATTGTTTTGTTTAATAACAATAATGCAAATACACTAAAATTACACTTTTATGGTGTCGGCTATACTCATCAAAACGAACCATGATAGGCAGTGCTTCATAATAAAACTAAATGTTGATTTATAATTATACAAATAAACTACACTGAAATTAAAATAATTAAATTACATTAAAACGCCAAAAATATACATACAGTTACATACTTCACATATTACAACTGCATGTTAACTCTAAGTGTGTTGACAGTGTAAAATACACCACGGTATTAATGGGTTATTATAGCGATTAATAATAAGTATGATTCATGGGAAAGGGTCTGACGTTAAATGACTGGCTTCGTGGCTCGTGCAGCATGGCACACCAATGTTTCGAGACAGCGTCTTAGAATCACACACAGAAAAGCTACTTGCCTTGTATATGCAGAATCCTAGAACCATAAGTATACTGTTCGTTGCTCTCGCCCGCTCTCGGTAATCCTGCAACAGTGAGACGATCACGTGACTCTTGCCCTGCACGCTAGGGGGCGTGATGGCGTCGACAGCGTCTGGCCTGGGAATAACGAAGGCAATTCGTGGATTTGTCGAGTGTCGGTGCATGTCATGTCGCGGACCGCCGGAGCTGTCCTCTGAAAATCAGTGGCGCCATTTAAAAGATGTTAAACACTATATCATGTTGTTCAGTTATTCTTTAGAGATTCGTGCTGAATGTGAATAATATTTCCACAGGTACATCTTGCTAAAATTAATATTTGGTAAAAAATTATGCATTTAAAAAGTGGACACTGGACACGTAGACAAAATTATATATCTCTCTCACACACACGTACGCTCGCGCGCGCGCACGCACGCCCTCACGCATACGCACCCAACTCTTAGATGCGACACTGGACGCTAAATTCGTGTGCGCGCATCAGTACGTGAATATGGCCGCGTTGTATTCGTATAAACAAAATAATTGGATCTATCAGATTAATGTACACATTCATTAACAATGAAGCCATAGAGCATTGACGCTAAACGCTGTTCGCAACGCCCAGTGTTAATAGAATGCTATAATCAATCTAGTCCTTCTCATACGAACAATTGCAGGTCAGACGCTCAGCCTCTAAACCACTATACTAGTGATGGTATTACAACGCAACGTCGGTGGATTAAACATGAACATTATATATGAAAAATAGATCTTACTTGTCCACTTCCCGAAGCATCGCGCTATCTCAGCCCATCGTCCTTTCGGTTTGAAGTAGTCCATCCTGGCCTCAAACATACTGCCCTGTTACGACGAACATATGGGTAATACATTACACTTGTCAGCGTATTGTTGTCTTATTGAGTATGGTGTGGTTGTGTGCGTGCGTGCGCGCGCGCGTGTGTGTACGTGTGCGTGCGTGCGTGCGTGTACGACATATATCAACGGGATATACATGAGAGGTGTGTATATAAATACTGGCAGGAGACACGTAACGCTAGAGTATTATTGATGGAAATATTTTTTCTCAATTAAGAAAGATAGAAGGACCAGAGGACATGATGTTACATTAGTAAAGGAGCCGTGTAGATTAGATATAAGAAAGTTCTCATTCTCACAAAGGACTGTACATGAATGGAACAGATTATCTCCTGATAGTGTTGGTGCTAGTAGCGTGAATATGTTTAAAAATAAAAATCGACACATACCTTAAAAGGGCGGGATACACATAGATAAAAAGTATTGGACTCTCGATAAGCCAAAACGCTTTCTTGTCCACCTGCCATCTAGAGTTAATTTTCTGGATAGCAATCTTGTTAAATCTTGTTAAAGAACAGTTCTACGCTGGGTAATACTATAAGAGAAACATGTTTGTTGGACATACCTGTATAGAGTTCACGGTCGTGTTAGAACCAGACAGTGACGTGCCCCACAAGCGCTGTGCTCCCTTTCGTTTCTCCGTTGACCCGTTTACCTACACCACGACAAGGTAAGGTCAGAGGTCACGACAATGGGGTTTATTATATTTGAGATCACTCGACAAACTATGCTAAGTTTAAAAGAAAACCGCACGCACACACACGCACGCCTCACGCACACCCGCTCGCACATACGCACACGCACACACACGCCCCCCCCCACACACCGCGATCGAACCCTGCGCAATACTTTATCGTTCTAGATATTGTTTAACAACGTAACCATTCGAAGGTTAACGTTGATTCTATTTGTGTCGTAGAAAGCTGAAACAAAGATTGCTCTTATTTCATGAGTTAGCTCTACTGTCAAATATTCGTCAAAACGCGAAGACGTCTTTGAATCGAAGTTTTTTTGTATGCTAAAAAGCGTTACACCACATCACCGAGCCTAAAAAATGCCTGGTGTTGACTTTATCTTTAAACAGTTGACAACATTTACTGTCGGCTGAAACTATTATAATTTAATTTAAATAATTGCACATATTCGCGGAGATTTATATTAAATGTGTAATCCTAACCCGTTTGTATCACATGGCGACGAATGCGCAGCCAGTACAGTTCCTAGTAGAAGCGACGAAATAATAATAGGTGTAATAATAATAAAATAATAAGTTAACTTCTATTGCGCTTAAATCATTGGAAACCAAGTTCAGAGGCGCATCAAGACAGATGGGTTGGTGGTTCTGAAAATCGATAAGGAGTGTTCAAGTTGTCAACAGATGAATGAATACGCCAGGGGGCTATAGTGGATAAGCAAGGTTGTAAAGATAAGTTGTTAAATGACGGCGGAATTGTGTAATATTTTCAACTGATCTAACACTAAGCGAGAGCATATTCCAAATATCGAATTGGTGCAGCAACAGAAAAAGCCCTAGTTATAAATATGTTAATGCAGGATGGTGTTGTTCCACACGAATTCAAGCAAGCTCTTGTCAATCCTCTTATTAAAAAACAAAGTCTGTGCAAAAATGACCTTAAAATTACCGTCCTATCTCAAATCTTAATTTTCTGTCGAATGTATTGGAGAAGGTTGTTGCAAATCGACTCCATGAACGCATTTATTCACAGCATTTATAAAATGGTCTACAATCTGCATATAAGCGATTTCATTCAACTGAGACGGCTCTTCTTAAAATACACAATGACATTGTATGCAATATGGATAATAGTAAATTGACTGCTCTCACCTTACTAGATCTATCAGCTGATTTTGATACAATAGATCACGACATTCTTTTACATCGCCTTAATAGACATTTTGGTATATCTGGCATGGCTCTTCAGTGGTTTAGTTCATATTTTTCAGACCGATAGCAAAGAATTAACATATCTGGCTCACAGTCTTGTCCACAACATCTTCCATTTGGTGTCCCGCAAAGTTCTGTCCTTGGCCTTGTTCTGTTTAGCTTATACACTACATCCCATAGTCGAGTCACAGCTAATCATAATATAAATCATCATTTGTATGCTCACGACACACAGGTGTATATATCACTTTCACCAACTGACACACAGGCATCTCTATCAACTTTAAATGACTGTCTCAATGACATATTGCAGTAGATGGAAGCAAGTAAATTGAAATTAAATCCAGATAAAACTGATATAATGATTATTGGTACAAAACAACAACGAAACGAGGTAGTTAACTGCTTTCCAGTTAAATTGCTTGGTAATGATACATCACCATCAGATACTGTTCGTAATCTAGGTGTTATCTTTGACAGTGATTTCAGCTTTAAGCAGACCATTTCTCAAATGTGCAAATCCTGTTTCTACCATATACGTCATTTCCGCCGAATTCGGCGTCATTTGTCTTTATCTACTACTAAAACAATATCAGTATCTTTAATTAACAGTCGCCTTGACTACTGCAACTCTCTCCTAAACGATATTGCTAAAAAGGACTTAGCTAAACTCCAACGTGTACATAATTGTTTAGCACGTGTAGTACTAAAAGCACCTCATTTCTCACCATCTCTGCCCCTACTTAGACAGTTGCATTGGCTTCCAGTTACATATCGAATACAATTCAAATTAGTCACTATTACATATCGTACCCTTTCTACGCAACACTATTTGTTTAGTCTCCTTCGTTTTTCCGATATTCCCAGGAATCTCAAATCATCTGTTTCACAACGACTTTTTGTTCCGAAAACCAAGCTTAATATCGGCAAACGTGCTTTTTCTGTAGCTGCACCCACAATCTGGAATCAACTCCCTATCGCTTTAAAATCATCTAAGACTATAAATATCTTCCGTAAAAAACTAGACTTATTTATTTGAAATTGCAAACCCACCCTAACCTTCGGCGGTCCCTTGCTCTAATGACGACTCTTGTTTGTCCCTGTTAACGATTTTGCCCAATGATTTTTGTATGTTGTTCCTCTGAGCTCAGATTCCTGGGGATTTAGGCGCTATAGAAGTTTGTCATTATTATTATTATTATTAGTTCCAATGTTAGTGCTGACTCTAGGAACAGAATGTAAGTCAGGAGTAGATGATCGAAAATTGATAGAAAACCTGCATGTATATCGTCACCGCGCTAGTGTAGCGTTTAGCACATCCGCCTGGCATACCAGCGATCTTAGTTCAAAACTCTGACCGGGCAGGCATGGTATATTTTATATAAAAACCTGGCTCTCAACATTGGGGACTGCGTATCCCCCGTGACTGGTAGATCACGTCAATGTCGGTCTCGTCTCAATTGGGGACGTAAATGAACGACTGAGGACGACAAGCACCCTGGCAATGACCACTCTCAGTGCCAGCATAGAAAGATCGGTTTGGTGATAATGTTCAAAAGCTGACTAGTTGAATGAAACCTCATAGTACCATAACATTGTAACTGCAATGTAAACAGACTAGTCAGTTAATAAAACGTTGCCGAGCACTGGAAACAACCAGAACGTAGAACGTCTCACCTTGATGCTGATGTCGGACATACTTCCTGCTCGGGAGCTGTGATTGGACGCCGTCGACAGCACGGACAGGTCTGACGCCACGCTCGTCGCCTGCTCGTTGTTCACGTAGAAGCCGCGGGCGGCGCCACGCGTCGCGTTTCCGGCGGCCGCGAACAGACTATAGCTGCTGTGGTTGCTCCCTCGACCGCTGCTGGCGCCACTGTTCTGGCGACAGACAGGCACCGTGGTTGTCGCGCTGTCGCCAGACTTGGCGATGAGTGACAGCGGAGTCCGTACAAGGAACAGGTCGTCTTTTACTTTGGAGCAGACGTCGCGGTTGGTCTTCGTCTTCTGCGAGAGACACGCGACGACTGCCTTCTTTTCGGCAGACGTGATCATGTGTGTGCCGAACGCCGCGTCCAGGTCATCTGGGTCCGGTTTGTATTTCTCGATCGTGTCCACCTTCACCGTACTTCTGTTCTCGCGGACGGTCACCTCGATACCCCCCGTCGTCTTCCTCCGCGGTAAGTCCGACAACGTGATGAACACCTCTTCCCCGCCCCCACTTCCGGTTGACTCAGACACGAGCTGCTCCCTGTTCATGCACGGCGTTGACTCCGACTGCTCCCCGCCTTTACACCGAGTCGAGTCCAACACGGACTTGTCCCGTCCTCTACACCGGGTTGACTCCAACGCGGACTGATCCCCGACTCTACACCGCGTCGGCTCCGAAGAGCACCCGTTTGTACCCAGCGTCATCGCTTCGACGCCAAGCGGTTCCGTGACGCTGTCGTCGGGGAAGCGACGCTCTGAGTCCAAGTGGAGGGTGCTAGATGGCTCTGTGGAACTACACACGATGACGTCATCAAAGTGATGGCAGAAGTCGAAGTAGGTCACCCAGAACTCGTTCGTCTCCCGGCATTCCTTTGGCCGGTATGTCTTCAAGAAGGCGGGGTCGACTCGGCTCCAACTCAATTCGTTACTGTGTGAACGTTTTACAGCCATTACTAACCTACCAGTTTACATGCACCCAAAGAGCAACAAATCAAGGACACGAGTTATTATAATGACATTATTTTTATGTTAAATTCGTTCCGCTGATCATTTAATTGTTGCTATCAACAATTAGGGCGACAGTAGAGCGAACCTAATACCACAGTGGCTCCCTCTGGAGAATGGCCTCCTATAAAAGCATATTGCAAGCATCTATATAAAGAACTTTTAATATATACCGTTGTATTTTAATACTTCGCTAATAGCAGGGGAAGCGAATGGACTGGACATATAAAGAAGCAAGTGAACATCGGCACCTGGGGAGAAGACACAACCGTGCTGCCCCAAAGGAAGACGTACAACACAATAAATAATTCAAAGACTGGCATACAACACACTAGTACATGTATAATTAGTGTTTCATTTCAGACGTTCTGACATAATCTTATTTACAAATTTATCGAAGACTTCAGCACAGTCGTAATGCGAAATTAATAAGTAAATAAATAAATAACATATAATATTATGAGTTGTCTTATTAAGGGACTGAACAAATTAAGGACTAACATACACACCCGATTGCAAATTCTCCACGCCATAGGGTGAAGTGTAGATGGGGATTCTTCAGCCGTAGAACGTCCAACCTAGTGCCGTCGCGCAGTGGAAACTACAACGGATAATGCCAGTCATCACTCGAGTGCCCGCAATGGTACAAACACAAACACTCTGTCCACAATTAACCGCACAACATAGGTCCACCACAATACCGTGTTTGCCTTCTTCTTTACAAAGCATAACGCAGTATCCAGTCTTTTCGGATGCTCAGAGCGCTTTACACTTTACTCCCAGGCAGACCTTTTCAACCGAATACCATTTCAACTTCCCTCGGAAGCATTCAGTCACATTGCAGTTAATGCGCGAAGACTATTCGTACACAAATATCATCCACTGGCTATAGTCGGGTACTCATTCATACAGCTGAATAAACTTGAGCAACGTGGTGTGAACGAATTTGCCCCGAGTTCGACACGGCAAGACAGGGTTCGAACCCGGGTTCTCTTGATTGAGAGGCCTATGCTCTATCCACTGCGCCACGGCACTCTGCCTTTGGAGATGCGCTTTGTACAACACCAACAGCATAATAACAAAAGGCACCATCGTGAAATGTAGAACACGACTGTAGCTTGTGATTAACTACATAAGTTAATGTTCTTACTTGTCCACTAATTACGAAAGTACCGGGACATATTAGGCACATTGTTATCGCGGCACCTGATGCGAACCACTGTCCAAGAACAACAGCCAAATCAAGCACGAAACAAATCCCTAAGCTTCGATCGGCCGTCGCTGTGAGCTGTATTGCCACAGAACTACCGGTTTACACACATTGATGAACACCGGGTGCTTCTTGCGAAAATTGAGAAACTGTTGACACCCTGACATGTTATATGGCTGTTACCTGTCAACGTCGTACAATTATTGTACGAAATAGTTAACATCGAAGGATTTGATAATATGAAATGAAATATGGAACAAAATGTATTTCAGGCTGAGAAGTCAGGGAGCGGTAATTAAATTGGCGTTTTTGGTGAGCCTCAAACGGAGATGCAATTGGCTGGTTTAAAAAATGGTTTAGATAGTTTTGTCCACGATTGTAATCAAAATTTTGTGATCCACACGTACAGGTTTATTGATTACTAAAAGCTGCAAAAAGAATGCAACTATTGTAATATATGTTGTTGAGAAAACCATTCAGACTCCCCGGGAAAATCTATGGGTATCCACGTTAGTGCACAATTAATATAAAAAACATGTTGTAGGGGGATTGACTCGTTGAAAACAAACCGCTACCATCGCTAACTTTTGTTCGAATATGATTAATGACGTAAGTAAGCCCCTATATTTGCACTTGCTGCATACTTCTCAGACGAGCCCAAACCGCTTAAAAGAGGATAAAATCACATCAGATCTGATCATATTAATAGTTTCACTTATTTTCCAAGCGTTCTTCGAGGTGCGGTGCATGCTAGTATGGAGGAGAAATAATTCATAATAGCGCCAAGTTTGAAAATATGCTGTGAAAACTACAAGCAATTGGTCCAAATGCCAAACAATAACCAGTTTTCGTGGTAGCAAGGCTCACAGTTATATGTTCATAAACATTTGTGGAGTTAATTATTGTATGTAATACATATTATTAATGTTACTGTTAATTAACTGCATAATGTGTTTATTAACTTTGTATAGTTAGTAATTTTGCTAACAGCATATTTACATTTAAAAATGTGTTAAAAGTCACGTTGTTGACATTTTACATATGTGTCGGAACGTGATGAATATATCATCAAAACCCTCCAACTGCAGGCTCATCAAAATACAACTGTACCCCTCTTGAGGATCATTAAAATTCCCAAATGTATCCCCACATAAGGTTTCCAAAAACCCTCCGACTTCATCCTCCTTGATGATGATCAAAAACTCCAACTTATATAATGACCGCTCCTTAACTTCTCAGCCTGAAACTTATTTTGTTCCTTATTTTACGATAATATTATTATCAAATCCTTCGATATTGACAATTTCGTACATGGATTAAATAGTATTGACAGGGTCTCCTATCGCATTTTGTGGTGAAAATAGCGTGAAACACAACAACAAACTGTGTTGCACCGCGACTGATATTGCCAATGGCAAATGCGATAAGATAGCTTGCGTTACAAAATTATTTTCTCGTTCCAGAATATTAAAAATACCAAATTAGTTTCACCCATGTTTGCTTCTCACTTTCAACTTATGGGAACCATAAAGGACTACACGTATGACTTCCAGAATATTGATTACAGTGTAGAACAAAACGTAACACCATGTTAACAGATACGGCTGAAAACATTTGTTGGAACCAGCTGGGCCGGTTACTAAGCGGCGTGACGTCATCACTTCGGTTCTCTATGACAGTCGCTTGAGCGCGTCGCCATGACAACGGCAGTCGCGTTCACCTGTAGCCTCGACGCGTTCAGTTTCCAACGTCTGCGACCGTGTGACACTTACACCTGTGGCAGCGCGTGACTTGTCGTTAATCTAACGACTGTCCGTAGGGCCAGTCAGGTATCGCATGGTCAATGCGGTTAGGAACCGAATGCTACATATGGCTGCATACTACACAAATCCGTGTCAAAATGCCACTACAAAAATACCACTTTTGTAAGTGCTATTATTGAAATATAAGCACTCGCGCTCACGCATATTTTAATTTAGCAAGAACGCACAAACCGGTGTAATGACAAATAAAACGAGAAGAGGTGAGTTATACTAGTAACACATGTTTTGCTCTGGTGGACTAGGGTTCACCTATCCTTGTAAATGTGGAAATCAGCTAAATTGGTTGTGCTGTCAGAACTGCGCACGATGAAACAAATCATAAACATCGTCAGGGGTATTTAATTAATAAGCATAATGTAACATATTCGATGTTGCATAGTGTGTGTGTGTGTGTGTGTGTGTGTGTGTGTGTGTGTGTGTGTGTGTGTGTGTGTGTGTGTGTGTGTGTGTGTGTGTGTGTGTGTGTGTGTGTGTGTGTTTGTGTGTGTGTGTTCGTCCGCGTTTACGAGTTTATGCGTGCATGCGTGTGTTAGTAACATAAAATATAAAACACTTTTGCATTGTCAATTTGGAAGTATGAATCTCTATATTTGCTGAAAAGATCGTGGTCATGCGAACGGGAAGTGTTTGAGAATTGCCAGTCTGACGCAAAAGGTCCAAAGGCCGGTTTCATGAAGCGGCTAAGAACGTTCTTAACGCTAAGATGATTGTCTTAGTAAATTACGTCATTTGTTTAACATAAGCGAGCATAGGAGTTTACGCAAACACGTGACGCTAAGTAAGTAATTGCGTACTTTAAATACGCTTCATGAAACCGGCCGCAGGTCTTAGACTTAGGCCTCCGTTTCAAACACTGGTGGCAACGCCTGCTGCATATCTTGTTCGACAAGATCACGAGTAGAAGACAGCTTAATATCGTGACCCGTCCAGATGTAGAACAAAAGGTATTTGCTTTTGGATTTTGGTAAACGAAAATAGTATGTTTTTACTACACAAAAGAGCGCACCGAGCGTGCGGTGATGTTAGACTCAAGGGGTGCACGTAGGAAAACAAACGTTTCAATACACTGGGTGAAAATTGAGGGTGGTCAGGTGTTCGGGCGCTTTTCTCGAAACATCGGTAGTTCCATAGCACACAGTCACAATATTATGTAAGTCAGTGACTGTTTAATACACGCTAACGTATCAGAGAAGCTCCGACACATCGTCCTGTCAACTGCTTTCGACGTGACCACCAGGTGTGCCAGGGACGTAAGGTCAGTTATCTACCTGCGTTACGCCGTGACAAAGTACATAATGACTTACTTATGTGACGGAATATAATCGATGTAACTTACAACTTGACATTGTTACAACGTGGAGCTAACGTCCCTGCGAGACATCCGTAACAATGTAACATACGCTTACCTCCGTGACAAATATGACAACGTAAAAATCAAGTACCTGCGTGACGGACGTGACAATGTAGAGGTGACTTTCCGCGGGACTTCCTACTCGTTCCTCAGAATCCTACACAAACGACCGTCAGTGCTTGTTTAGTTGGAGAAGAAGAAGTTTATTTGATTCACCCTAAATACATCATTTTTTAGACAGTGTTACATCGGTTTTTATATGAAGAAAATTAGTAGGTGATGTATATATATACACATCACCTACTAATTGGTATATTACATGTACGTACATATAATTCATACAATTTAAACACATAGCTCATACATACGTATACATCCGCCTAGAAATTACATTTTTTAAATAAAAACATAAATGCAATCATCAAACTTGATGTCAAAGGGTTGGGTGACTCCTGCTAAGACAAAGTTGTTGCTGTCATAGGAGCCACCCCAATTTTGATGATGTCATTGCTCTATTGTCTGCCTCATACATGTTGTAAGTTATCTTTGTCATGTGTATACATGGCGATGTTCTTGTACAGATATTAGTATTTGGGTGCTACATGATATTTGTAACTTACTTGTTTTGCAGACATGAGTAGCAGTTGGGCAGTGTGCATATATCATTATACGTGTAATTGTGTTGCCGCTTTCTATTAAAACTACAGGCAAAGTTGTACTAGCAGTGGCAGCAGTAACAGCAGAAGCAGCAGTAGTATAGTACTAGAGGTGGTGGTATTGGTGGCGGTGGTGGCCGTGGTGGTGGTGGTGGTGGTAGTGGCGATGGTGGCTGTGGTGGTGGTGATGGTGGTGGTGGTGATGGTGGTAGTGATGGTGGTGGTAATAGTAGCAGTAGCAGTAGTAGTAATAGTAGTAGTAGTAGTAGTAGTATTAGTAGTAGTACTACTAGTAGTAGTAGGAGTAGTAGTAGCAGCAGCAGTAGCAGTAGCAACAACAGCAGTAGTACTATCAGTAGTATTAGCAGTAGAAGCAGTCGCAGCAGCAGCAACAGCACCAGCAGTAGTAGTATTAGTAGTATCAGTAGCAGCAGCAGTAGCAGTAGTATCAGTAGTAGTAGTAGTAGTACTAGTAGTAGTAGTAGTAGTAGTAGTTATAGTAGTAGTAGCAGCAGCAGCAGCAGCAGCAACAGTAGTAGTAGTATTAATATTAGTATTATTATTAGTAGTAGTAGTAGTCATAGTAATAGTAGTAGTAGTAGTAGTAGTGGTAATAGTAATAGTAGTAGTTGTAGTAGAAGTAGTAGTAGTATTAGTAGTAGTAGTAGTAGTGTGCTGCTGCCCCTGTAATGTGTAAAGTAAATATCATGCACTGCTGTAAATAGTATCAAGTAAAAAAATAATGTAAAATAAATACAAATAAATATGTAAAAAATAGTAAATGGTCACAAATAGTATGCTGCTGCTTTCTTTCAATGTAAATAAAAATAAATATTAGTAGTAAGTAGTAAAGTAGTAGTCCATAAATAATAAGTAAGTAAATAATAAAGTAAGTAAGTGTGAAAAAAATAAATAATAGTAATGAATTATGAAAATAGAAGTAGTAGTAAGTAATAGTAGTAAAGTAGTAATTAGTAAATGTGAAATATGTCAACAATGCTTAACAACAACAGTTAATAATAAATGTGTAAATAGTAAGTAAATACTTTCTTAGCTGCAGTAGCAACAGCAGTAATACGTAGCAGTTGTAGAAGAGCAGCAGCAACAGTATTGTTATTACTATTATTGGTAGTGGTAGTAATACCAGTAGTAGTAGTAGTAGTGATAGTGAGTATTGAGTATTAGTGAGTAGTAATTAGTACAGTAGTAGTAGTAGTAGTAGTGGTAGTAGTATTAGTAGTAGTGGTAGTGGTAGTAGTGGTAGTGAGTAGCGGTGCTAGTGGTATTGAGTAGTAGAGATTAGTAGTAGCAGCAGCAGCAATGGCAGTAGCAACAGCAGCAGTGAGGTACTATCAATTGGTATTAGTGAAATTAGAAACTGACAGCAGTCCCATAGCGGCGGCAACACCATCACATGTCATGCTGCTGCTGTCTGTAAATATCAATAAATGTCATCATGTAAAAATAATAATAAATAAATGCTGCTCATGCTGCAACAATAATAAATAATAAATATTAAATGTCATAATATTAATATTAAATAGTAAATGTAAAAATAGTAATAATAATAAGTAGTAAATAATAATTAAAATTAATTAATAAAATAATAAAATTAAAAATGAATTATAGTAAAAGTAAAAAATAGTAAATAGTAAATGTAAGTAAATATGTAAATAATGAAAGTAAGTAATGAAAAGTAGTAAGTAAAAGTAAGTAAATAATAATGTAAAATGCCAACAACAACAACTGTAAAAATAAAATATGAAGTAAGTAATGCTCTTTCTTCTGATCTTTCTGCTCATGGTCTCTTTCGGCTTTCTGCTCTGTGTCCCTGTGTGTCATCTCCCTAATGTAATAAATAATAATAGTAAATAAAATAAATAGTAAAAATAATAAAAAAATATTAAATAAAATAATGTAAATAGTAAATAAGAAAAGTAGTAAGTAAATAATAAATAATGAAGTAAAAATAAAATAATAAAATGAATGAAAATAATAAATAAAAAGTAAATAAAATAAGTAAATAGTAAATGAAATAATGTGTATTTTTTCTTTCTTTAACTCTTTTTCATAATAGTAAGAAACAACTCTCTTTCCCTCCAATGTAATTAAATAAATATTGTGTGTGCCAACAAGTGATCTTTATGTATTAACAAAGTAAGTAAATAAATAGTAGTAGTAGCAGCAGTTGTAGTAGCATCAGCAGCAGCAGTAGCAACAGCAGTAGTAGTATCAGTAGCAGTAGCACTAGCAGCAGCAGTAGCAGTAGTAGTAGCAGTACTAATATAAATAGTAGCAGCAACAGTTGTAGTAGTATTAATAGTAGTAGTAGCAGCAGCTGCAGTAGCAGTAGCAGTAGCAGTAGCAGTAGTAGTAGCAGTAGCAGTAGTAGTTGTAGCAGAAGCAGCAGCAGCATTATTGTTATTATTATCAGTAGTAGTAGTAGTAGCAGTAGTAGCAGTAGTAGTATTAGTAGTAGTAGTAGTAGCAGTAGTAGTATTAGTAGTAGTAGTAGTAGTAGTAGAAGTATTAGTAGTAGTAGTAGTAGCAGTAGTAGTATTATTAGTAGTAGTAGTAGTAGCAGCAGCAGCAGCAAGAACATCAAAAACAAACAAGAATCACTGGAGCAGCAATTTCAACAAAATCGATATCAGCAGCGGTATTTATAAACAGAAGAAAACAGAAATGACGGCAAGTATATAGGGAGAAGTGTGGCAATAGTAGTAACTGAAGCTTATTTTACATTTTGCTCAGATTGGTGTTGTAACCGTGCGCCACTCCCCTACCTCAGTATCCTTCACTACCTTCCCCACCATCCCTACCTGACTATCCAGCGAGCAGCCACCAGAGGGCGTGTACATCCTCCGTTGTGACTTGAACTCCCCCTGGCGGAAGCTTCTCGAATTTCGCCAGCAGACGATCAGTGACCGATTGGCGCACGACTTGTAGATCACGTGATACAGCGGAATCGGTCCCGGATATGACGTGTTGTAGTGCTCGCATATGGCGCCACTCAAGTCAGTAATAGCGTTGAGACAATTTCCGGACTCGATGGCTTCGTAGGCTTTATGACACCTACAAAGAACACGTGTGTGGGTAGTGCAGGACGGTTTCGACTTAAAGTACGATCGCATTGGGCAGTAGGGAGGGAGGGAGGGAGGGAGGGAAGGGGGAGGGAGGGAGGGAGGGAGAGAGAGGGAGGGAGGGGGGAGGGAGGGAGGGGGAGGGGAGGGAGGGGAGGTTATCTATTATCTTATTCAATCTAGAGAGAGAGGGAGAGAGAGAGGGAGAGAGAGAGAGAGAGAGAGAGAAGAGAGAGAGAGAGAGAGAGAGAGAGAGAGAGAGAGAGAGAGAGAGAGAGAGAGAGAGAGAGAGAGAGAGAGAGAGAGAGAGAGAGAGAGAGAGAGAGAGCGTTATATAAGAACTCGTCTGTTATGGAACACTTTGCGTGATCGTAAATTCAGAGTCGCAGCACCAAAATGTTGCAATTTATTACCCCGGTACATGGTCTACTAACATATATGACAATGTTTCCAAAGGAAAATTCAAGACTCATCGTTCCAAAGTAGAATACTACTAACTTAGTTTAATTATATGTTTATTCTGCCATGCATAATCATGTTGTTGTGAAATTTGTCTTACAGCACCGCAGAATATCATTGTAAAAAGGAGTGCTTTATATCATTCGTGACATATCAAAGACAACCCGTGACACGTAGACCCTAAAATCACGAAACAACAACCCACCAGATTAACAACGGTGCAAATGGGTCACTTCTACCATACTCCTACAAAAGACCCACCATAAAATTAGCTGATTTTGATTATTAGTAACAGTGTAGCGTGGAGAGGTTAGTTTCTGCTACGTCGTCGTATGCCCTCGACCTTCGTTTTTTCGCAATCGTTAAGAGCCCACTCACAAAACCCTTGCATCAATCCCTCCCATCCGAACTCTGTTAATTCGGCAATTGGCCGCCGACAAGTGGCTACGATACAGTGCCGGTCGGGTTTAGGGCAGTTGCTCAGGGACGTCCACAAAATAGTTTATATTATTAAACGTTAATTGGATCATGGCCCCATGAGTTGGGGTCGAATGAAAAGCCTGCTGTGCATCCACGTGGTACATGACAACTGACACATTAATGGATGTCTAAGCTAAGTGATATATGTTCTCGAAGGTAACCGACATTTTACACGTGTCTTACAGTGATTGACTTATACAATGGCGATATATATTAATGATTTGGTATTGAGGTGAATTCTCAAAGATGTTCAAAGATGACGAAAGCGGTGGCACAGACAGAGAACACTTAATGCATGGATAAGTTTATACTTGATTAGCGACTTCGTGGAGCATTTCCTAATGTCGAAATAGCACTTTGTATCTATCTAATGTTGATGGTCAACTACTGCAATAGTAGACCAACAACTATTCACAACACTGTCACAGGAACGTCTCTCTTACCTGGCACTATAAAGAATAGAGAATATGACATATATTCTGAAATAAAATTGCTATTTTATGCAGATTTTAAATATAAAATGTTATGTTGTGCTATGAAGGCCATGTTGTAGTAGGTAGGACAGAGTGAGAACTGTTATGATATGACGACTGGTCAATCACTGCCCATGAGCCTCCACTGTCCCAAATACGACGCTGTTACGACGGTTGTTGGTGCTGTGAATACAGTCGTGCCGCAACAACTTGACGGCTAATTTACAACTCGATCGATATCTGAACTAATTAAAGCTGGCCATTCAGATGCCGCACGTGGTTGTTTACGTGCGCAGATACAGTTCTGGGAATGTTCGACCTGTTCGCTGGGAGACATGACGCACATACATGAATGTCATAGGCGGATCCAACAGGGCCTGGGTGGCACGTGCCCCCTAGACCTGGATGGCACTTGCCCCCTAGACCTTTAGAATTTGGCGTGCCCGTAGACCAATTTGAATGGGCCCTCGTGGCCGTGTCTCCCTACCTTAGACCCTTGGAAATGTGCACCCGTTCAGGTTACAATAACGTGAAGTTACGCCGATGCGGTGGCAAAAATATTTCAACAGCACACTGCTCATTGCGATGTTTTATAGAGCATATTACGCACTGCGACATCAACGTAGTGGCTGGTGATATAATTTCATTTACAATAGAACAATAGAACAATCCTTAGGGAGCAACTGTCCGGAGAGCAACAGTCCTGATAATAAAAGTCCGGAGAGCAACCGTTCTGTCAGCAAATGTCCGGTGAGCATTTGTCCGGTGGCGAACATCAAACCATTGCGTCCAACCCATAGTGTGACACAACCACATCTAGTTTTTGTATGGCTGCTAATTGCGTAATCGGTTGATACCGGTTTAATGAGCCAGGTCGTCCAGAAAGGGACTCCGCATCACAACTGCACTTAACATAACACGTCAAAGATCTCAGTCAACATCCGTCCTCGAAGGGTTCGTTGTAGCAGCTGATATGTGATTGCTGATGTACCATTGACACCTGGTGATTATATCCAGCTTCTTGTCTCTGATGCAAGGTCAGCGTGCAATGAACTGCTAATTGCGAGTTTAACGAAGCTGGTGTACAGACATCACAGTTAACAAACACACTAAACAATCATTTTGTCATTCACTGACAAGTTACACCTTTTCCTTCCATGGCTAGAGACCAAGTAGAAGGTTCCACCGGGTTTTGGTAAAATTTCCCCCGCTATTTCGAAACAGCAGTAGGTGGTTTCGAATGTCAATCCCCTCGATCAAACTTGCAGTTCTCTAATCATTAGATCACCGTGGCTCTTTAAAAAGTATCGTATACTGCGGTATCTAATCCTTCGGTCTGCGCAAAGCGCTTTACACTTCACTCCCTGGCCGACCTGTTCAGTCGAACACATTTGTACACACATATCTACCACTCTCTATAGCCAGTTATTCAATCATTCGTACAGCGTGAACTGCAGCAAAGTAGAGTGAACGAACTTGGCCAAGGTTCGACATGACAGTACATGATTCGAACCCGGGTTCTCTCTATTGGGTGTCCGATGATCTACCCACTGCGCCACTAAGCTCCACGCTCTTAGATACATTTACCGGCAAGGTCATGCTCAATATTTGTGTTAAGTTTTAATACCGTGGTGCCTAATGCTGGACACGGAACACATCTTCCGTATTCATTAGGAGACTACATTTACTGCCTGACACTTGCAGAAAGGTAATAATCTTACTTTGCGTATGCCTTCTCCGCGAGCGGTCCCCAGAACTCGGACCGAGACCCGAGAGGGGGGCAGTAAGCGAGACAGCCATTGAGAACCGGCAGGAAATCGTCAACGAGCACGTCTTTCCATTCGCCGAACCTCCATAACCGGAACCGGAAGGAACCTGCGCAGCGGAATGTAAATGTTACAAATTTACAAACGATAACACATATCTTACATTGCACATAATTATACTGTTCAAGCATCGCAGCCCAAGTCCGTATGTGTATGCGTGTGCGCTTGCGCGTGCGTGTGCGTGTGCGCTTGCGTGTGCGTGTGCGCTTGCGTGTGTGTGTGTGTGTGCGAGAGAGAGAGTGTGTGTGTATGTGCGTGCGTGCGTGTGTGTGTGTGCGTACCTGTGTAGCTGCGTCCGAAATCCTGGCCGAAATGACCATAGTTGGGGATGAGTCGTTCCATGTAGCGGCGGTCAGTGGAGACGACGGCCAGGGCACACCTGAACCAGTGTCCGGCTGTCCACTGCTCCCACGTCAAGTCGATGTTACACACTCCACCAATGCCGTACAGCTGGGGGCCGCTGCACAGCTCCTGCAGCGACAGGGGACAATATGAGGATGCACACACACACACACACACACACACACACACACACACACACACACACACACACACACACACACACACACACACACACACACACACACACACACACACACACACACACATCGTAGATAGCCATGCAAAATGTATGACAGAGTAATCGTAGGAATTATCTTTTAACAGAAGAATACTCGAACAAAAGAAGAAAAGGAGCAAATATGAAAAATAGCAAACAAATAAGGCTGTCCCCCAAGAGAAGATACATGGCACGTGTGTTACAACCAGTAATTTAATAATCAACCAGTAATGTGATAATCGACCATTAATGAAATAATCGACCAGTAATGTAATAAAACGATGAAGGTGATTATGACGACGATGATGGAGATTGTGATGGTGATGTTAGTAATGATGATGAAAACGGTGTTATTGAGGATGATAATTGATTATGATGATGACGACGAGGAAGATGAAGACAATTACATTTAACGATGGTGATGATGATGGTTATGATTATGATTATAATGACAGTGTTGTTGGTAATAATAGTGATTATGTTAGTCATGATGAGGAAGGTGGTGATTATGAGGATTATACATGTATAAGGTGATACGGAGGAGGAAGATGAAGGCGCCACCTTTGCGAAGAAGATGTTGATAATAATTAATAAGATGACGACGACGATGCTGATGACGGTAATAATTATTACGGTGATAATGACAACAATAATGACATCCTTAACCTTATCCTCCTCTTCATCGTCATCCTCGTGTTATCCTTATAAAGGCTAGCCATGCTAGCCAATTAAGGGGTCATCTCAAACAACTTAGGGGAAATATAAAAATTCAATGTTAATGAGTGATACTATAACATTATTAAAACAATAAAATAAGGATCAACTGAAACAATTAAGGGGTATTCTCAAAATATGAAGTTAAAGGTCATCTCATTCACCTAATAGGTTCAACTAAATGATAACGGGAACCTAAATGTCTTAAAATATAACTGAGATTAAGGGATTATATCAAACAAATTTTAAAAATAATTTTAAAAGGAGTCATTAAGAGGTACTTTAATAATGAATTGACTGGTAATATCAACACATTGCGGGGTCATCGAAACCGAGTAGTCTTTTCGAAATACAATTAATTAAATGAAAGAGCCATCTCGTAAAAATAAGGGGTCTTCTAAAAACGCTAAGAATCGTTACAAAATATGTAAGACGTAATTAACAAATTAACGAGTTGATTGTCTCAGCGAACAGAGGAACTTCTAACAAAATTAAAGGTTCTACTTCACAAAGGTAAGGCATCATATTAAAAATGTAACTATTCATTACAAATAAACAGCTTATCGTCACAATAAATTAAGTAATCATTTAATAAAATAATGCTCTTTTCTCAAACCAGATAATTAAAAAAGAAGGGATCAGAAAAAAAGTATCTAGCTGATCTAAAGAAGGTGTCACGCCATGAAATTAAGCGGTCAATTCATATAATTAATGAAAATATAAACTAGTATGGATTCATAGCAAAACACAAACTTAATGGGTCATCAAAACAAATTTTATATTTAAAAAACTAAGGGGTCATCTCAAATATATAAAACGATTTTATAAATAAATTAAGGAATCATATTGAAAAGTGTAATATTTAATAAGATAACTAACCGATCACCTGTAAAAGTTAAGGGTAATAAAATTAAAGGATTATCACAAAATATAGATATAAGGAGTCATTTCAAAAGACAAATTTAAGGGACCATCAACACATTAAGGGTCATCTAAAATTTAACAAGAGGGTCCTCTAAAATCAGCCTCATACTTATTCGTTTTGATAAAGATACCCTTATGTTTTTGGGATTATGTCTTAATGTCGGATATTGTAAATGTGCCCCGACAATTTTACATGCTAAGTTATTTGCTTAATTATGTAGACAACCCCGTTAACTGGCAACTAAAATTCATTAATATTTACTACACATAATCGGTACGTGTGTGGGCTGTAGAATCAGATTAAAATTAATGTCTAAACTGTATGTTTTGTGTACGGTGCGGTAACGTTACTGATGAAAAGCCTGCAAGCTAAAGGCATCATGAGCAGACGGCACCATCCACAAAGCCAAGGCAAAATCGAAAGGATGCATCGGCAGTTTATACAAAAATACATATGAACTGCTACAGTTTAAGAAAAAGGGAGTTAACTGGGCCCCCGAGCTACCGTTATACGATGCCATCGTGAACGAGGATCCAAAAGAAGAACTAGGCTGGAAGAGTCCGTTTGAGTTATAATATGGATGCAAAAGCAAAAAAGGAGTTTGTCTTTTGTTGGCCAAAAGTTCGCCAGTGCCGACCGAAACAATCGCCACCGCTGATGCGCTAAACTATCTTGCGAGGCGCGACGACATGAACCGATTTAAGAAAAGGAGGTAACGATTTCGAGATGCTGCCCTAAAGGCAAATTGCTAAAATTAATGGTTTACTGTGAACGACATCACGAGCGTGACCCAGGACATGGAAAGAAGACGAGCGATGTCACACACTGTCAGAACAACACAGAGCAAATACTACACATTCCATGTACTCGTGAAGATGGACTAGTTTAATTTCAATCAGCTGGGTTCACAATGTGTTTTGACCCGACCCCCAGTGACAATTGCCAGTTTGCAGCGATTGCGGACCAGTTACAGAGAATTGGCATTCTACGGTCGGCGCAAACCTCTAGACAAGAAAGTACACACGATCTTCGGGAATATCCTTTCGCATCAAATGGAACACCTCTTCAAAATTTCGTTGACAATAACAACCTTGACAATTACTTGACAAATATGGAACATAACTGAACATTCGGCGATCATGTCACACTGCAAAGAACACAAAAAGTAAGTTCTTTTTAATGGAAATTTACTTTTGTGCGTGAAATAACGGTTCGATCATGTCACCCTGCAAAGACCATCAGAATTCAGTTCTCTGAATGAACCATTACATTTGTGCGTGAAATAACAGTGTAACTTTTTTGGGAAAACATTATTATTTTATGAGAATAACCCTTAAAGTTTTGAGATGATCCAGAATGCGTTGACACGCTTAGTCAGGTCTTTTTAATCAACACCCGGATCCATTTATTTGTGAGATGGCCCTTTTATATGTACGATCAACTTGTTCTTTTTAATACAAAAATTAACATTTTTGTGACCTTTTTGAGACAATCCCTTTATTGAGAAATTACAATTTATTGCCGTGATATGACCCCTTAATGCGTAGGGACGATCAGACAATTTTTAATAAACACGTCTATTTTTAAATTATCCTAGTATGAGTTTCTGTGAAAACACCATGAAGAACTCATCAATATGGTGCTGCGCACGGGAATCATCTTAAACAATGGCAGATATGTGAATATTGGCAAAAGTCAAAAATAATATATCTGAAATCGTCACACATGAAACACTCAATTTTGGCGTCAACTATGTGGCTCTGGGTTACATAATTCTTAAGATATGGGAACAATATGCTTTGACGGGCGCTATCATTTAAGTGGCGGATATATGAATGGCGGATATATGAATGTTGGCGAAGTAATATATTTGAAATCGCCGTACCTAAAGACCTATATGTTGGTGTTAGCTATGTAGCTCTACGTTACAACGTTCTTAAGATACGACAATAATAGGTTTTGACCTGCGCCATCTTTAAAAATGGCGAAAATGTCAACGTCTACGAAGGTTAAATTTAACGTTTTTGAAATCGTTTCCGTAAATCTATAAACACACATACAATTACTGCTCTACATGGCATATTTACTAAGATATAGTGACATTTGTATTGACGACCGCAATCTTTAAAATGCCGGTGCGAATGTCAAAGAAGGTGATATGTCATTGGAGAGAGAATGGTTGAAAATCCCACCCTAGATATATACATGTGCTTTATATTCCTAAATATTTAGAAGAATAAAGTAGGTTTATCGAGTTGCCGCAGTTTCGGACGCCATCTTCAATTCTGAGGTTAGCTCACGGAGGATTCCTGCGGACTTTAGTACGTTATTTCAAACACTTCCATGGATCTTTAGTGCAGACATCACCTTATTATTATTATCGACATTTAGGTTTGATCCTAAAATTCCCGGACTATAGGAGAACCTTGCTATATAGATAGATGATGTGGAGATACAGTCATCTACACACAAGTATGTGTGCACATTGCTGTGGTAGTTAGGCCCCTGTACTCTTGTTGCATTCTGAAATCGTCCATCTTTTAAATATAAATTCTCAATGAATCGATAAGCCTGTCAAGATTTGATTTTAAGAACTTAACATAGGTTGGTAGCGTCTGTGAAAGTGTGCATTTAGGGTTACAATGTAAAGCTATGGTTGGCTGACTCGTTTTAGGGTTGCCCTGTGGGCCATTGATGGCTATCCAGTGGTTATGCAATACTGTGAAGGAACTTGAGTGGTGGCCTAAAGTCAGATTTTAAAGAACCGGACAAATATCATTATAGTTAGGGTAGACAGGGAGAATTGTCGAATACAACGTGTCATATTTATAACATGATTGGCCGTTCCATATTTACAGATATGGCGATACGGGCGTAAGTTGAAATGGGATAATATTACGGCGCATAGGGATGTCGTTATAATGGAGATTTTGTACTTGTTGATTTAGAGTATCACCTATTAGTACAGTCGGAAGGTATGCCCCCCATGCACCCAGTGTATTTCTAAATGTAACTTCCTTTTTTTGCAACCCTGAAGGTGTCCAGTAAACAGATTTGGATGTTCACATTTCGAAATAATGTCCGAAGGCGTCCGTTTGGCGGCCATCTTGGATTTTGTCACGCGCGACTGGTAAAATCCAGGATACCCATAACTTTTGAACCATTCATCGTACAAATCGTATAATTGTGGCATTTGCCTCCAGGTGCTGGACCAGATGGCTGCCAAAAAGAACTTTGTGTTCTCCACTGACTGCTATCATGCAGACTCTATCAAAGCACAGGAGAGATTGCGCCGTGGCTTCTCACAGAAGTATATCGTCGATGGCCCGACCACCAGGAAGCCCGCCGACTTCAAATTCATGGCCAATGAAGAAAACAAGCGACAGCTCTGCCACCTGCTGCTCCGGGTCTGGAGCAGCAAGGCGGCAGCCTCGCGACTCGAAAAGTGCGGGGCAGCGGTTGTCATCGTGGAGGGGAAGGCACATCAGCTGGACTAATCCAATGGTGAAGTGACTACGCGCGAGATCGATGAGTTGTCCTCAGACCAGGAGGAAACGGACCCGGGTCGTTCTCTACCTCCAATATGCCTCCAAGCAAGGTTACAAGTCGGCTGTAGTGAGAATTCCTGATTGACTATGATGAGCTGCTTCTTGGCGATGATGATGATTAGTGTGTAGTGTCGGGGGTAAGTTTCGGGTAGATAGTTCTTGAGTAGACGTAGATACTGATCGTAGTGGGTAGATTTCGTGTAGTTTCCTTTCTTCTTGGACTCATAATTAGCCAATTTTCTGCCTAGTAGTGGCATATAATGTTGAGTCAGTGCTTATACACAATCACCTGTCCTTAACGTAGTATTTAACTCGATTTCAGGCATAGAAATATGGTATTATGTGCATTTTGAAGAAATAAATATGTTTGAATCGTCAAAATAACCATCTCAAGCGATTCCTCATGCTACAGTTATACGAAAAAATGGGTTCATTTGTCTTTGTACGATGAATGGTTCAAAAGATTTTACCAGTCGCGCGTGACAAAATCCAAGATGGCCACCATACGGACCACTTCGGACATAATTTCGAAATGTGAACATCCAAATCTGTTTACTAGACACATTCAGGGTTGCAAAAAAGTAAGTTTCATTAAGAAATCCACTTCGTGCATTGGGGCATACCTTCCGACTGTACTATATTGGATGGTGTTGAAATTGTTACAATGGCGTCAGCATCAGCAGGGATCACATGACTGATGCTAGATAAAGGGTGGAGGTACTGAGGTTTGAAGGTAGAATAGAACAGACGAGTCGAGAACCCGACAGAGCAAAAAAATGTAATCTGGTCTCTTCTGTGGCGTGAAACCATTACGGGCGATTGACAAACATGAAGTGGTGGCTTTGACGTTGAATTTCTCCATGCATATATAGAGTAGAAGAAATACCGGAGTGTCTGGCGGGGTGAAGTCTGACAAAGTGCACTCGAGGGCGGTAGACGGTGAGTAACACCTCGTGTAACAACAGAGCGAGAGCAGTCGGTTTACGCGACAATGGAAAATTCACACCCGAGGAGGGAATTCCCGACGAACCGAGTGAGAACTACTTCGGTCGACTGCTGAGGAACAAATTATCCTCAAGTTGACGGTGATGACGAAATGTGGTATCGTTCATTATAAACATTATGTTCTCGCATCTCTACATTGCGAGTGCCACGCAGACAACCGTAGGGTGTTGAACTTCTGTGCCTATATGGCGATTATGTTATATAATCTTTTATTGAAATAGTATAGGATTGAAGAACTGGTCAATCCTTGTGTACCTATGAAATGTTATGATAGAGATGTATGTGCGTAAGACTTTGTATGATAAGAGGTTAGGGAGGCTGACGAGTCTTCCTTGAAGAATCGTTGTATTTTGTTTTGTTGTTTGGAAGATGGGCCAATAAATTTGGAAAATTCTTTAATTGTGTATAACTACATCCCTTCTGATATATCACAGAACCCGGATATTTATTAGCAAGGCCGTTTCACCTGACGGTTCTTGACAAAGCCACATACACTATATCGGTTCTCTCAACTCCATGTAAACTTGTTCACATAATATGCAATTTTATAATAAAACGAACAATTATATGTTTACGTTTAGTATTCCGCTGGCCTGATCCGGCGATCCGTAATTTTGTGAAAGCATTATTTATCGAATAATATGTCAAATGCTAAATTTACATATATGGTAGCAAGTATCGTAAAACAACTTAGCAAATATAGTTAATGGCGGTACATACACTTTCGTAAGAACCGTTTAAAACTCAGAATGCAACTTTAATTTTTTTTTTAAACAGTGAAGCGGCGTTACCGTGTACCGCAACAACAAATAGAAGCTTTTGTAAATTAATATCCCTTACAGATGTCGTGATGATGGCTTCTTCGCAACAGGCAAGCTATAATTAAAGAGTATCATGTCTCACATCTCGTCAAACTAACTGTTGGTATATCATAAATAACTGGTGTCATATTTTTTCATGCCTCTAAGCACATCCGATACTTAAACTCAGCGTCCAGCATCGTCACTAATTAACATCGCGTGTCGTCTGCACGCGCCTGTTGTCTTGACAACGTCCGTTGAACGATAGTTCTGCACTTGCTGTGGGATATAATTGCCACTGTTTGTAGACGTGCTCGCGGTGACACAGACAAGCCTATGGACTAGTTTCATTTATATCCACATCGTTCCACCACGCGTTACCCAATTTGAACCAAGTCAATTTATCGATGTTTAATAAGATGGTCCCTTGGTGTGAGGCCTGTTTATATATATATATACATATATATATATATATATGTGTGTGTGTGTATATATATATATATATATATATATATATATATAGAAGTCCTAGAAGGCAAAGTGGAGGGAAAGAGAGGAAGGGGAAGACCAAGGAGTAGATGGGAGCTGGACATCAGCTACTTGTTGGAAGACAACATCGTGAGAGCAGGGAGACGAACGGCAGACAGAGCAGCGTATCGTGGGATCATCTGGGCAGCTACGTCTCGCAGAGATATGCTGCACTGAAGAAGAATATATATATATATATATATATATAATGGCAACACAAAATCAAGCTAGTTACTTCCGTCAAGTTTTGCTTTATTACGTATGTCTATGCCTGTACATTACATTAATAGGGACATCTGCCAAATCAATCAATCCCTTACACAGTTTTCGCTCAAATAACTCCTCGCTATTGTTTTTCCACAAAAAAAAGATTTGGAGTCCAGAATGACAACACAATATACGACGGAATGTCCAATAGATTCCCATGTGCATCAGCCATTGTAAAATTTGAAGGATTTTGTTGTTAGGCAATAGGTCACATGGTGGATTTCCGCCAAATGGCATGTGGGTTGACAGGTTCCAAGTCTACTTCCATATTGCCGACTTTCGAGGGCCTACCATACATCAATAGGAAGAGCTTCACTCGACAAATCTTCTACTCAAATGATGTCAACAGCCCAAATGACTAGAAACCACGGGACGCTTTGTTGGATGCCGACGTATACGTGTACTTGAACGAGAAGACTGTAATATCCTTCAACTCGTCAGCAAACTCACTGTGCGTTTCCTTTAAAGGTGTTCACCGGGGAGGCAGGACCCCGCACCACCCGTGGCATGTATTCAGTCTAATGTTTTTGCCCCGTTCGCCACCGTCCTGATTCTCTTTCACGATTATGCTGGGCTTTATCGGTTTCGTTCATGTTCGACGATTCCGCACGCTGCGCTGGATCAGTTCTTCGTATTCGAACGTATTCAATCACTCGAGTGTTATTTGTCTGCTGTAGCGTTTGTCTTACTCCGGATTTTCAAGAAGCTCATTAGTCATGTCTTTTCTGTCTATTTTGTAGTCTTAATCAATTAATGTGTATTCTTAGTGTTCTAAGTGTGTGAAAGCTTGGTCCCTTCATTACTAAATCAGACGTTTTGTTGAAATGGCCAGGGAGCTCTCAAAATATACCGGTCCCCATGACCGCCATCTTTTCAGCAAATATTGAAACTCGTACACTGGGGCGGATCCAGAGAGGGTAGTCTAGGGGGGCCCAAGACCTCCAACTGAACCCCTTGAGGCTCGCCAAAAAAACCAGCACGACTCCTTTGTTGGAAGACGGGGTAGGGTGCAATTATAATTTTTTTCTAACGGGGACACATTCAAAAGGTCTATGGGGCACGCCACTGAAGCGCAGGCGTAGCGTGGCCTTGTTCCAAATGTTTAGGGGCTCCTGGATCCACCAAAAGTACTTCCTAAACTTTCAAAGCAAATGTTGTTCACATCTAAAAAGGTATCCAGTCATTAGGCCTGCTCAAAGCGCTTTACACTTTACTCCCTGGCATACCTGTTCAATCGAATACCAGCTCGACTTCTCTTGGAAGCTTTCGGCTACGCTGCAATTAATGCGCGAAGACTATTCGTAAAACAATCCGCCACTGTCTATAGCCAGATACTTATTCTTACAGATGCTTGAATTGGAACAACGCAGAGTGAATGAACTTGCCCAAAGTTCGACATGGCAGCACAGGATTCGAATACCATCTGTTCAGCTCAGATGTGGTACAACCGACGTTGAGTCTTACCGGAGGTCGGAGGAAGATCATTCGCTCGTATTGGTCATCGCCGCTGTAGACGTACGTCAACGAACTCTTATCGGGCGGAAAACAGTCGTCGACGAAGAGAGAGTCGACTGTCGTTGACATCATCAGATCTTTCATCCTCAGTAGCCGCTGTTGCCGCTGCTGTCGCCCACTCTCGCCTGCGCCTCCTGAGCCGCCCGTTCTACTTTTCTTCTGACCTACCCATGCCGACGGCGCGGTGACTGGGTGATCCGTCATATGACCGGTGTTATACCTACAGGAGAGCAGATACAATTACGGTTTGATTAAGACAAGTGGCAATATTGTTCCTGTTCACATTTAACGCAGTGATATATTTGTTTTAATGCACAAGTGTCTTGACTTGGATGAAAATTCAAGTCAAGTTTTGAACTATCGTTTGCAAGAAAGAAATACAACAGCGCCTCGTAGTATTTTAATTAAGCTACTCTTTATCAGAACATCGCCAATAACATTGTAAATAATATTTAAATAGTTGTTTGACATTATCTCCCTCAAGCTTGGAAGGCTTGACATAAAACCCGCTTAATAAATGGTAAACCGGAAACCGAAAGCGAATATTGGCGATGATGTCTCAGGCGACAATAACGCAGGCCTACGTCAGTCGTCTTGCATGCATCTGGTATACAATCTAGGCAAATCATATTATGTTTGATGCCGCTGAAAATGCGCTGTGCGCCCGCCCACACAGCCACTGCGCAAAACTCGGTGCCGTGTTCAATTCGCTCCAAATCGAAGCCTTCGTAATGCACATTCACCGACAAACATCACTTAAATCAGCATGTCCAGGTATATTATAGCGTACATCCGATTGTCTGCGTCATTATTGTTATTACCAGTATGATGAAAGTTACAATAAAATAATATATTTCAAACATTATCGAAATCGTACGATCTTCCCACTCCTTCTGCCATCGTTGTTTGAGATTATCAAGGGATGTCCTCTTTCTACTTCGATGAATACAAAACACTGCGCTTATTTTGTGATTCTGATTCATCCGTGTTCAGCAAGCAAATGTTTTTATTTTTTAGATGTATTCTCATTTCTACTGTTTTACGTTTTGCCTATTTATGTCATCATTTATCACAAGTTAAATGTATTTAAAGGCACGAGTTGACAAAAATCCCGCGAACGAAATTTGGATCACACCCAAAAAGGTTAAGACGTTGAAAACACGACTGACAATTAAACATAGACGGCAACCTACTGGACAATGTTTCTTTGATGAAGGCAAAGGATGTATATGCATAATATACATTACATATATAGTTGTTAGTGTTTCTAACTTCAAAGCGTTATAGGATCTGCTGCAGTGACGTTGAAACACGACTGAAAATGAAACGGAGACGGCAACTTGTTAGACAGTGACGTTTTGCGTGAAGTCATGGGGCGTTTGCTCATATAGATTACATATAGTTATTAGTGTGCCTTTTTTCAAAACCTTCAAAACGTTACACTACTGTGACATTAAAAATTAATCATTGATAGACGGGCGGCCAAAGATAAGAAGAGCTCAGAAAAGTTTCGATGGCATTTTTTGTTACAAGCAGCGAACCACTTTAGATGTTTTCTATATACGTTACTGATTATGGTATGGGTTGTTCGACTTTTTAATTTTTAAGTCAAACAACGTTTTTTATGTAAAATTTTACATAGCTTTGATAAAAATCGTGTTATGGCTCTATAAGACAGAATAACAATGTTACACATTTTCAAATCAGTTTAAAATGTATCTGCATTGGTCACACATAACAGAATCGGAGTTTCTGCCGGTCAGATTTAGGACTTTTGGTCAGATATGAGTCATTTTTGTGCTGCGATATGCTAAATTTGACTAAAATGTAGTTAAGCAATTATGTTAGCCATTATTCTTTCAGGGTGTAATCAGTGGGGTACAATGTTTCAACAATTTTAGATTTTGTTCACGTATATCATTAGTTATAGAACAAGGCGTTGGCAGGACACAGATTTAACACAACATTGGTCAAAAGGCTGTTTTGCCCACATAAGGCCTACTATTTGTGTTACAAGTCGCCAATTAGGTACTGGTTCTGTACATAGGTCACTGGTTTCACAATAGGTTGTTTCCCGGTCAGGTTTTAGAATTGTGGTTAAATATGTTTTATTCAACCAGATAACCAAAATGTGATTAAATGACTAGTTACCCATTATATTTCAGAGTGTAATCGGTGTTCGGTCACATGTTTCAATGTTTACGATGCAGGAAGCAACATTGCCTCAGCAAGGGTGGAGTGCGTACGTACCTATCGTACCACCCCAGCCTTAAGGCTTGCCTTTGGCTATTCCGACAGCATGAGACAGACCTGTGTTTGGACTTGTATCCGTATATTACAAGGTCAATGAAGGCATGTTAAGTTGTAGGAAGTCTTGACCAAACTTCCGCTAACACCATGGTTACATTGTTACGCTAACCCGATGGTACGGATGTTTGCATTGCTGCATCTGCCATTAGCCACACCGTCGCCTGGAAATTTGAACAAGCTAAATGTAACACCAGCGGTTCTTACTTAATCCGCTGGTGTATGTTGCAGCGTTTGCTCCATACTCTTGCTTCCGGTTACAGATTTCAGAGAGCTCCGTGGAATGAAAAATGAGCCGAGTACTTCAGTCTCCCTCCTGGTTCAGGCCACTCAACAGACACGACAATGATACAGTTGTCCGTAGTGTAACATATATATTGGGTATCTTGCCGCTCCTTGCGAATGTTGTGTGGATCTCGGAGTATCGTTGAGCCTTATATGTGCACTTTTGCATAACCCGCCGATGTGTGGAATACGCTTGGCCAGTCACCAACCCATATCCTAGATCAGATCAGAAGTTTGATTGATTTTTTGAGAGTGCGTTTTTTTCTTCCTGGAAAACTTCACATTGTCATTGGAATAGTGTTGGATATTTTCTTTGTAGAAAAGGGTAATATAAAGCGTCTTTAAAAAAACGTTACAATTATAATTCAACACACATATAACTACTTCACTCCAACGGAACTACTTCCCCAAGAGAAACTTTTGCAGGGAGTACGCACCCACGCACCCTCCGCTGGATGTGTTTGCGGTATTAGGATGGAGATAGCAGCAGATTGTTTCACTGGCGGCGTCGCGCGGTGCATGGCAGGTGTTTCGACAAATTATGTGGACGTTCAGGCACGGAGCAGTGTTCACACTAGTTCTCACACGCTGGGTAATGAAACCGACATACATCTTAGCCGTTATATACTTGCTCTACGCTGTCTTCCAACAGCAGCGGTCCACACAGTACAACCAACGCCCGCACAAGGTAAATTGGACTTGGCTACTGCAGTGGCAACATCCTACCCTGTTCAATACCAAAGTCTCACGGCGACTGGGTACCTCGGCGCTGGCAGACCCGAGAAGCCGATGTCCGGTAGTGGGATCCAAACAGATGAGCAGCTCAGGATTGATGGACTCACGCAACGAGGGGGTAAAAAGACTTGTTCGATTAAATCCTTCCCGGCACCCCACTGCCAACGGGACGCTAACACGTGTGATCGAAAACTCCTCTGTGAAAACACGAATATGACATAAACTGATTATTGTGCGTGCATGTCGAGCTTCCATGCTGTGCCAATAAAGAGACAACTTACATGAACCGGCCACGGTGACTGACTGGCGAATGCTGTCTTCTACGTCTACGTTGGCGACTACATTTGCATTACCACGAACTACACGATCCTACACTTTGGCGCCGCCGGCATCGATGTGCAATAATGGAAAGAGACGGAGCACGATCATGGTATGTGGCGTCAGGCCGTCAGACAAATAGCAGCACTTGGCAGCAAAATGCAAAATGTTCTAGGGGCGTTGTGGGGGTGATGGTTGGTCAGAGCACTGACGAGATGACAATGGCACCGGGAAAGAAGTGGCTGTACTTCTCTGTGTGTCATTGTTTGTATTTCGGTAGAAATGAAGACCCAGTTTGCCGAGCGCTGTAAGTTGGTGACTTCTTCATTTCAGTTTAAAAGCAAACAGCCTAGCAAGTTTGAAATAATAAAGGGTGTTCTTCAAGTGAAGGCGAATGTGAAAGTGAATGTTATCTGGTTCCATATAAAACTGTGTGTGCGTGCGTGCGTGAGTGCGTGCGTGGGTGTTCGTGTGCGTGTGGTGTGGTGTGGTGTGGTGTGGTGTGGTGTGGTGTGGTGTGGTGTGGTGTGGTGTGGTGTGGTGTGGTGTGGTGTGGTGTGGTGTGGTGTGGTGTGGTGTGGTGTGGTGTGGTGTGGTGTGGTGTGGTGCGTGTTCGTGTTCGTATGCGAGTGGTGTGGTCTGGTGTGGGCATCATGTTTTAACTACCTGGGACGACACAATGTTCTGTGTGGATGACGTTATACATATATTTCATTCGGGATGATCATACACAAAAATAACACCCTACACATGTCGACCCGGATTACAGTGTTCCAGAATTGAACCTGTGTAGAAGGACAACATGTCGAAACATCCCCTTTTAACAACATTGTCCCAATCTAACAAGATGCGCTGGCGTTCGACACACCACCTGACTGTTTGACTGTGTGTTCCACAATATAGATCCCAGCCAGTCTAAGCCGACGTGCAGGATAGTAAATCTTGCAGTCATACATGTTGAAAGCCTTATACTCCTCTGGGTCTCAAATGCATTGACGTCTCTTCTATTTTCCCGTATGTCCACGTTTCGTCAGTATTGTCAGGCCGATGTTTTGTTTGCCAAACAGTACCCATGTTGCCGGGTTCGCTGGGATGTTGTCACCTTCTCAGAAAATCTCCGACATTCCTTCGTTGTGAAATGTATCGGTTACGCTGCTCCATATATGAACATATAGAATATAGTATTTAACAAGCCATATTGTGCGAGGTGGGAATCCTGAAAAAGTGCTTTACCAATATAATTATTTATCTGTGTAAGATACAATGCAGTACGTGTGTGGATCCAAACGACACAGTCCGTGCCTCAACGGGTCTCGGTCGCCAGATCTCAAGACGAACGCACGCCTGTTGCAAAGCGAACGACACCGGAGATGCCAGCTGGCGATACAGCGTAATATACAGAATGATTAGTGATGGCGCTAAATTTTCATTTTTTTTACTGTAGATAAGTGTCATCACCAGTAGTGACGACACTTTCCAACAAATTATTGTCGGGGTTTCAGCAATGTGTTTATTCCGAGCGGCGTAGTTGTACCTGGAAAACAAGAACCGTTGTTCTTATTTTTTATCGTCACCTGGTAGCCTCGATTTCCGGGTAATATCTCACGGTTTTTGATGCGCGCATTTTACGAGCATAATATGAAAACCACAGACAACAGAGTAAAAACAACAACTCATAGTGTGAAAACCACAGTTTAAAGTGTGAAAACCACAGCCGACTGAATTAAAACGTTGAAGGTGTTTTTCTCGAAACCACATTTTTTTATAGCATTTTCGACATTCAAATTGTTGTATCTTTGGAACAAGGTGAATATAAGTAACAATGGGATATCATGGTTACCCTCTGAATGTGTTCTATTTGAATATGTTATAAAAACAGCACATATTTATTTCGAGAAGCGTCTCTTTTTTGGCAAGGTGGAACACATAGCGTGCGAATTCAGCAGGACGAGAATTCCAATTATTGTAATGCTACCGCAGAGAATAGTCGGACGTTGTTATTGAAACTCGACACGGCTAGATCCATTATAACGCTGCGTTGTCCAAAACAACGTGACTTAGCCACAGGTGATAACACGACCACCCGAAGCGTACTACTTACATCCGCTAGAGAACAAAGACATCACCAAAGATATTCCTGGTGTTTTACACGTCTACGTGTATTACTCTAGGCAGGTATATATCTTTCTCCTGATTACACTGAGGAAATACATGCATAGTCACAATAACTGTCAGCCAATCATCATATTGTTCCAAGCATTGCTGTCCTGTGCGAGAATTGGTATGTTCCCATATCCAATATTCGCACTGCTTTTCATCGATGCCTCGTCATGGTCTCTGGTTGTTATGCAGGCTTCAGAAACAGTTTAATGTATTCGTGTGCAACGCAGAAACGTGCGCACGTCCGTAAAAGTAGGCTTAGGCGCCCATCTAATCAACGAAACATTTATTTCAAGCATTGCCGTCCTCTGCAATAATTTATATTTTCCAAAATCCAATAAATGTCTTGTCAATGTATCTGGTACTTGTGTTTCAAAAATATAGTATTACTGAAACATTCGTGTAAACATGTGCACGTCCGTAAAAGTAAGCTTACCTTCAGCCGCGTCCACGTCCACCTACTGTACTTCCGGCTCGGTGTGCGCGGTCGGCCCGCGGCGCTCGTCTCGGCACCAGGTAATATGGCTGCGATCAAAAGTTCGGCGATACCTCGCTTCTTCCGCGGTAGCTGTCACCGTCAGTCGCGGCAAGCAGGAAGCTGGCATCTCGCGTCCGATTAATGGCTATAGTCTTTCGCAAATGCGAGTCCATCAGACACACAATCGTTGCGGGCGCTCGGCGAACACAGTGTCATAAAGCCCACATCTCAACCAATGCGCTTTCCGAGATCCGCCTACTACAGCGCGCTTCTGGTGCGCCACAGGTAGCGACGCGGAGATTTATGGACTGAAGACGTAGAGATGTGACAGGTAGTGTGCGGAACGGGAATTATTGTCGTCTGCAACATTATTCGTCGCGTATCGGATAAGATTATATTAATTTGCCGCTAGCAGTGAAGAAATTGCGGTATATTCGATTTTTTTGGAGGTGGTCGTTGGGTAGAAGGTAGTGTGAGATCGCGATTCCACCAATGTATTCAGCAATCGCTGAGTATAAGGGACCTAGTGATCGGACAAGGAACTCGCTTACCTAAGGGAAATTGGCGGATATATTCGCAAGGGCACGGCAGCCAATGAATATATAATATCAATATGCACATAGAGGGTGCGTACTGTGTGTGAAGATGGCCTGCATGCATGATAGTAGTTATGCAGGCAGGAAACAAACAGGCCTAGGTGTCATTACGAGATTGCACATGCACTCGGCGTATCAGGTTTTACATTTGTCAGAACTGTGGCTCAGGCTACTCAAACTGGTCGCATGGAAACGATATAGGTCGGGTTGGTAGACTGTAACTTAGTCCGTCAGAGTAGGTGTAGATGCCAGTTCGTACAGAAGTATTGCTTCGAAACTTGATAGGACGAGAGTAAGCAATAGCTACGCACATTAGTTGGATTGTTTATTTGTTCACTTTGATCAGTCTAGTGTGTGCGTGCGTTTGTGCGTCAAATAGTTTGCGTATGTGTCAAATGATTTTGACAGCTATCTGGCAATAATAACATCCTAATATCCCATGGTGTTTCTGCATGAAATTGTAGGCATATGCTCACATCTGCAGACCTCTGCTAATTCGCGAGGTATCCCTGCCTTTCTATTGCATCGATGATTGATGAACTCCTCAGTGCATTTACGTCAGTGACAGGTGTACTGCGGTCACAAAGCCCCCAGTGCAGCGTGGCACTTTCGTAATTATATGAAATATAAAAACATCACATTTCACGATGGTGTATTGAGCAATGTGGTAATGTTGTATTTTGAGCATCGTATTGTCACAATTGAGATGCAAATACCACAAATACATGCATGAATTCGCATACATTCACTCATAACTGACAGAGCTTCCAATGTTTTTTCTCCTTGACTGTGGCATTTTAGATAAAAATAGAAATGGTCTACACCCATATTTTCTATGTCATTTTGATAGTTTACTCACTGGTGTTTCAATTTCTCCTTGTTGCTCTTCTCCATGTTCCCTGCTGTATATAGGTGATGGTCAGGTACAGTATTGCCAAACCACACGCTCGGTTTTTCTTTACAAACTTTTACATTCTATAGTTCCTTCTCTCCATCTTCTATCTTCCCCCTATCTTCTCATGTCCCATCTCGGCTGTGGCCTTCCCCTTTTCCTGTGTCCCTTGTGTTGTTCCGCCTCTGCTACTCCCCTGCACCCATCCTTGCCAAGTCGCCTGCGCATCTCATCCGGCTTCTCGATAATCCTCATGTTATGCTGCATTGCATGCCATTCTCTTTTCTCAGGTCGTTCATCCTTCTCTGTTCATAGCCGAATCCATGGGGGCCTGGTGGCACGTGCCCTCCTAGACCATGGGAATTATGCTTGCCTGCAGAACTTTTATAATAGGCCGACGGGACCGTGTACCTCCTAGACCTGTTGGGATGTGCCATCGCTTAGGTTGCAATAAGCGGAAGTTACCGCGGTCCGGCAGCGACAAAATGTCTATTACACCATTTGGTTCGGCCGCCCCCCATACTCGCTTTCTGGATCCGCCCCCGTCTGTCTCTTTGTTTTTGTTATTCTTCGAACTCAGTTGTTCTCGCAAACATGCAGCTTCTAGTGTTGTTGTTCTGCCAATGTCTCTAGACTATAATTATATGCATGTCGGTGTAAAACATGTTGTCACGAATTACCTTTTAAGCTTTTTTCGAGATTGTTTCTGTCCATCATGACATCATCTCTAAACTTTCGCTCCATTCGACGTCGCACCTTGCTTCTGAACGCCCATCTGCCGTAACCATTCCTCCACAAAGCCTTCCACTTGCTTGGTTTCCTCACAAATTCCACTGCCATTCTCCCTCGCAACTCAAACCTCTTCTCTACCAGCTGTCGTACTGCACACATCGTATCCGCTGTACCTCTGCCCTTTCTGATTCCTTGTTGTTCTTCATCCAATTCTTGCTATACTCTCTTTCGAATCCTCCTATCCACGATCCTCTCTAGCAGCTCCATGGTGTGACTTAGATCAGCTAATTCCACTTTCCCTTCTACATACGCTGGCAATTCCAGATTGTTGTTTTTCCTCCCTGGTTCAGTAGCTCCTTTGTGTAGTTTTACCAGATCTTCAACACTCTTGTTCTGTCACCAACTTCCCATTTCTATCCTTGATCACCGTCCAACCCTTCACTTCCTTACTATTATCATCCCTGTCTCGGGCCTTGCTGCATATCATCTTCTTTCCATCATCCTCATCTAGCTTGCTGTATACATCTGGTTCCATGTCACTCTTCGCCTTATCAACAGTTCTTTGCCGCGTTCTTCTCATGTCCGTATGTAGGTATCAGCGTTGCATCTAGATGATTTCCCCTCTCCTTGGAGGACATGTGACTGAGTTCATTGGATATGTTTAAACCAGTAACAGTCTTGTTTTTGAAAAGGAGGTATATCGTGTCATATTATAAATATTTACATTTTCCATATTCTTTAATTACGTTTCAGTTAATACCTAAAAAATCAAAATGGGGATGATTTCAAGCTATATTCTTCAAGTTTGTAAAAGTTTTTCGATATACTTCTAAAATTCACTGGTAATGTGGACAAGTATTGTTACTTTTGAATTTACTTTGCAAGCTATGAAGTTCGGAGTCAGTATAAATCTGCAATAATTTAAACAATATTGCAAATTGACTAGATGGTCCTCGGTTTCTTGACTGACGTTGTCGATGCTAAAGCATAAGTCAGTGTCGTTAGCCATGCCAAAGCCGATTACTGGCCAACGTTCTTCGTCTTCTGCAAAGTTCACGTAGCTTATATAGATCACGGTCGTTCACTATCGTTACCTTTTCCCGTTGTTGAGAAGGCACACGATCATTCCATCTAGTGTCCGTGTTGCCATCAACCGTGCGTGCGTGCTTTCTGGAGTAGTTATGTGCATTTTCGTGAGGTTTTCGGTTATCACAAGTCGTGTACCTTTCAGTTTCCTCTTTGCTTCGAAGATCGCTCGTCGGGTATCAAAGGTAGTCAGATTCATGATGATTGGTCGTGGCTTCGAGTGTCCGAGGTAGTGGCTGCGGTCGATACAGGCCCTCGTCAGTTATATACCCAACTTCTCGTTACACACCGACATGGAAGCCTTGTCAGTGTCAGTCTGCACCTCCGGTACACCGTGCAGAAGGAGGCAGTTTCGATGGCTGTACTGCTCCTGGGCGTCGCTGTCGTCACGCAGTTCCGAGTTCGCCCGCTCCAAATCAGCGACTCTCTTTTCCAGGCCGGAAACCGCATCGTTCATGCGACTTTGGTCAAGCGCGCACGATTTGTACACATCCTGTTTCACGCGGTCTACGACACCGTTTCTCACCATAGCGACCATCAGGTTGTTCGTGAAGACGAACATTTTATGTGATCTGATAGAGTATTGTCTCAGTGACAGCAGCCACGATTATATTTGGACTACTCGTTTCGCTGGCGTTGGCGAGGTTGGGGTTTCGTTGATTTTCGTCGGCTTATTACCAGCGTTATTTATTTATGATGGGCTGATCAGTATATGCTTATGTTAGCGTTATTCCAAACGAAATTCTAGTTTGACAGCGGATTATAAAGATTTACACGAGTTTTACTGTTGCGATTACGACAATGATTTGGGCGAGGCGCCACCACAATCGATCTGAGCGCGCGGCGCGATCAGGGAGTCAAAACGTTTGCAGACACTCTCTAATATGTCCAAATTAACTAAATGTAATGCCGGAATATGTAAAAATAATGTTTTACATGTTCTAGCACTAAATTGACCGACACAGGACGACTGGGTTCGAGATTCCCATCTGCAGAGGTATTTATCAGTGGAAGAACTTGCTCGAAAGATGCGACAGGAATGTGTTACAACTAGGAACGACAGAACTTTTAAAACTTGGGTTTAACGAGGATGCATTTCTGGTGCAGCTGACAAAAGGAATAACATTATCCGAACACCTTTGATTGATCCACCGATGTTTTCAATATTAGTTATGCGTTTCTCAACATGCACACTTATCGAGAATAAAATAAGGTCATGCATGAAGATAAGTACATTATGTCATGTTATAAAGATGGGATGACTTCCGCTAAAGAAATATTTCTCGCATGCAGGTCCTGTCGTAGCAAATGCACCATATGATTTTGTCACAAAGAAAAACATTTGGAGACATATGCTAAAGAAGAAACATTCGGGACCAGAATTCCTACAAAATATACAAAGGAATGTACGAGAGCTGCACGTGTTCGACAGCCATTTTGAAAGCTTCACGGGCATTGTCGATAGGCAATCGGTCACGTGATAGGCAAGTGAATTGCTGAAATGAAAAAGCACCACGATGACATGAAATACCTGACATTGGCTTGAACTCATTTAAATCTGCATGCGCATTTATGGGGTCACGGGAAGACGGTATATAACATGTCATGTGACCACCATGCAACACAACTTTATTTTGTTAAATGTTTGTTTTGTGTATGTAAACTGTTATGTTGTTGTTGCTGCAAAATAAATTGATTTGATATAACAGAATACACGTGTATACAGAAGTGTACATCTCACACTTCACATGCTTAACTAACGTTTTACTGTCTTTAAATGTCTAGTATTCAAACAGTAACATGTTATTGTTATGTGCATCAATTACGAAAGCAACTGAGTAAATACAAAATGGCAGAAAACTAAATATTGAAAAACAGATAAAAATATTATTTAGCATTTATTTATTTATTGTATGCATTCAGTTAAGTACCTATGATACCAGCAATAGGCACAATACACGGATAAATTACAATACTCACTATTGTCTATTACAAAATATTTGCAACATTTTACTAGAATTTGCAATACACTGTATTTGCAATAGTTTCAGTAAGGTGACGCACATCGATTATTTTTCAATAGTTTTGTGGTTGTATACTTCTTCCCTAACAGTCCATAATGGTTTAAAAGTAGTAACCATGCTCTTTCAACTAACTACGAACCTATGTAATACCTATATACTAAATTGAACAAATGTACTGAACCATTTTTACAAAGCATTACGATCCCCCAAGAGCTGCCATCAGAGTGTCCTATTCCTATGTCATAGTGAACCATTGACTAAGTTTCCTGTGAGTTTACCTCACAAATATGTGGCACAGATTAGCAACCACAATTCATCAACAACTTCTTAGACAACAAGACATCATAACGTTATCAAAATCTAAAGGTTGCCAACCATTCTATCAGAGCTGTGTGATAAACAAAATGGCTGCCAGCTCCTTGTTTGGCGAGTCAGTCCTTCAGATGTGTCTACAGGAGAGAAACGACACTAAGTATCTTCTTCCTTCTTTGCTCCTTCCTCTTCTGTCAGCTGCTGTAAGGATTTTGTCTTTCCAACCAAGGCATAATAGTCCCGCACTTTGACCTTCTTTGGAATAATATCTGGAACAAACATTACCGTTAAGTATGAAACATGACACACATTAATGTTATTAATGCATTATTATTCAATAATTGTTAATTCCCAATGTTTACTATTACGATAGCACAACAAATAATTGTAACATATAGCCCACTTGGATAACACAAATTTATGATTAAGAATGGGAAGACTATGAACATTAACTTTAGTTCAGGAGCTACAACTGAACTAGCTACCAGTAGGTTGCCATCTACACCCATACAATAAACATTAGTGATATTGTTTTTCTCAGAACTAATTTGGTTTTAATAACTTCTTTATTCAAGTATTCAAGACATAAATTACTGTAATTTGCTTGATCTTATGGGTCATGGGATTTGCAATCAGTTAAAAACAATATCTGAACTTTAAAGAATATGTCTACCAAACAATATGTCAATATTTGACTATGCACCTTGTAAGAACTGTAACGTTTCTTGGTCGTCTACAATCTGTGAAAGGTCATTGTACGTGAGATGATTGCTGTCCACTGCATTAGCCCTCATCATACGAGACAATTCTTGTACAAACAGCTCCTGCAGGATAAGAACACATCACATTGTCAGAATCAGTCACTTGCAAGTTAAATGGACAATTGGAAATTTGGAATTATGTAACCCTGTGTAGAGCTACACCATAAACACAGACTCCTGATATAACAAGGCCCCAATGAACATATCCTTTAAAACGGTACTTAAACCGTTTTAAATGACAGGCGGTTTTACAGCATACACACAGTTCTAACCAATGTAAGACTAAGCATGACCATAAGTGGCATAATTACATAACCCATTGCATGTGTGTTTGCGTGCGTGCTAGTCTAGTTATTAATTCATATATAGTACATATACAGATTTAAAACTATCACTTCTCATTGTCTGTTTCGTATGACTGCTGGAATGTCTTTTTTCAAGAGAAATGATGCAACTGGGCACTTGTCTAGTATCCAGGCCCCCCTCGATTTTGTCATTATAACTTCATTTTTGTGTAAATTTGACAATTCAGCGTGTCAGTTCCATCCTTCCACATAATTCCAGGCGTATTTATATTATGAAAATATTGCGTCTTAGCACACTTTTGAGGCTGAAAGAGCAACCCGGTTTGGACCAGTCTGCGTCGCTGTGGCCGTGCATTTGTGCAGTGAGCGATATGGCAGTGTACATTGATGCAAACCGGGTCGTTCTTTCGGCCTCATAAATATTTAGGCTGAAAGAATGAAAATATTGACAGAAATTTTTTTCTCAGTTAAGAACGATAGAAGGACTAGAGGACATGAAGTTACATTAGCAAAGGAGCAGTGTAGATTAGATATAAGAAAGTTCTCATTTTCACAAAGGACTGTAAATGAATGGAACAGATTATCTGCTGATTGTGTGGGTGCTAGTAGTGTGAATATGTTTAAAAATAAAATTGACACATACCTCAGAAGGGCGGGATACACATAGATAAAAGGGTCGGAATCTCGATAAGCCAAAGGGCTTCCTTGTCCACCTGCCACCTAGAGTTAATTCTCTGGGTAGCAATCTTGTTAAATCTTGTTATAAGTGTGCTAATACACAATATTTTCGTAACATAAATATGCCTGAGAGTGGGATTATGTGGAACAATGGAAATAACTCACTGCGGTATCAAATTTAGGCAACAATGTAGTTATAATGACGAAACCGAGGTGGGCCCGGATACTAGACAAGTCTTGGTCTTGGTTGAGTATTGACCAACACTCCTTAGGAGTCATACGGTCAGGGTTGGCTGCGCATGCTAGATTATTAGTCGTGTATTTAAGTATATTTAGCATGGGTATACCTTAGTCTGTATGTTATGAAAGAGTTCAGTTGTCTGAATTGACTAGTCTATTGTCAAGGTTTGGCTGAGAATCACAGGCAAAGGCGGACTAAGTATAATGACAATAAACTAGGTTAAACATTGTCGGTTAAACTAAACGAACAGACATTGGGTGATTGGTCGGATTGGGATGGCTTTCATTAGGGCGATAATACATTCATATAAAGTTAATCGTCACCACAATATATCGTTGCTTTGAACTTGACGAGTATAATTTACCGTAGATTTTGTAATCAGAAAGAGTGATTCTTGTCCGATATTAGAAACTTCTGGTGAACTTTTCATTATTGTTTTTATTCGTGATATTGGAAGCACACAACTCCCTACTCGTTCTTTGTCAGCCATTGCGAAGTGTATAATGAATTTGTTGTCCAGCTATATTCATTAAAGCCACTGGCTATTCGTTCGCAGAGCGGAGTTCTGCGAATAAGAAATCAAATCTTATTCGCAGAGCTCGTGATCAACAAATCAGAAAGCTCCTTTCATCGCAGAGCCCGGATAAGCAGCGAAAAAGCTTGTTTCTTCTCATAGCCAATGTTTTGTTAGAATGTATGTTGTGAAACAGTTCAGTTGTTAGTATTTAGGCCAGTGATTGTATATTGGTTGAATTATGTGTGTTTATAAATTAATAAAAACTGCTCCGATGATTTTAGACTGCATAACTGTTTGTGTTATATATATATTTATATATATATATATATATGACATTAAATAACAGCATATGATAACTAAGAGCGATAATGTTAATTTGAATAATTTACCAGAATTAAAGTTGTAACTGCATCTAGCAACTCATTTAACAGGTGTATTGGAATACTGAAGAATGTATTTACAACTACAAATTTAAGTCTATTTGCAAGAAAATTGTGGAACATTCACAATATCAATAGTGAGACATGATGCAGAAATAGCACAAATACACTTAATTATTTATATATAGAAACACAGATTACCCTATAGCATATCACTCGGGCCAAGTTTGGAATCTAATTCGCAGAGCTGGACTCTGCGAACTATGCCATAACGTGCTAATTCACAGAGCTGGCTGTGTGAATTGGCACGTAGATAAGAAATGGATTCTAATTCGCAGATCCCAGCTCTGCGAATAGCCTTGACCATATTTAGATGGCATTCGCATAAATTGTAATGTTTGCAATACTGGCACAACATCCCGAAGGATGCATGCTTCGGCCAGTTGTATTGCTCCTATTTGGGCACGTCCCTTACCTGCTTTTAAGTACTTAAAGGGAATAAAAAACACCTATTGCTTCAATTCAAGTTATATTACATCCTATTTGGGCACGTCCCTTACCTGCTTTTAAATACTTAAAGGGAATAAAAAACACCTAATGCTTGAATTCATGTTATATTACATCCTGCTATCTATTTCCACGTCCACCAAGCCAAAAAAAATCAAACAAATTCAATTAATTAGAAATTCCACTTTTTATGCTGTGCATCCGGACATTTTCGAATATGCATATTTTTGGCGCGCTTTTCGGGATGCCGAGATGTGACGTCACTTATGACTCACACTCGCATCAGGCCGACCCTTTCCATGCATTCAGAGCATGTTTACAAGTATAGCTTTTGGGTCGAGTTATTGTGCAATATTCCGACGTAATACAAACACTAGTCATCATAGAGGAACAAGCAGTTACCTTACGGTTCCATATGAATCGAATTTTATTCAAAACAACAATCCTGACAGCATGCAAACCATTGATTTTCTTTACACTTTTTTTGTTTATGTTTTCACGAAGTAATATAAACCAAATAATTTATACTATTATGCACTGTTTGTAAATATTTTTTGTTTTTGTAGTAATTAATTATTCGCCACAAAAATGAAAATATGGGAATTATATAACGATGTTTCTAAATTTTATTTATCCAAACAAATATAATGTAATGGATACATAATTTATTAATTGTAAATATATTGTACAGTAATACATTGTAATTATATATATATATGGAAACAGATTGTGATCTGTCCGGATAAATAAAATTTAGAAACATCGTTATATATAATGACCATATTTTCATTTTTAATAATAATAATAAATAACTTCTTACGCGCCAATATCCTCAGACAATCCGAGCTCAGTGGCGCACCAAAACCGAAGGATTAAGCATTCTCGTACTCGTGTGATAGCCGAAAGTCGTCAACAAATGGATGGATGTGCTAGGAAGCTAGGGAGGATAGGCGATATTGAAAAGATAGGTTTTGAGGTGACGACGAAATGTAACAATATTTTCTGCTGATGTAACATTAACTAGAAGCGAATTCCATATAGTTGGCGCGGCAACTAAAAAAGCTCGAGTTCCAGCCATTGTCTTAACTCTAGGAACAGATAGCAACTTCGAACTAGACGACCGAAGTTGTCTGGCTTGTCTAGCTGGTGTGAGCATTGAGTGTAAATAACTAGGTTGTTTGGATGAAAGGGCTTGGTAGGTGATTGTGCAGATCTTAAACATAATGCGATATCGCACGGGGAGCCAATGCAGTGATTTTAGAAGTGGCACTGAGCGGGAGAATCGAGGAGATTGTGTGACTACCCTTGCTAAACAATTTGGACGCGTTGTAGTTTTGCAATATCCTTGATATCAATATTATGAAGGAGGGAATTACAATAATCTAATCTGCTGCTAACAAGAGCTGTTGCGATAGTCTTAGCGACAGAAAGCGACATATGTCGGCGAATGCGGCGAAGATCACGGATATGATAAAAACAGCAACGGCACGTTTGGGATATGTGTTGTCTGAAATTGAAGTCGCAATCAAAGGTCACTCCTAGATTCCGTACTGATGCTGCTGGTGTGATATTCTGACTCAGGATGCATGTTGGAAAAAAACCATTAAGTTTACCTCGTTGCATTGGAGTACCAATGATGAGGAATTCAGTTTTGTCTGCATTTAACTTTAATTTGCAATCGGTCATCCATGAAAAAACATCTTGGAGACAATCGTTGAGTCGGTTTAGAGAGTGACATGTATCGGGCGTGGCCAAGGAAATGTAGATCTGTGTGTCATCAGCATAAAGGTGATGATCCAAGTTATGACTTTGGATTACAGAGCTGAGTGGCGTAGTGTTGAGAGTGAAAAGCAAAGGCCCAAGAACGGAACCCTAGGGAATGCCATATGAAGTGGGGAGTGAGGTTGAAAAGTAATTATCTTTCTTTATACATTGATGTATATTGGTTAGATATGAAGAAAACCAGGTCAGAGCTGTGCCAGATATGCCGTACCACATTAATAAACGTTTGACAAGAGTGTTGTGATCAATGGTATCAAAGACGGCAGACAGATCAAGCAATGTAAGTGCAGTTACATTGCCTTTATCAATGTTTAATATAACATCAATGTGTACTTTTAGGAGAGCAGTCTCTGTAGAATGAAATTGTTTGTATGCTGATTGGAGCACACTGGATAAATAAGTTGAGCTGATATGACACCTTAGACGGCTTGCTACGACTTTCTCAAGTATCTTAGAAATAAAGCTAAGATTAGAAATTGGCCTGTAATTTTTGAAATCATCTTTTGGCAGAGAAGTCTTCTTGAGAACAGGATTTACATGTGCGTGTTTAAAATCATCTGGGAATTTACCCGAACTCAGTGATAAATTTATGATATTCGTTATTGTACCAAGTAAAGAGTCAAGACATGCTTTTGGTAGTATGGTTGGTAATGGATCGAGATCGCATGACTTATTTGGGGAGGACATTATTATTTTCCTCACTTCATCAACTGTGGCTGGCTCAAACAATACAAGTGGAGAATTTACTTGTGGGGAGTCCACATTTACAGTACTTATAAAGTGTGACATGGAAAAGCAGAACGTATAAGACTTATTTTATCTTTGAAATGACTAGAAAACGAGTCGCACAGATATTTGGCTGACACATGACTAGTTAGAGATGGGGGCGGCCGTCTGTGTAAAATATGAGTTATGCAGTTTCATAGCTGACGTGGGTTATCAGAGTTACTCGAGACCATGTTTGTGTAATAATTTTGATTTAGCTTTGGCCATTTGTCTGTTGCAGTAGTGACACTGTTTAGCATATCATGATCTGTCCAAAGGCGAGCGTGATTTGCGCCATACACGTTCATGATATCGCCCGAGCTTTTTAGATTGTAGAATTTCAGGAGTCATCCATGGAGCATGTGGCTTTTGGAACACAGATTTAGATCTCAGGGGTGCATGTTTATTAAGTAAATCTTTGAGTACTTGACAGTATTGTCGACACAGATCTGACAGATGTTCTTTGGGGTTACTGATGAGGTCGGATTTAAGGATGTCTGTCATTAATGCAGCAATGTTAATCTTATGGATCGGTCGGTAAAACACACTGTGCTTGGACTCTACGGGAATTCTAGGAACTTTGAGATCAGCAATGACAGTGTGGTGGTCTGATAAACCATCTGAAGCAGTAGGTGTCTGAATATTGTTACAATCTGAACGGGTGATTAAGAGATCGAGCCAATGGCCATGTATGTGTGTTGAGAAGGTAACATGTTGTTTCATGTCATAGGATGCCAGAATGTCATTAAATGTACTTGTTGTTGATGAAGGTGTGTCCAGATGAAGATTAAAATCACCGAGTATATAAAATTCTGAATAAATAGTTGCCAGATTTTCAAGTAGATCCTGGAATTCTTCAAAGAAATGGGCAGGGTGTCCTGGAAGGCGATAAATGCACACAAAATAAGCAGAGAAAGATGAATCGGAAATTTCGGCACAGATGGCCTCAAAGCTGGAGTAATCAGGGTTTGAATGTGTCGTAACTTGACTATTAATGTATAACTAGAGAGTAGTAAGTATTATAAACCTTTTATTATGAACGAAGAACCACGCCTGCGGCGGAAACCAACTACACACACAAACATACATAGAATAGATTATACCCGATGTAACGACTACAGAATGTCCGATTATAACACTCCTTCCTCTTAAGCTTTTAAGTCACTAACTAATGTAATAACATGGAACAGTGTCAGAATACTGAATCACTTAAAGGTCCAGTATTTTCCGTTGTTTGACACACCGGTTTGATCGGCGTAGCACAGGAGACGATGATTCATCAGGAACCACAGTCACGTCACTTGGTGCTCGAACAGTTTCATCTGCCTCAGACGGAAGTGACTCTGCTTGAACACACGGCTCCGTAGAAGATGAAGGAAGGGTAACACACACCGACTCTGGAATCTCCGGAACCATAGGTACAGTCACCTCACCTTCAGCCGTAGATGGTCTACGTGCACATAGCGACGCTGTGCACGTACTTGCACTAAGTAGGTGAGCGGACCCAGTCATCTGATGATCTTGCCCGCGACCCATTTCGGAGGACCGCTGCCACGAGGATTGCGAACGTGTACTGGATCACCGCTGACCAGCTCTCGAAGCTTCACTCTACTCCGATCGTGTTGCTCTTTTTGTTGCGTCTGTTTCTCCTCCATGTGTCTCTCTAGGTGCGGTTTGAGAAGACTGAAGCGATTCCTCAGTCGACGCTTGAGGAAGAGTTCCGCAGGAGACACACCGGTCACGGTATGCGGAGTGCACCGATAACGCAGGAGGAATTTAGCGAGCCAACTCTCCTTCGTCAGTTGAGTTCCAACAGAGTACTTCCGAAGACTCTGCTTCACAGTCTGCACACAGCGTTCAGCAGCACCGTTCGACGCTGGATGGTATGGAGCCACCCTCGTATGCTTGATGCCGTTCTTGTCCATGAACGTCTTGAACTCGTGTGCGATAAATTGAGGCCTGTTATCTGACACGACCTCCTCCGGTAGACCATGAGATGCGAACATTCTTCTGAGTACCTCAATGGTCTTAGCGGATGTAGTGGACCTCATCGCCACAGCTTCCATCCATTTCGAATGGCTGTCAACCACAATCAGATAGTTCCGTAATCAATGTGAAAGAGCGTCCATAGAGATACTTATGGAACTTCTTGACTCCAAAGATGATCGATAACGCCTCCTTCTCGATCTGTGCGTAGTTGCACTCACTCGACGAAAGGGTCCGTGACGCGAACGCTATCGACTTCTCAGGCTTGCGTGCAGCACGACCACTTCCTTGACGCGGCGAGTAAGTGACTTTATTTACGGATTCACCAGTGGCCCGTAGACAGACCTCACTTCTGGTCGCCAGCTCCATTGCAATCGCTACTTCTTTTGCTGATTGGAAGGTGAGCTCTTCGGTGGTTAGCAATCGCCTCTGAATGTTCTCATCCCGAAGACCACACACCAGACGGTCTCTCAGGGCGTGCGGTAGGAACTCTTCAAACTCGCACGTACCACTCAGCTGATCACGTAGTCTGCCACCGACTCTCCCTCCTTCTGTCCTCTCTTGTAAAATTGGAATCTCTCAGCAATAACCAGAGGGTTTGGCGAATAATGCCCCTTTAAGGCATCACATAGTTCAACGTAGGACTTATCCTTCGGTTTCTCCGGCGTCAGGATATCTTTGAGTAGTTTATATGACGTAGGCCCGATCACAGAAAGAAGCACGTTTGCTTTCTTCGTCGAATCGAATCCGTTCAATTCAGACCACTGATCCAGCCTCTCTACGTAACTCTCAAAGTCCTCTTTAGCCTCATTGAACTCTCCTAGCTGACCGATGTTGCCTGCCATTATCCTCGTCGCCAGCTGTCGTAACTTGACTATTAATGTATAACTAGAGAGTAGTAAGTATTAAACCTTTTATTATGAACGAAGAACCACGCCTGCGGTGGAAACCAACTACACACACAGCGCGCCGTATACACAGAATAGATTATACCCGATGTAACGACTACAGAATGTCCGATTATAACAGAATGCAAATTAACTTTTAACTGTTTTGAGACGAGAAATCCACTACCACCACCTCGCCCAACTGAACGTGGGCGATGATAGAAGGTGAAGCTGGAAGGAGAAATGTCAGCAATGCATGCAGCTGTGTCAAGTGGTCTGAGCCAGGTCTCAGTGACTGCAAGGATGTCTATTGTCTTGGAAGTTAATAAATCGGTAAGCGAGGCTGTTTTGTCTCGAATAGATCGAACGTTAGTGGTGGCTACTCGAATATTGCGCCTGATAGCAGGTCCAGGATTAAGACTTACATCTCCTGCTAGTAGTAAAATAATTGTCAATTTAAACGTTGGCTTAGAGCGGGGGATTAGCAGTAACTTTCTATTAAAGCACAGATTAAGACATGGCAAACTGTGAAGATGTGACAAGGAATTTTGTGTTCTCATGTACTGAGAAACTGTTAAAATGACAGCCGACCGTTGGGGACTAAGTGGCTTGTACAGCGTAAAATCGTGACCTCTCGAAGCAGCAGAACATAATAAAAATAAAACACACAATAAAAATGCTGGTGACATTGTCTTTCCTCAAAATGGTGAAGAATAAAATGATAATGTCTCATAAAAATAATAAATAATTGAAAATAATAAAATAGTATAAAACTGTATAATTGTATTAAAAATAATGTAAATTTCTAGGTTATTAAAGAGTGGGTTGGCGATAATCAAAGGCAATATTACAGGTCGTATGATTGTTCGCGCACAGCAGGCCTGTGCAAAGTAACAAGACGTTTAGTGCCCGTGCAAAGAAAAGTCAGAGGTTTTCACCCCCAGGGCGATTCTGGGTATAAAAGAACGTCTTGTTGAAAAGGCCTGTTAGTATAATAGTTTATAAGGGGACTGCCCCTGCCTTAGTATGTTGTGTACGTAAGCCTGCTAGCGCGAAAATCAAATCGACCTGTATTATTTTGTGGCGAATAAATAAGTACTACAGAAATAAAAAAAAGATTTACAAACAGAGCATCACAGTATACTAAATGATTTGGTTTATATTACTTCGTGAAAACATTAAAAAAAAAAGTGTAAAGAAAATCAATGGTTTGCATGCTGTCAGCATTGAACCGGCGTCGCCCGATTGTAAAATAAATGGCAAGAACCCAACGCGTCTACCAACTGAGCTAGCGGCACCAACATAAATTCGCTGACTGATTTAAGTTGTTATGATAAATTGTACAACTCCTGCTTCATATATCGATATTCTAGTGATATTATGAGATTATATAGATTACTTTCTGTAGCTGGATACAATATATATATATGTTTGCTATGTATGTTTATTGGTGTAGATTATCTGCCGTTGGTATAATTATTCTGAAAACGAGCCTAAGCTCGGCGAAACCTAGTCGACTTGTAAGTTGTAGGCCCATTCGCATTCGTTGTTTTGCATAACATTCTATTCATGTGGAACCGTAAAATAACTGCTTGTTCCTCTTTGATGGCTAGTGTTTGTATTACGTCGGAATGTTGCACAATAACTCATTCTGACGCTCGTTTCGACCCAAAAGCTATCCTTGTAAACATGCTCTGAATGCTTGGAAAGGTTCAGCCTGATGCGAGTGTGTGTCATAAGTGACATCACGATACCACGTGATCGCCTAGCTCATTAAAGCGGGAATCGCTTCACAGACGGGCTTAAAATCGAATTTATGCTACAAATGTATTTTTCTGTAATTGTTTAATGTTGTCAAATGTTACATACAATGTTAAACTTTATGTACACATGAAAAAAGGATTTTAGCTAATGCCTTATTTTTATTTCCTTTAACACTGGCCGGTGACACCTCAAGGAAGGGTGTCAAGCCCTTTCACAGGTTGTAAGTGTAAGGAGTACCTAGTATTTTTGTTAACAAATAATAATTTTGATCAAAAGCAATATTTAATCATATAAAATTTATACGATACTATTGTTGCCATAACACAATATTTTAGGCGAGATGGTTGATATAATTTGCTTAAATTTATGTCGGGGAACATTTCTAAAGTCTAAACAATTTAGCAAAACGCAACACGTCGATCGGAGTTTGCTGTACTTGCTTGTTATGTCAAGTTGATTTTCGAATACTAACTAATCGTAGTTTAACCTTATTTTAAATGCAAATATTAATCTATATTAAACTGATGACAACAATCATAATCAAATCTGCAGAACAAAACTGATTCAGTATTAACGTGTTGTCATTTGCCAATTCCTTTTCCTGTACGTGGCCATCTTTCGTGGGTCGTGTTCCCGTCGTTATACCACGTTTTGTCAGTTTGTGACTTTCTGTGAGTATAAAGGTGTCAATTAAAATTCAAAGTACAACGACTAATATTAATGTTTAACGTTCTGTTAACATTTCGTGGTATTAAAGTATGGTTTGATGACATGAAATTGCAAAATGGACGTTGAGCCGAACGGAACCGGCACACGTTTGGTAGGGTATCCGTTTGCCAGGTTTGGTATACCACACGTTTTCCCGGATACCCGTTTTCCCTAAGTACTTGGCCTAGGCTTGGTTTGGGCCTTGGCACTTCAACTAAAAATTAAATATAATTCTAGAACATTTGGAATAGGCTTAAATTATAGGTAATCGCTTAAAGTTAAGCCTAAGCTAAGGATCACATTATCTGTATCTGTATTTTGACTGGCAAAATGTCCTATGGACACATCACGCCAGTGCGCATGGTGGCTCTTATGGATTAATTTTTTACATGTTGGGCTAGGCTAATCTGGAATGAATTCAGTGACGTACTTGATACAATGCTTGGAGGTAGAGAATTCCACTCTTTTATTGTGACTGGGAAAAAGCTGTTTCCAAATATGTTTGTCGAGTGCCTGATTTGTACTAACTGTTTATTATGTTTACGTGAGCATCTGGTGTTGCGTTTGGTGTATTGATCTAGTGGGATATCTATGAGGTTATGTTCCATTTTATATAATATGCTAAGTCTTTGGGTTTTTCTTCGTGATTGGAGGGTGTCCCACTGGAGATCTTTAAGGAGTTGTGTTACCGTTCCAGGCTCTCTAGAATAGTTGTTCTTACAAAATCTGGCGGCTTGTCTCTGGGTTCTTTCTATGAGTTTGATATTTCTTAGGCAATGTGGATCCCATGATGCTGACGCATATTCAAGTATGGGGCGGACAAGGGTTGTGTAGGCTATGGACTTGATTTGGGTTGGGCATTTATTTAAATTTCTTCTAATCATTCCCAATGTCTGTTGTGCTTTTTTTGTGACCGAGTTGCTTTGTATTGTCCAATTTAATGTATTTGATATATGTATGCCAAGATAACAGTGTGATTCAACAGATTTAAGTTGTTGTCCGCAGAATGTGTAGAGATTTGGTGTCGGTTTTCTTGAGGCTATTGTCATTGTATAACATTTAGTGGGGTTGAATTTCATAAGCCACGTGTGTTGCCATTTCTCAAGTTTGAGCAGATCGTTTTGGAGGACAGATGTGTCTTGGTCAGTTTTAATCGGTGAATATAACAGGCAGTCGTCTGCAAAAAGGCGAACAGTTGAGGAAAGATTGTCTGGCAGGTCATTTATGTAAAGTAGGAAAAGTAGGGGCCCCAGTACTGTGCCCTGTGGTACCCCAGAAATGACTTGAGTTGATGTTGACTTAGATCCATTTATAACGACCTGTTGAGTTCTTCCTGTAAGGAAGCTATTTATCCATGATGATATTGGGCCTGTGATGCCATAGTGTTTGAGTTTGTGGATTAATCTTTTATGTGGAACTTTATCGAATGCTTTGGTGAAGTCAAGGATGGCCATGTCTACAGATTTCTTCTCATCAAGTGATTTGCTTATGTCATGGATTGTTTGAATTAATTGTGTTTCAGTTGATCTTTTGGCACGGAAGCCATGTTGGTGGTCAGTTAGAATGTGGTGCTGTTCAAGATGTTTCATAATGTGACTATGTATGATGTGTTCAAGAAGTTTAGAAACCACAGGTGTTAAGGATATTGGTCTGTAGTTAGATGTTTCTGCTCTACTTCCTTTCTTAAAAATTGCTGTTACATTGGCTTCTTTCCAGGTATTGGGGACTTGTCCAGAGTCAACAGATGATTGGAAAATGTCATGTATTACTGGTGCTAGATGAGAGGCATATCTGTTTAAGAACCATGGTGGAATGCCATCTGGTCCTTGCGATTTAGAAATGTTAATTTTGGAAAGTTGATCAAGTACTCCTTTAAGTGTAATTGTTAGTTTGGGGATTTCTCCATGTGGACTTCTGGCCATATCTGGTAGGGTGGAATTTCCTTCGTGTGTGAAGACACTTTGGAACTGATTGTTTAAGGCTTCTGCTTTATGTTTGTCGTCGCTAATGATGTTACCAGCAATGTTAAGGTCCCCAATACCCTGGTTATCCTGTCTAAGTTTAGAAATGAAGCTCCAAAATGATTTAGGTTTCTCTGTTATTGTTGTTGTCAGGAATTGACTTATGTAGGATAGTCTAGCAGAGCGAAGGTGTTTATGCATGTTTCTCCTGATGTCACAGAATTCTTTCCAGTCTTCTGGATTTCTAGTTCTTTTTGCTTTGTTATATAGCTGTTTCTTTATTTTGCACATTTTCTTTAAATCTTTATTGAACCAGGGAAGATTGTGTCTTGAAGTAGTAAGTCGGTGCGGTACATATTGGTTCATAATGTTGATGATTTTCGTGGAAACAAGATTCCACTTGTCATTGACAGTCATGTTTTGGTTTTGAGAGAAGTATTCATGTGTAAAGTTTTCAAGAGATTTCTGGATGTTAATATTGTCGGCTTTATTTCTAATGAAGACTTTACGTTTTGGACGATGTTTGCGTTTGGGCGAAATGTTTACATCAATAATGACTGTGCTATGGTCTGCTATTCCGTCTACTACATTTATCTTCTTTATTAACCCAGGTCTATTGGTGAAGACAAGATCTAAAATATTGTTGGCATTTCCCTGTCTGTGCGTGGGTTCCTTGACATGTTGGATCAGACCATGTTCCTCTGTAAGAGAGAGTAATTTATTGGCAGCAGCTGTACTGTATCCATTGTTAGTTGTGACTTGGTGAATTTCCCAATTGATGTTAGGGAGGTTGAAATCGCCAGTAATGATGACATTATGTGTGTTGATCTTGTTACCTAATTTAGAAAGGGCTAGGTCTAGTTCTTCGATTTGAGTTCCATGAGAGTCATTTGGGGGACGATAGAGGGTACACATGATTATTGGTTTCATTCCTGTTATCTGGGTTTCAGTCCAAATGCTCTCACTGTTAGTGTCTAGGTCTGGTAGGTGGCTTGTTATGAGGTCATCTTTTGATATTTGAAATACCCCCCCTCCAGTAGTGTCTGTTTCTCTGTCCTTTCTAAAGACGTTAAAGTTGCTTGGGAATATTTCTCCATTTTTTATTGAGGGATCTAACCATGATTCAGTGCCACAGATGATGTCTGGGTTATGCAGATTGTTTAGTGCTTCGATGTCTGAGGCTTTCTTTTTAACGCTTTGGCAGTTTATGAGGATGCATCTGAAGTTTGGTCTCTTTTTTGGTCTATATGCTTTCTTGCTATTAGTTGTATTGTTGTTGGTGGTTTCGTTTAGGTTATGACAGTTACTGTCCAGTGGATAAAAGGGATTTGCCGTTGGGATTTCTGTATCTCTGAAGAAAGAATTTGTGAAGTTGAAGTTGTTGCATTCGGGGCAGGCCCACGAACATGAGGAATTTATTAATCGTTTGTATTCATTGTCATCTATTGCACAGCATTGTGAGTGGATCCAGTTTAGGCAGTGGTCGCACTGAATTGCTTTATGGTCATTTAGGACATCTCCATGGCAAATGCCACACGGTGCTGAGCAATTTGAACAGTGCCATGGTACATTTTGGTTTCTGTAAGTGTTGTTAAATTCTTGTCTGGATATCCTGGCGCATTTGATGTGTGTGGATTTATTACAATCATTACAAGTTAGGATGAGTGCATTAGACCTTAGTGATTTCTTACATGAGTGACATTTAGAGGGGCCTGGATTTAGTTGAACATCTCCTGAGAGCATGATGCATAGAAGAATATTAATATTAATAACTATTAATATTAGATCCAAAGATATTACAATTTTAAGATGGCGAAACCGCGTAAATTTTGCATATTTCGTAAAATGAGCTAATTTTTAGACCAAACCCTAGGCCCATTTCCATATTAGCATTACAGTGAACCAAGTTAAGTAATATATATTTTAATAAAGTGGATACTGGCAATTAGTTGATATTCGTCAATGTGTTATCCACATTAGTGCATATTGTTAGATGTGTTACTGGTGGCCGTCACGTAACGTGAGTAACGAATCTGTGAATATTTTAGTCTCATGTTTGAAAGCAAAAAGTGTATTAGCAGAAACTTGTTTCTCCTACTAACTTAATTTTATGTAAAACAAAAAGAAATTCACATCTAGACCTTACAGAATTTATGAAATCTGAGCTTAAAATCTGTAATAACGTAACGTGAGTGACGATATGTAACATGAGTGACATCCTTTGAATCATACTAGTTCTGGCTCTGGTGATTCTGGATATATAGGTAGCTTGAAACCAGTGACCTATAGTGATCATATTAATTAATGTGATCATCAAAACATTATATCAAAATGTTGATTACATATCTTTCTTCATTTGAAAGCTGAAATGGAAATGGGCCTCGAGTTGCAGAAAGTTTTAGAGAGAACATTAGAAACACTTACCCCTGAAACCGTTGCAAATGTCCTGTTCACAAGTTCTCCAATATACCATTTATGTGTAACTCTTGTTTTTTACACCCAAAATATGTGTACAATATACAGTGTCTGAAATTTAAAAAAAAATAACGCCCAGATTTGTTTGAACTGGCCCAGATCAAATTTGAACTGAGCCTGCTGAATTTGAACTGGCCCAACTAATTTACAAACCACATCGACACATTTCCATTTTTCCACATTCTTTATTCACATATGTGAATGTCTATCATTTTAATTTTACATGTAAGTACATAAGATATTACAGTAATAATTTGAACATTAAGTATGTGTACCAATTAAAATTAGGCCTTAAAAAATGTACAAACATGTATGTAAGCACACTATAATAATAAAGTGCAAATTATAAAATAATATTTTTAATTACCAAACTAGCCTATAATAATAACTGTTGTTCCAAATGTATGTCCTGATTGTTCAAACTCTGCCCAAAGCTAGTACTCGTGTTTAACTGTATTAGTGTTGCACTCAAATGCATTTATACAGTACATTTGCCTCTTATTTTTAGGTGTTTCCCGGTTTATTTGCTAGGTAACACCACCAAACTACGTGGCATTCACCTTACTGATGTTGGTCACATTACGAAATTCACCTTTGTCACCAGTCAAATTTGGATTTAGGCCGTATTTATTTGTAGATAATAAACAAAAAGCATGCCTTATGCTGACCTACAACCGAGACAACTTCCAAACACTGTAAAATTTTGTTCAAAGGACACGGCAAAAATATGATAAGTGATGATAAACCGATCGCGTTTGTCAACCGGCAGTGTCAGGCCAATAACTTGAAAATTTTGGCGAATTGAATTGGCAGGAAGGATTTTGAATCGGCGGCTGCCGATTGAAAAGCCTTAATTTCGAACACTGCAATATATTATGAACATTAAATTGTCAATATATGTGAAGTTATATTTTGCATGTCCAAAATTATATGGAATTGACTACAATTATTTACTGATTGTTAAATAAATCTAGCAACACGATTATGTATAAAAACACAATTTACAAATATTCAGAAAGAAGGATTACACATCTAGATAAAAAAACCAATTGGACTCTTGATAAGCAAAAGGCTTTAATGAAGTGCTTGCTACCCAAAACATTGGCAAAATTCACTATACATGTGAAGAAGACCAGTCAAACACTGATCACTTCACTCATGACATGACAAGGCAGTCAAACAATAGTGGTGTATCTTTGGTGAGTGATGAGAATACACAGTGCATGTTAGTGACTGGGTCATTGTGACATCTGATGATGTCTACCCTGGTGAGGTTTCACATTTTGTAACAATGATTGTGCATAATTAATCATTATTTATTATGCTTATTTTCTAAGCAATTTAATGTAATCACTGGGAATCTGGATATTGGACACTTTTAAATTTTTAACAATTTCAAAGATTTTAAGTGGCTAATTTACATTTTAGTTTTGACATTTTATCATGTATATATCCTAGGTACACCTGTAAGAAGGAAAGGTTGAAATGAATAGCTGTAAATAGTATAGGTGTGTCATTACAGGTTTCTTTACACATGTATACATGTTGAAAAGGAAAGAAGACATGAATTATGAATACTGTGTAAAATACCTTTGTATACTGCTTGAATTTGCACATGTAATGTCATAGCACCTGAGGTTGTAATGTGAGTAACGTGACAAAATTTTGTCTTGCTGATGTGCAGTTGGTGGCTAAAATATATCGGAATGTTTAGCATAAATTCACACCTAAACAAATAGTTAGGTCCTTTTATGCTAAGGCCAATAGTTGTAGGAGAATTTAGCTGCAGAGTTGATGCAAAAATATTGATGTATTTTTTCGTAACATGAGTGATGGCCACTAAATTGTATGTATGTAGTAGAAAATCTAACATTTTGACTAACTGCTTATGTTGTGATGTAGACCATAACCTCAACTCACTATACATAGGTAGAACCAACCAAAATTTCAACTTCAAAATATCTAAAAAGTAATTAAACCATTTAATAGAACACATTAACCTGAGTTCTCTTGCAAAATGTTATTGCAATATCTTTAATAGTTTCTGAGAAAATAAGGGTTGAAAGTGCCTCAAAACGGTATATTTTGACATATTTAACGATTCGTCATGTTTACACCCCCATAGATTTATAAAATGAACACTTAGAACACCATAATTTGCAGTAGTTATTACCATCAGTACCTAGTTTGTGTATAATTTTTTTTAGCTTGCCCAGGACTATACTTAATCAGATACAGAACCCTAAAAATACAAAAATCTTCAATTTTGACAGGCGTCGAATGACCAAATTTTACAGCGCCGCACATCCCACCTGAAAACAGCCATATCTCATTCATTTTTCATCATACAGAAATATGTCGAAGTATCCAAATGATCAGGATAACACAGATTCCATTTTGACATGCAAAAAAGCATTGTCAAACATACCTACTTCAGGGTGACTGGACCGCCGTGGACGACGCACAGCGGATGGTTAGATCGTTAGATTTGCGAGACATACGAAAATTTAATACAAAAAGACTATTCGATCAAACACTAAATAAAGAAAATGCCACAGTTACACACCTGTTAGACGGCGAATATCAGAATCCTTCATCGTCGAAGTTCCCGAGTGACCGACGACAGCAGAGCCGGCTGCCGTCATTGGCTACGCCCGATCCGGTCGATCGTGCGACAGACGTTTCGGCCTCCAACTTTTACGTAGATACGCGTCACAGTATGAATTTATACTTAAAAACAGTGAACGCCACAAAAAAACTAAAGCTCACCTTTCATTTGCTATAATTCTGAGTGATTTTTATCGCTAGTTCGTCTACAACAGAGACAGAAAAAACTTCATCTACTTCTATCACATAATTAGTAAAGGAATCCTTTGGCGATCCCCACATAAAACCGCACAAACGGCTTCACAGACGCGATTCACACTTGCAAAAAACAGCCAATACCATTTGTCTCCCAGCGCCTGGCGCACGTAAATACTTTATTCAATGAACAACAAAACACCACATTCTGAAAGATAAGATAACAAACTTTATTGCGGTATAAGTCTTAATGTAATATTCTCACATTTACTGAGAGAAATGTCGGGTTGGAAATCAGGTAAAATCGGCTGACACCAGCTCTGTTAGCCACTGCTAGTGTGTGTGGGCCTACCTACTATACATGCTTTAAATGTTTTAGATTGATCAATAATATTTTCAGATATGATGTTTTGAAAGACCAAAAAAGTATAAATGTAACGTGAGTGACAGTGGGATTGCCCTTCAGTGAATAAAGTTATAAAATGTTCAATCTCAGATCAACCAGTGCAGTGAAAAGTACACTGAATTAGATGCTGCTGGGTGGGTCTACTTTCCCTTGCATTAAAGGCTAAGCGGAATGAAATTTTCAATTTTTTTTAAACTTTGTATACATAAACCTAATGCTCTTGTCAAATAACATGCCAAATATGAAGTCTGTTCATTGCGAACTGCTGCCACTAAGCCCGGTCAAACATTGTCATTTGCGTGTCGCAAGAAAACCAGCACATTTTTCAGTACGTTATCTATGTGCAAAATCTCTAACACATATTACCGTTACACTTGTGCCAACAGACAGTTAGAAAAGTTGTTTTCAGTGAACTACTTACAAAAATAGACAGTCCAAATCTCGTAAAACACACCCAGGTCAAAAACTTATCTGCGATGTGTAAATATCTCTGTGCCCAAAACGTGTGATGTGAGTCAGTACGACATCAGGCAGAGCATTAAAATGGGTTAAGAGAGTTGAGAACGTGAGATTTCAGTGATATGGTTTTTAACATGGCACAGAGTTTCCGGTCATAACTGATAATAATTAATACTTTTCCTTTTGTTATCTTCCAATTTCATTTTCTTTCTTCCTGTGGCTGTGTCTTGCGCACACCAATGTCGTCTGTTTGTTAACTTTGACAGCTCGACTTGAAGATGAAGATATACTACTTTCTTACATGGTCATACAAATATTATAATTCTGAAATTAGGATTATGAAATTTTCCTTTATATATTCATGACCAATAATATGCCAGCCAGGAGCTTGATTTAGGTCAAGAAGTTATCTTATTACTATTTAATCAGCAGGGTTCAGCATGATGGTGGTGATGTGTTTCAGAAACATGGCTGCGGCTCTCATGTCCGAGACTGTGTGGTATGAGAAGTGGCGATGCGACGACGCTGAGAGGGAATACTACACGAGACTCACTGGTGGCGTGACACAGGCTAGCGGGGGTGCAGTGACGTCAGCCCCCCAGGTACACATACAGTCGGTGCAAACTCCAGGGGTCTCGCTTGGCTCGGCTGGCCAAATCTGGAGCAGGGCTTTTTTTGTGGTTTTTATGGGGAAATCGGGTTGGATTTTAGGTTTCTTTATGACTAAAGGTTGCAAAGATAAAATCCATGCACAAAAGCAATTTTGTAAATATTGTATGTACAAAATTATCATCAATTTAAAAACAGTTAAATTATTATTGTAGACGTCCTTTTTTGTGTATGACTATGACTACCAACTTTACCGGCATCTCTGGTGAACAGACTTTTTATGTTTGCATAGCTGATTAACCAGATAAATAGATTACCAGTAGATTCCCAGCAATATTGACTTTGGTGTGAATCTATGCTACATCCTGCACTGTGAGCTCCAGTCTACCTTCAACTAACCAAAAAAACCTGTTTTCACTCCCTCGAAGCATGTGTTTCTGCACCTCTTGTTTCATTCTACATGCAGGGACTGGTGAATTACTAAGGTCAAAGGATTTTCAAATTGCAGCTTCTCAATGTCACATTGTTTTTCCTGGTACAGTCACATCTTGAGTGTGTCATGAAAGCCAAACTATTCCACATGTGTCATCATATCTGTTGTACCACTGTCGTGGAATTATCAGTGTGAGGTAGAAAATATAATAACATTGTTATAACGTTTACTTGTTCTATAAAGCAGGCGTTACACCAGGCGACGCCATCGCCGCAACAAGGTGATGTTGACGTCATTAAGAAATGTCAAGGTCGATTGATATCGCTTGCGATATATGTCGCAACAATGTGGGTCGCATGTATACACGATGCAGTGTAGTTGCTTGATATTGGAAGTGTCACATGACCACAAGGAGTCGCGTGCCGTTACACAGCAATGCAGCCATTATTTCTAGAGAAGGCTATTCTGTTTCTAGATGTGTCGTATGTGTTGACTGTAATTGGACAGATTATGTTCGACGAGCGACAGTCGCCTGGAAATAGAAGCAGTTCTGTTGTAAGCGACAGCGTCGGGGCGACAAAGCGATGGCATTTCGCAGCTATGTAGCATTTACATGAGGCGATCGGACGGCAATCAGGTTGCGTGTGATGGTATCGCCGCAGCAATGTGGTCGCCTGGTGTAAAGCCAACTTAAATTGATAATTGCCACGACAAGAAGTAGTTGTTCTACCCAGACACTGCACCTAACTTTGCCATTTGTTGCTAGAGTGACACATCGGCTTCCTCCATAGTTGAGCAAATCGCGCAGGCACGGAAACAGATACAAAAGTCCCTTCAAAGTAACGCAAGTGCAAAGGTCAGTTTGTGTCGTATCAAGTCCATTTCCATTGCTGTTTACCGTATTATGCGGTAGTTTTACCAAGGCTCGTAAATCCCCCGTTTGTACGTGTCGGTAGAATTTTGTGAGTGTTGTCCCTTTCTTTTTTGTTATATCGAGATGGTTTAGGTTCGTGTTAGATGAAGATTTGTTTGCATGAATATGACAAATTGTAAATGATGCTTCAGTAGTCAATAGTTGTAGCTGCTATGCATATATGCTGCAGTTCAGACACAGTAACAAGAGAATGTTTCATCTCGGAGTAAAGCCAGTGTCACAGTAGGCAAAGCAAGAGCCGGAGTGATACAACCAACAGTGAATTTGAGGCTAAATCGCTTGCATCAACTAGATAGAACATTGCTGATTGACAGGTACATGTGATCATTGGCTTATGGGTACAACTTCATCGCATTCTTCTGTACGTGGCCTTGCTAGCCAGCTGTAATAATCGCAAACTTCAGACCTCTGTAGACCCAGTCATGTGCAGTAACTTCCAGAATGCGTTATACAACAAATAGCCAAAATGATACCTGCAATTAGAGACATTTTAAAAGTCACAAACTAATTCATATTATAATATAAATTTATCAGGTTTTTCTTAATGCAGTGTGTTGTCAATCGGTAGTAATTAAACCATTTCATGCAGTTGTGACCAGGTAGCAAGAGCAAATCAACTAATTATGGTGAGATATTGTGTTTATAAATGCATATTCAAAAGATATAGTTTAAAAAAAATTGTAATCGGGTTACCATGGTTTTAATTTAAATGTTCAACAATCATTGCACTTGACCAAGTTATTGGCACTTCCTGTCGATGCCTCATAAGCAGTGTTGCATGGGCCACTGCGGCACTGGCTTAGGGGACGTCTGTCCCTCCGAGATGACAAATCGTGGCATGTCTTGCTGTCTTAGGTTCATGGTAATTATTAATTAATGATGAGGTGAATACATTCAGAATAGTTGTAATATTTGAATGGCATCATTACTGTGATAGTGTCACTATTTGTCTGTTTTGCTCAATCAGTGGAACAGAATCCTTCAATTTCTTTATGATCCAATTCTGAATATTTGAAATATTTACCGTGAAAATTGTGGAGCATCTTATGCCTATTGAAATGGGTTTTTCTTCACAAATTATGGTTGTAGCTTTCAATTTTCTTATTTGCTAGACTACAACCGTGTTGTCTCTGTTTAAATGCTGGTCATATATCATGTGATGATTAAGTCATGTTGCATTGGCCAATTAATAGTTTGTGTTATTCTTGTTTCATTGTTTTATAATTAAGTTTATGTTCATAACTTTTAGCCTGTTTGGATCCAGACTTTTTGTTTATTCACTTTAAAAATCCTTTGTTGTAGTTAGTTTCTTCTTCATACCTGTAAGATGCCAGTTACAAATGCTCACAGCACTTGTTAGCATAATGTTGGTTTGCAACTACAGTTATTGTGCAATACACAAATGGGCATTTATATAACTGAAAGATTGGAAAGTGTCTACCTTTCTGAAATTTTTCGTAAATTTACATGGGAGGGTTACATTAACACAGAGACGTTGAAGCTGAATATGTACATAGCATGCATGACTGCAGCAATTTGCACTTTGCTATTTGGTTTGGGGGCACTTCCTGTGGCTTCTTTTTCATTGGCTTTGTCTTGCCTTGTTGCATGTGCTTAGTGCCCAACCCAACCCTATTAGGTCATCTCACCAGAAGGTTGCAAGCAATACAAACCGTAGCGATCTTGTGATTATATTATTAGCAGTCAGCTTCATCATGTCAAATTACAATTTTCAGTGCGTCATGAAGTTGTAATCTTGTTTGTAGAAGTGTGAGAATTTGATTACTCAGTAGAAAGAATAAGATTATTATTTTTTTATATATACATATATGTATGTATATATGAAGGATTTCAGGACAAAACGTGATCTATCCATTTTCTTCGTTTTGAGAAAAAGTCACTTTTGTGCTTCGTCCTCAAATTAAATAACAACTTGTAAATTAAGTTGATATATATTTAGAATTCATGATCATAGAGACTCTGAAATATTTGTTGCACATTTGTTACGCAAAATGTTATTTTAAATGATTTTGTTATAAAAAAACTATATTCATACAGTGTGCGCCATCACTCCGTGTAGCTGCACGAGTGGCACGGCGATGCTGATTGGCTGAACATGGTTATATCACATTTTGACAAAAAAGACTGATGGCGCTTATTGCGTTTTGAAAACAAACGCTCTTGTGCACGTCAGAGACTAATGCAGGATAATACTTTTGTTTATCATGACGGCGCCATGCATCACGCATAGCGCCGTCATGATGGGCAATGCCCGGAAATTTTATTCGTTCAAATGTCACGCAGCCCATAGTATATAAAGGGCTAGTTTGGGTCGTTACATAGTTGAGGGGTTTGTACCCATCAGTCCAAATTCTTACTCGCTCCCGGCTGACTCAGCCTGTCCAAATGACGGGGTGCATTAGTCTGTGGTGCACGTCGTTTCGTGGGTATTGGTTGCGTTCTTATATAAATTTAATAGTATCCTAGCTCAACGTGTGTTTAAGTAAACGTTTATTCCTGGTTTGGGTGAAATTTCTAAAATGGTGTTTATCGCGTTTTTCTCTGAAACCCTTCATATATATATACACCTGTGTATGTTTGTATTGTAGCCTGCTCCCCATGTTACAGTAATAATTTTAGCTCTTTTTGTATACTATTACAGGTACAGCACTTCAATCCACAGAGTGGGAATTAGTGACTTAAAAACACATTATTATTACTAATACAATATGAAACAGTAGCTTCTCTTTAATATATACTCTGTTGTTTTTAATAAATTCTCTGTTGCTGACTTGGTGAGCTAGTTATAATGTGTCAAGTGTTCATCACATGACTTGAATAGACATTGGGATTGACCATGTATTACACATGGGTGTGTGGGTGTTATGAAGAGTGTCTGTTGACAGGCGTCTCCTGCTGGAGGACCTCCCTGCACCCAAATTGTAGCCAGGATCCAGTCACTGGAGAGCGAAAACAAGGAACTGAGGAAAGGTAATGGAACAACTGTTCATTGTTGCGAGAGAGTGAAAGCAAGAAGTTTGAAATAGATAACCAATTGATTGTGTCAACATTTTAAAATTTAAACTGTTGATTCAACTTTGGAATTGATGATAACCTTCTAGAACTATTCTGAATGAAACATATAAGGTAAGTACTACATTGGTTTTCTCAAGCACATTTTACTCACAACCATGTATTAACATAAAATGTGTATTATAACTGTTTTGCGAATATATATTTTATTTTCTGTTACAGTGACACAAGATTTACAGGCTCTTGTCAAAAAGCTTGACAGTCGTGTGTCGGCACTAGAGGGCAGCAGTGGTTCCAGCGCTGCGCCACCAACCAAAGTAAGTTCACACTTGACAGACCTGTCGTGTCCTCAAAGTACACCTTGCAGACTGCACTATGTGCTTGATAAAGCCTCTTACCAAATTTCCTAGAAATGTTGATAGCTGTTTCTTTGTTTTATCTCCGAATCTCATGTTCCGCACCCCCAATACCTGACCAGGTCTCTCTTGACACAGTCTCCCATCTCTTTTGTGCAGAGTGGTGCCTGAAATCATGACTCTGCGCTTATTGTGGAATGTTTAGGTACAGCAGTGTAAAAGGTTTGTTGTTCTTGTTCCCTGCTGTTCAGGAGTGACGATCAGTTTGTAGTTTACGTATTGTAGAACCACTCCCTATGGTTTTTCTTTCCAACGTTTTCTATTCATAGCCCACGTTCTTCATCTTATATCCTTCCCCGATCTTCTCAAGGCTGTCCTCACGCAGTCCTCACATCTCAGTTGTCGCCTTCCCCTTCTCAGTGTCTTTGGGTGTTTTTCCGCCTTTGCTACTGTTCTTGCATCCATCCTTACAAAGTGGCCTGCCTATCTCATCCTGCTTCTCAGTCGTCCTCCTGTTAGGCTGCGTTGCATTCCAACCTCTTCTCAGGTAATTCTGTCTACAACTTTGTTGTTGTTATCCTTTGAAGCCAGTTGTTCTCACAAACTTGCAGCTTCTGTTGGGTAAAGATTATTTTGAATGTAATGACGTAAACAAGATATATGTATAAGAACCTGTAATAACCTCAGATGCATGTAGAATGTGTTTTCACTATTGGGTCAACAAATGTATTTTTCTTCTTATTGCCAGGCGGCAGCACCAGCAGCAGCGGCCGACTCCGGAGATGCTGATGAAGACTTTGAACTGTTCGGTGATGACGATGAGGAGGAGGTAAGTAGACTCTAGAGTGTGACCGACACTTGTAGAACTACAACTGTGCAACATGTGAGAAACATGTAGCACATTCTTCTTGGCAACTCGTATTTATGCTTGTCACCTTATATTGCCGGTCGTTAATAATTACACTACAGACATTTAAAGGGAGCCAGTCAGTTCATATACCTGGAATTAGCGGGTGTAGTAATTTGTACCAGGAAGTCTGCTATGTTGAATGTGGAAAAATAGGACCTCGGTGAACATCATTGGTATTGCAGTTAATCCGCCCGACTCGGCTGTATTGCCAGTAAAGCTTGTTTGGCAACTGGATGCTTTGTTTACTATTTGCACCCGTTGTCGTGCCTTGAAATTGCGATCATTGTTACGGGCTTGCTAAGCACAATTTGGCGGGCAGTATGCCTTCAACATAGTTAGTAGAGTTAAGAACACTATTAATTAATAAATGAAAAACTAGGAACAGCAGAGTGCCTTCTTTTAGAAGGAATTTTATCATTGTCTCACTTGATCAACTGTGTAAACGGGAGAGTGTCTGTGGTTGACTTTCCCAGGTGGACGAGGCTGCTGAGAAACTGAAGCAGGAGCGAGTAGCGGCGTACCAGGCAAAGCTTGCTACAAGTGGGTGTCTTCCTTTGTAACAGTAATATATTTTTTGGTTTGGAATGTGTGTATTTTTGTATATCTTATGTTTATGTGTGTAGTGGTTTTAAGCCCATTACAATGTAGGGACGAATCATGTATGGTTTGTCAGGGTTTGCAGTTTCTTCCGAAGGGCGGTTTCTTCCGAAAGTGAGAGCAGAGTTGCTGTGATAAGCAGGTGATGACTGAGATATTCTAAACATGTCTTTCAGTTTATATTTTGCGTCAATGATGGCATACAATTAATACAAATACACAGCATAAAACTGACTTAGTGGAGATTCATTGATGGTCCTAATTTATGTGGATATTGAATGGATTAAATGTGTCATGTGGTATGCACCACATGGCTTATGGTGGGTGATAAAAGGGAACCATGCTGGAATTTGCTTTTAGGTAACTAATAACACAAACTAATAAGCAAAAACATCAACATGCATACACTTTTTATATATCCTAATATTATAAGTATTAAATATATTTTATATCTTGAATAGAATCAATACAAAAATTTATCAGAATAGTTTCCATAGCAGAAGCCCCTTTCTTCCCATTTCTTCCGGGCGTCTCGGACGAAATAGGTTTCTTCCAGAAGAAACCAAACCCTGATGGTTATCATCAGGTTTGTAGGAACATGGTCTCTGAGAAACTAGAGGGTGACACGGTACAAGGGTCCAATGTCGTATTGGGTTTAGATTGTAGAGTTAACATTCCTGTTAATGTAATTCCCAAAGTGGCTGACGATAAGCAGTGCACTTTCAATATATAAACATCAATCATTTGGCCAATTTCGATTCTCTGCAACATTGAACTTACATTGGTTATTGCATAATAATATTTTTATTTGTACTACACTATGCAGTTCAATAAAAACATTTTACAGGGTACATAAAGCAGTGAGCTAAGAGAGCAACTCATCTTTGACTAAAAAAAGAAGTGCTACTCACATTCTCTATATTATCCAAGGCACACTTTGCAAAGGAAACATTGTTTTAATAGTTTCTCACCCAGCCACTCCTGATGACAGTTTTTAATAATATCATAAAGTAGCTACGCTATACTACAGAAAGTTGAAGCATCATGTTTTAATTAAGATAAGATGTAACTGAAACTTTTACATACGTGAAGCACTAGGTACCTTGAAGGGATAGATGGGATTATGTATTCAATACGGTGTTATTGCATTTTATCACACTATAACACAGAAACTCGTCACTGTTGTACTATGAAAAACTGCTATTAGAAAATGAAAATATATTGCGAAACCTGAGCATGGTAATAAAATGTATTGTTTTATATATATATATACATATAATATAGTTTACATCTTTGCAAAAAGTACATCGTTATTAAAATAATTTCATAATAAATCGTGTGACCAGATAATAATTTTATTTATTGTAGAACCATTACACTACGCAGTTGTGATCACGTTCCGTCATCACATGTTCCCATCTTGCACTTATTCTAACATTTTCAACATTGCACAATGCTGCATATATAATAATGAATGAATGAATGTGAATAAGGAATAATAAGCAAAATTGCATCTTTGCATGTATTATGTGTATATATAAATATACATATAATATTATATATATATATAAAACATGCTGTATCAAGACAATAAAATCATTACTATCATAAACCACATCTGAACGTGGGAAATGGTAACTTAAATAACTTATGTTCTGGGTAAACACTCTCACTGTAACTTGCGTCTGAACACGTCATGATAAGTTCTCATTATACTTACAGAGAAAGTGGTTGTCGCCAAATCAAATATCATCCTTGACGTAAAACCATGGGATGATGAGACTGATATGGTTGCATTAGAGAAGTGTGTTCGCTCAATAGAGATGGATGGTCTCCTATGGGGAGCTTGTGAGTATTAATAGTGCCACAGTATGTCGACCTTTACTGCTGCCTTCTCAAGAAATATGTAGCTAAACGTCAGAATTGTGTTTATTTTGTATTTTTTCATTTTCTTACCCGTAAGACATGTTTATTTAATAACAGTTGTAACCAGAACGTCCTGCATCTTTGCAGTTTTTCCTATTCGTGCTCACATGTTAACTGTTTGTTAAAGGGAATAAAAACATCTATTGCTCGAATTCATGTTATATTACATCCTGCTATCTATTTCCATGTCCACCAAGCCAAAAAAATCAATGAATTAGAAATTCCACATTTTATGGTGTGCATCCGGACATTTTCGAATATGCATATTTTTGGCGCGCTTTTCGGGATGCCGAGATGTGTCGTCACTTATGACTCAAACTCGCATCAGGCCGACCCTTTCCATGCATTCAGAGCATGTTTACAAGTATAGCTTTTGGGTCGAAACGAGCGTCAGAACGAGTTATTGTGCAATATTCCGACGTAATACAAACACTAGTCATCATAGAGGAACAAACATTTATCTTACGGTTCCACATGAATCGAATTTTATTCAAAACAGCGAATGGGCCTACAAGTCGACTAGGTTTCGCCGAGCTTGGGCTCGTTTTCAGAATAATTATATCGAATGCAACCAACGGAAGATAATCTACACCAATAAACATACATAGCAAACATATATTGTATCCAGCTACATAAAGTATCGTGTATAATCTCATAATATCACTAGAATATCGATATATGAAGGAGTTGTACAATTTATCATAACTTAAATCAGTCAGAGAGTTTCCGTTGGTCCCGCTAGCTCAGTGGGTAGGCGCGTTGGTTACTTAACAATTATTTTACAATCGGGCGACGCCGGTTCAATCCTGACAGCATGCAAACCTTTGATTTTTTTTACACTAAAAAAAAATATTTTCATGAAGTAATATAAACAAAATCATTTTATACTATAATGCACTGTTAGTAAATATTTTTTTTTTAATAATTATTTATTCGCCACAAAAATGAAAATATGGTCATTATATATACCGATGTTTCTAAATTGGATTTATCCAGACAGATCTCAATCTGTTTTCACATATATAATTACAATATATTACCATACAGTATATTTACAATTAATAAATTATATATCCATTACATTATATTTGGATAAATAAAATTTAGAAACATTGTTATATAATGACCATATTTTCATTTTTGTGGAGAATAAATAGTTACTACAAAAATATAAATTATTTACAAACAGTGCATTATAGTATAAAATGATTTTGTTTATATTACTTCATGAAAATATAAACAAAAAAGTGTAAAGAAAATCAAAGGTTTGCATGCTGTCAGGATTGAACCGGCGTCGCCCGATTGTAAAATAATTGTTAAGTAACCAACGCGCCTACCCACTGAGCTAGCGGGACCAACGGAAACTCTCTGACTGATTTAAGTTGTTATGATAAATTGTACAACTCCTTCATATATATCGATATTCTAGTGATATGAGATTATACACCATACTTTATGTAGCTGGATACAATATATGTTTGCTATGTATGTTTATTGGTGTAGATTATCTCCCATTGGTTGCATTCGATATAATTATTCTGAAAACGAGTCCAAGCTCGGCGAAACCTAGTCGACTTGTAGGCCCATTCGCATTCGTTGTTTTGAATAAAATTCGATTCATGTGGAACCGTAAGATAAATGTTTGTTCCTCTATGATGACTAGTGTTTGTATTACGTCGGAATATTGCACAATAACTCGTTCTGACGCTCGTTTCGACCCAAAAGCTATCCTTGTAAACATGCTCTGAATGCATGGAAAGGGTCGGCCTGATGCGAGTGTGTGTCATAAGTGACGTCACGATACCACGTGATCGCCTAGCTCATTAAAATTTTATTTTCCGCGGGAATCGCTTCAAAGACGGGCTTAAAATCGAATTTATGCTACAAATGTATTTTTCTGTATTTGTTTAATGTTGTCAAATGTTGCATACAATGTTCAACTTTGTGTACACATGGAAAAAAGGATTTTAGGTAATGCCTTATTTTTATTTCCTTTAACTAATAATAATTTTGGATAATTTCTGTACATTTTAATTTTGTCAAGAGAAAGCTTCTCTAACTACTAATATTTGTCTAATCAATAACATTTTTTGGAGCAGGAGGTAAATCTCACTGTGTATGTACTTTTGTCGGAGTCATGCCAGCTCCTGCTTGCAGCTCTCTGGATACAGGGGATGCTTGTTGGGGATAGCTTTACTACTGCGGTAGTACTGCGATAGCTGTATTACTACTGCAATGCTATTTTGATAGTGTCAACTATTGTGATAGTAGGTTGAGATGTCGTGGAATAGCGAATACGCAGGTGAAGCTTTTTCAGACTATACTGCCTTTGGACACTGTTTATTCAAAATGGTGAATGATGCGCTATTGTTGGTACTTGGTGTTGCATCAGTAAATAGATAAAATTATAAGATGAAATTGAAAAAGCATGTTTATAACGTCAAACAGCTTTTGTGTGGCTCAAGTATTCCTGACCTGTTTGCCAACTATATCTACTATCGATAGTTCAGTGTGCTACCAGTAATAACTACTATCACACTGACTATCGCATTGATTGTTTTATGTATTGCTAAACCCCTACTGAATACTGTCATGTTGTACCCATCACTTGCAGCTAAATTGGTGCCTGTGGGTTACGGAATCAAGAAAGTCCAGATCTCGTGCGTTGTCGAAGACGACAAGGTGAGCATGGACGATGTGGAAGAGAAGATCCTTGCGTACGAAGACTACATCCAGAGCATGGACATTGTCGCCTTCAACAAGATCTAGGCAGGTGGCACCATCTGTGTGCGGAAGCATGAAGGGGATTGTGGGATATACCGCGAGTATAATACTATCAAATTTGTTTGCTGGTTGTGTGTTCTACGATTTTGTTATTGCATTTTTCAAATAAATTACCGTTGGTGATTTAAGAGATCTTTAGTGTTATAATTAATGCTGACTCCTCATTCCATTTAGCCTGCTGACAATCAGGTTTGTTGATGTTCGACATTACTGACAAAAACGAATAGATTATTCTCTCAGGAATTTTGCCAATAATGGGAGGAAGGGGGCCAACGTGTAGAAACTGCAAGAGGATGGTGATCAATGCACTAGTTGAGCAGATGTTGTAAAGAAGAGGGGGGTGGGATTCGTAGATTTATGGGGATAATGTGTTGGGAGGGAAGATGTGTACATGAGAGACGGCCTACATCTAAGTGGAAAGGAGGCAGCAGTTTTCTCAGAGAACCTGCTGTGATCTGTTGACAGTGGGACAGGCTGCATCTATTTAAACTAGATTCACAGGGGGGGTTCACAGAGAAGCGTGAAACTGGAGGCATAGATAAAGACAGTAGAAATAAATCCGCAAAGAACAGCCTGGAAAACTGTTCTGAATCAGGATATAAATGCATTTGTTTAAATGCAAGGAGCATAGTAAACAAAAGAAATGAACTAAACATTATGGTAGAAGATATTGACCCTCACATCATAGGTATAACTGAATCATGGGCCACCACTGATATATCAGTTGCCGAATTGGAACTAATAGGCTATGTAATGTACAGGAAAGATAGAATAGGAAAAAATGGAGGTGGAGTTATTTTATATGTTAAAGAATCTATCCAGGCTTATGAAATAACATTAGAAAAAGAAGCTCTTTGGTGTAACATAGTTACAGGAAACTCAACGTTGACGGTGGGGTTAGATTATAGAAGTCCAAACATAAACGTAGAAGAGAATAAAAAAGTACATTATGGGAGATTTTAACCATGGTCATATACAATGGAAACCTCTACAGAGTACGGGGAGTGAGGACTACAAGTTTTTAGTACAAGACAGTTTCCTTTCTCAACATGTGCTAGAGCCAACTGGGGTGAGAATGTTTTATCTTCACAGAATGAATTAGTTGACAATGTCAAATTATGTGAGCCACTGGGAAGTAGTGATCATAACCAGATACATTTTACCATCAAAGTAAAATCGGAAAGAAATACTAAAAGGCAGTTCAGGAGAAATTTCCACAAAGAAGATATAAAGAAATATTTAGCAAAGATAGACTGGAACAACACACTTCGTTATATTATGACTTAACAGTGTACTGTCTGATTCGTAAGCTAATTACATTCAAGAAGCAATAGATGAAATGCTAAGTAATTATACTGAATTAGACATGTTTGAAAACGAAGAGGTTGAAGTAAATCCTTTTAACCTAGCTGATATAAATAGTGATTACTATGTTGTTCATAATATTCTTCCCGTTAAATTTTGCCGTACCCGTTTTCAGCACAAAGTACTGAAGTCTCAACGTACAAGGACTTTCATCAAACTTTGATCAACTTAAAATATTACTGTCACAGCTACCTGATGCACATGTTGAAAAATGATTATATCTTATTATGTGAAACCTTTTTAAATGACAACAATGCGCATCTTTTAAAATTGCCTACTTATAATTTTATCTACAAGAATAGGAAATTTAAATCTAAAGGTGGTGTCGTGATGTATATACGTGATTATATTCAGTATAATCACTGTGAAGACCTTGATATCTTCGTGGAGGGGGAATTTGAATCTGTATTTATCGAATGCAGCATTAATGGTCAAACCTCTGTCGTTGGTGAAATATACCGGATCCCTAATTCAAATGTGTCTTCATCTATTCAAAGATATGAGACAGTACTAAATAAGATTCAGCACTCAAACCATCAGGTTATAATTGTACAGTTCTAGTGACTCACTTCAGCAGGATGTCACACAGGGTGTCCCACAGGGGTCTATCCTCGGTCCGCTTTTGTTTATATTATATATTAATGACCTTCCATTCTGTGTAAATATGTGCAAAACAATATTGTTTGCTGATGACACTACTATATATAAAACTGGAAAACAAATTAATGAAATATATAAAGATATGAATAACGAACTTGAAATATTAGCTGACTGGTTTCGTGCCAATAAACTATCTTTAAACATTTCTAAGACAAAATGCATAATTTTCTAGATCTCGTTCTGCTCAGAACGAAGAATTATTATTAGCGATAGCTAATAACATAATTCAGCGAACAAAATGTATAACATTTCTAGGCCTTCATATAGACGACAGACTTGATTGGCATGAACATATAAATACATGCAAAAACAAGCTAACTAGTGCTTTATACATACTTAATAAAATTAACCGCTACCTTACAGTAGCTGCACTTATAACACTTTATTACACTTTAGTTTACCCCTACTTGACATACGGAATCATTTTGTGGGGATCCACATACAAAACACATCAAAAAAGTATTCAATATGCAAAAAAAATAGTTCGTTCCATTCTTAAAACAAACTATTGGGAACATTCACATCCCCTCTTTACATGTTTAAATCTAATAAAATTGCATGATATTTATGAAATTGAAGTTGGAAAATTCATGTATAATTATGTCCACGGTAGTCTGCCACATTCATTATCGGATATTTTTACATTTACCTATGACATTCACTTTTACAAAACAAGACAAACCTGTAATATACGTCCTATTATTAGTTCTACTCAAAGATCTTCGAACAGTTTGCTATGTAAAGGTCCGATGATCTGGAATACAATTCCAACTGTTATACAAAATAAATCCAATTTAAATTTGTTATATTATCATTAAAGGCAAATGTAAGGGGGTATGGTGTTCTAGTTTAATTTCATTCCACCCCGAAACGTCTGACATGTGTGTATGTTATTCTACTTAGGTGTTATACCATTGCTGAAGTTTGGCATAACCACATGTTTTATTTTTCCGCAAGACTACTTATGTGAACATTTATCATCTAATATTAATGTTATTAAATTTACATATATGTTCTATTGATTATAGCAACATAACCAACACACTACACGTGAAATCATTGTTAATAATAGTTATTTTTGGGATGACGGCGACTAGTTTACGTAATTATTATCATCTTATATTGGAATAATTAAAACGAACTGGTTACAGCCTTAATTGGCTCCGCTGTCCATCTCAATCTGGAAATGTTTTGTCAATTGTTTTACGGATTGTTTATATTTGTATGTATGATTTATACAATTCCAAATAAAACCTACTACTACTATTACTGAAGAATAAGACAGCAACAGAATGCTGGAATATCTTAGAGTGAAATAGAGTGCATCGTCGATCAATTTGTTCCCTTGAAAAAACAAGGGAAAAGGTCCAGAAAGAAATACTTATTGAAAGAAGCCATTAGAAAAATTAAGTACAAACAAATGATGTGGAAGTTATAGACGTACTGGAAATGACAAAGACTACAACGTTTATAAAGAAGCTACAACTGAAATTCGAAATTCGAAGAGAAGCTACGAACAAAAATTTGCTTGTAATATAAAACAAGACAGCAAGAGTTTATGCATATGTTCTGAGCAAACAAAGTTCAGGATAAGGTCGGTCCTCTAGAAGATAGTGCTGGAAATATAATATCAGAGGGATTCTTAATGGCAGAAGACCTGAATGAATATTTTAGTTCAATGTTTACCAGGGAAGATATTAGGTCACTGCCAGTAGCAGTGGCTAAGTTCAAATGGGCAGAATCAGACTATTTAGGACAGATAATTATAACCCCGGAAATGGTAGCTAAGAAAATTAGGGATATAAAGGATAATAAATCACCTGGATTGGATGGGATTCCGTCCAAGCTACTATTGGAAATTTGTAGAACAAATTAGCATACCACTTGCAACAGTTTTCAACTTGTCATTAGAAGAGGTGGTTCCTTTAGAAAGGAAAGAAGTAAACATACCGTTATTTAAAAAAAAGGTTCCAGAAAGAAGTCGGAGAACTACAGACCAGTGAGTTTAATGTCGGTGATTTGCAAATTATTACAAAGACTAATTAAAGATCACATGGTGGATTTTCTTGTTAAACATAACTTGATTAACTCGTCTCAACATGGGTTTCTAAAAGCGAGGTCATGCTTAACAAATATATTATGTTTTTTGGAAGACATCACTAAGCGGGTAAACAAGGGATCACCAGTTGATATCATCTACTTAGATTTTCCGAAAGCTTTCGACAAAGTGCCACATCAAAGATTACTGCTTAAACTAAAGGCCCATGGCATAGGAAATGGTATAATAAACTGGATAGAAAAATGGCTGATTGACAGAAGACAACGTGTAGTAGTTGATGGGGAGGCTTCAAACTGGATATCAGTTTTTTAGTGGGGTACCACAGGGATCAGTACTGGGACCTATATTATTCTTAATATATATCAACGATTTGGACGACGAACAAGCAAGGTGTTGAAATGATGATACAAAATTGTTTAGAAGGATTAAAACGTGATGGAGATAGACAGCATTTACAAGATGATCTTGACAGATTGATAAAATGGTCTGAAAAATGGCACATGTTCAATTTTGGGAAATGTAAATGCCCCCACACAGGGCATGGGAACGGAGATGTACAATATACAGTTGGGGGTTCTGTACTAAGTACTACTGTAAAAAAAAGGACTTAGGGTTAACCTTTAGTGCTGATATGAAGGTTTCAGAGCAGTGCGATATTGCCGCGTCAAAGGGAAATTAAATCCTGGGATTAATTAGGTGAAACAACGTATAAGGAAAAAGAGCTAATAATACCGCTGTACAAAACAATAGTTAGGCCTCATTTAGAATATTGTATTCAAGCGTGGAGGCCACATCGCAGGAAGGACAAAGATATGCTAGAAAGAGTACAGAGGAGAGCAACTAAAATTATACCAAAACTGAAGGATCGCGAAATACGCTTAAAAAGGTGCTTTAACAACACTAGAGACCAGGAGATTGAGAGGAAATCAGATAAGTGTTTAAAGTATTGAATGGTTATGAAAATATTGACAGAAATATGTTTTTCTCAGTTAAGAAAGACCAGAGAACATGAAGTTACATTAGTAAAGGACTGTAAATGAATGGAACATATTATCTCCTGATTGTGTTTGTGCTAGTAGCGTGAATGTGTTTAAAAATAAAATTGACACATACCCCTTTAAAAGGGTATCTAGAGTTAATTTTCTGGATGGCAATCTTGTTAAAACGTCATCGTTCCATACAATCGAACACTGAATCAAAAACGTCCGCGCGTGGATGAACACCAATCTACTGAAAGTCAGTGAGGACATAACAGTCGCGCTCGTCTTGGCATCACGCTCCAATCAGAAGAAACACATCACTATGATAAAGATCGGCGACTGTGACATCACTCCTAGTTCGAGTGCCTACAACATCGGCGTTGTGTTCGACGTTGAAATGTCGATGGTACGTCACGTGCAACACGTATGTCGTGCCGCATAATTTCACCTGCGTAACATTGCTTCCATACGATCGTGTTTATCGGAGAAAGCAGCGGCTCGATTAATACATTCACTGGTGATTTCGAGACTGGACTACGGGAATGCTTTGCTGTTCGGCATCCCATACGTTCTTATCTCTAAACTGCAGAACTCAGCAGCTCGATTGGTGAGCAACAGGCGAGAGCACATCACCCCGGTGCTAAAGAAGCTCTATTGGCTTCCGGTGAAACAGTGTATCGTGTTCAAAATACTGCTGCTTTCGTTCCAAGCCCAACATGGCATTGCACCGTCGTACTTCACCGACTTGCTCGACGCGTACCGACCAGCCCGTGCGCTACGTTCTGCCAGCAACAACGACCTGCGTGTGTCGCCATCCAACAGTAGGGAGGTCGGTGAAAATGCAATAATTCATCAGATTGGCAAATGCAAAACACCATTGGAAAGGTATATTTAAGAGATAAACAGCCATACCAGTTTTAAATCTCTGTGATGAAAACTGGCGAAGTTATAGACAATTATGTAAAGGCCATTGAATACATTTGTGTGACAGTTTTTTTTATCTGAAGGAAATGTGAAAAAATAATCTTGTACAATACAAAAAACTTAGCTAAAACTTGATATTTTATGTATTTCCTTTAAATATCATTTAAGAAAGGAATTATACATAAATTAAGTTAATTAACTAGGCTACTAACCTTTTGGAAAAGCTTACAAAAGTATCTCCAGGTCCCCCACTCTCAAATCGTCATCCATAGTATATACACGTGTACACAATATATCTGGCTCGTTGTCAAATACCACATTGAACCAGCTTGGGAAGCCTGCTACCCACAGGTTGGAGGATATGCTTTAATGGTTTCCATTATGTGGATATCAAAAAAATCTGACATGTTTTAGAAGGTGTAGGTATACCAGCAAAATCATTTGGCGAACTCCGGACTTTTCAATATCTACATTTAACTATTATTATTATTACTCTCTTAATTTGTCGTTTTAATTAGTATTATTACTATCCGCATCTATTTACTATTGATATGTATATGTATGTATATGTTAATGCATTTATTTATTTTATTTATTTATATATTTTTATTTTATTTAATAATCTTAATAGCTTCATGCCATGTTTTTAGGATTGTAATGCGCCTCTGAATGGTAGTAACTGCCAGATTTATGGCGCAGAGAAATGCAGTAAATTATTATTATTATTATTTGGACGTTAGTTAGTACGTGCTTGCATGTCATGTATGCAAAGTTAGTAAAGTGTGTGTGAGAGTATAAACATAGCGAAATATTGCATGCATTGATGTAAACATTCTGCTTTGGCCTTGCACCATGTAATTATGTAAACATAATTTATATGTAGGTTTGTGTGTGTGTCCTCATGTGTGCGTGTGCGTAAAATTAGTAAAGTGAGAAGGATAGCCAACTACTGCAAGCAACAATAAGCATTCCGATACACAGCATGCATGTACAACATTATATATATATATATATACATACATATATATATACATAATATATATATAATATATATTGCTATGCAACTTTGAATTATCTGATGTAATGTTATATCTGCAAAGATCCGTTTGCAGAAACTGTGGCGTTTCTAAGACGTTTAGAACAGATTTCAACAACCTGTTTGACGCACCTTGTTTTTTTTAGAAAGCACCGCATTTCATTGCTTAAGAAGAATGTCCTTGCAGCAGTCAAAAACAAATGCATGGCTAAACCACAACTTCAGAATATAAGATTGCAACAATGTGTACGCCGGGTATGTGAGCGATAATAGGAGAAATTCGTTGCCGGACATGGGGTACCGCTACGTTCGAGCTTGGGGCAAAAATGGGCAAAGGTGTATCTCCGCCAAATTTGCATTAATATTACGTTTATACATTACTAAATAGCACATGTGTAGTTTGCCAGAGTTTCCGCAAGCTGTTCACACCTTAAATCCTCTCTAAATATGACCAATGTTCAACATATCATATTTTTCTTAATTTTATATCAATTCATACAAGAAACACGTCAAAAGAAAGAGCATCATTTTGCGATTTCAACCATACCGCCAAACATAGCATGGCGGGTAATAACGCGAGTACGTGATGTTATGAGAAACACCTCCCTTCCGCGAAATTAAATATGGCTGCGTCCGCAACGAAACGAAATTTCGGTGGGGGTCGTTGTTTCATCACGAGTATCTGTATTAAGCATTACGAATTCACAAAAGCAGGTATTTTTATCACAAAGAAGACATATTTATGTTTCTTTTGATATAAAATATATGATCAGTCTTTATAAATCAAGGGACTTACAATTTTTTAAACATAGGCGATTTAACATTGCGTCCCAATGCAAACGCGTTTGCGTGATTTCTTCCGACCTCCCTACCAACAGCACATACGGCGATCGCTCCTTCTCAGTTTCGGCCCCACGGATGTGGAACACTCTTCTGTTAGAATTAAAGATAGTCATAGCGCTAGCCACATTCAAACGACTTCTTCCGTGTGGCATTCCATGTTTAGTTTAGTCTATGATCTCGTACATGACAGTGTTTTTAAATGCACATATTATGTCACGTTTAAATTAATGCTATATCCTTTTAACACATAATCTTATTGCCTATGCATTATGCATCACGGTTTTAGCAATTTATTTATTTTTATTATTATTTATTTAACTAGCTAATTATAACATTCATTCATTTTTGCGCCTCTGAAACCAACATTTGATCAAAGCTCAAATGGTATTTATGTGGGCGTTGCTGCAGCTTATATTTGAAATGTACGGTACACCGACCTAACCATGGGACAAGCTCTTCCAGCCACAACAGCTGGGCCTCTTTTTCATTCGCGCGTTACTCAGAAAGATAATCTTTTTTATGCTGTGACGGATATAAATATTTGTTTCGGTTATAACATTTACGAGGCGCGTTGACACGCTATAACATTTTCCCAGTAGGGTTCGTTAGTTCCTCGTGGGTTGTTCTAACCGTTATTTACCGTAATTAAGGAGGGATAAGCTGTGATGGAGTGCGTCGAAATCGCTCTGGTCGGGCATTCCTTTGTCTCACGGCTTGCCCGATATTCATTGGAGCATCGCTCTCTGAATCTTGATTTGAATCCTGAGCGTTTACACGTTACCTTTGTTGCGCGAGGCGGGCTTAAAGTCAATCAATTGTATGCTTTGACGCCCGCTATATTACAAGCTAGTCGAGATGTAATTTTCTTGACGTCGGCACTAATGACATTAACGATGCCAGTCCCGTTGAGTTGGCGGACAGTGTTTTGGCGTACGCCACATACTTGATTGTGATGGCCGACGTGCGGAAAGTTGTCATTTCGCAAATGTTTTTCCGCAATGCATGCCAATCTAAATACTATGTCTGCAATAATTTCAACGACAAGGTTGTCGTGTATAATAACTATTTGCGCGAAGCTTCCGAATCCCTCGACCAAGTCGATTTTTGGTGTCACCGCGGAATTTGGAAAAATTGGGCCGATTTCCTCCTAGATGGGGTTCATTTCAACCAGGAGGGTAACCGCAAGTACTACAACAGCGTGCGGGGTGCAGTCATTGCATCAGCAAATAAGCTGTGAATTGATTGGCGTTAAAGACTATGCAAACGGATGTCCTCCTACTACTTTTACTCAATTGTAAATAACAAACTTTTTCTTTAACTGTCATTCACAGGTTTTCATTAATCATAAAGTGACAATTTGCTCTACTGTCTGATACGTTCACTACTTAACATGCATTTATGTATGTGCTGTCTCTTCTATGTCATTGGTATTGTTTTTGCCATGAGCTGCTTAATATTAGCCCCCCCCGGTGGCCATTACTTTAGGTCCTTAAGATTAGCCCAACTGGTGGCATTTATTTAGGTCTTTAAGATTAGCCCAACTGGTGGCATTTATTTAGGTCCTTAAGATTAGCCCAACTGGTGGCATTTATTTAGGTCCTTAAGATTAGCCCAATTGGTGGCTTCAGATTAGGTCCTTAAGACTAGCCCAATTGGTGGCCGTCTTTTTGATCCTTATGATCGGCTCAAATGGTAGCCCTTTCTTAGCCCAGCTGGTGGCCGTTGGGTCAGTTGCTGGTGACCGTTGGGTCAGCCATTACATCTGTCCGATGTTTTCACTGTATTTTTAGTTGCCTTCAGGGTGTTTTATGCATTTACAACTGCTCATAGGGTGTTCCTATATTCCGGCGGTATGTAAGATTTTAGCTAAAGTGTTCAGTGCACAAAAACACTGTATTATAATTTTAATTGGACATATTAGTGGTACACATTTCCGCCTGTATGCATATATGCTGCCATTATGGTGAGCGCGTTAAGAAATTGCTGTGTACATAACACTGATCACGTATATATGTTAATGTGATTAATTATACTGTAATGGCTGTTTGGCCAGTTTCTGCCGATCCGTCCGTCTGTAGTTACAGAATGCCTCCATGAAAGCGGAAAACGCCAAAACGCTACGAAGGGGGTGCAACCGTTGGGCCAGTCCGCAGACGAGCGAGGGATGTGGGGACCAGCGCTGTGGCTCCGGCTATTGAGGACCCAATGCCCATCACCACCGCTGCACTGCAGGAGCAAATCAACCTGATGCAGCAACAGATGCAGGCCATCGGTGATGTCATCACAAATATGGCCTCCGCAACACCGGCAGCGAGGCCGGTAGCATCGGCAGCCGCCGGTTCAGCAGCGACGGCAGCAATGGAGGAGACAGCCACACTGTCTTTCCCACTGCATACAGAGGGAGGTGAGGACGTGGAGTTCTACCCGTCTACCATGAACACTTTTGCTTCTGTACCGCTAGGCAGCTTGGTTGACGACCGTATCAAGTCAAAAATCTGGGGAAAACAATTTGTTGACTTAAGCCTCCTCGCTGGTGAATCCACACCACAAACCTTGTTGGTTCTCGATCCTGTCACCCAAACATCAAATGTGCATGTCAAAGATCAGCCTACCACAAAAATTACCAACATCGAGCAGTGGTCCAACGCATTTCTAGTATATATAGCTATTTATGTCCAACAACATCCCACTGAGATTCAGGACATCCTCAAATATATGCAATTTATTCGTTCTTTGGGGACCAGCTCACACCCTAGCGTGTTCCTGACGTATGACAAGGATTTTCGAAAACTATGAGCCATCAATTCCATGCCTTGGTATCATCTCCACCCGGAAATTTATCATCAGGTGACCCGTAAGGCCACCAGTGTCTCCAAACCAACCTTCTTTCCCATACGAAAGCAGCCAGATCCCCGTCGGCAGTCCTTTCCTGCCGGCTACTGTTTTGCCTTCTGTGCCACTGGGATCTGCAAATACCCAACATGTGCCTATAAGCACACATGCCCCACCTGCAATGGCCCACACGTCCCATCACAATGCCCAGCCAAACGCCGAACCCCTGCCTTCCCCAGACCTCCGGCTCCCAACACCGGTCTGCGCCGCCCAGCTCCGACGATTGCTAAACGAAAGTAGTTACGATGCCACAGCAACAGACACACTTGTCAGTGGATTTCTAGACGGTTTCCGTATCCCCTTTGAGGGGGACCTAAGTCACAGGTCAATACCATGTAATCACCCATCTCTTTTATTAAATCCTGCAGTGGCCAGTGATATGATTCATAAGGAAAAAGGCTTGGGTCGTATAGCGGGCCCATTCACATCAGTACCTTTACACGATTATGTGGTATCACCACTGGGACTCATCCCTAAGAAAGAGCCCGGAAAATTTAGAATTATTCACGATCTGTCATTTCCAAAAGGAGATTCTGTAAATTCTGGTATACCAAAAGATTTCTGTTCAGTCTCTTATGAAGATTATGATTTTTTTGTGTCGTTGTTAACAACAGTAGGACAGGGCTGCTTTATTGCCAAAGCGGATATCGAATCTGCCTTTAGAATCGTGCCGATACATCCTTATGACTATCATCTACTGGGGTTTACTTTTGACGGCCACTACTATTACGATAAGTGTCTTCCAATGGGTTGTGCTATATCATGCAAAATATTCGAGCAGTTTAGCTGTGCACTGCAATGGATTCTACAAACCTCATTCCATGTGACATACATGTCACACATATTGGATGACTTTATTTTCCTGTCGCCTTCTGAACATGTCTGTAATGTATACCTACAGCAGTTTTTTTCGTTGGCCCAATTGTTGTCTATTCCTGTGAATCAGAGGAAAACCGTGGTTCCGTCCACGTGTGTCATTGTTCATGGCATTGAAATAGACACTGTGCGGATGCAGGCTAGGCTGCCACAGAAAAAACTGGATGCTGCAATTCAGTTAGTAAGGGCCTATCGTCGTCGTCGAAAGGTTACTTTAAGGGAAATCCAAAGTCTTATTGGCACGCTTTCCTTCGCATGTAAAGTAATAATCATGGGACGCCCGTTTCTCCGCCGATTAATCGATCTAACCATCGGAATTGACAAACCGCATTTTCATATTCGCCTAGGGCAAGCAGCACGCCTAGACTTGACCGCTTGGGCTTTGTTTTTGGAAAGTTACAATGGGACATCACTTCTGCTTAATGATTTATGGAATTCCTCCGAAAAGCTAGAGCTGTTCACGGATGCTTCAGGGTTTGGGTTTGCCGGCTTACTTGAAGGTCATTGGTTTCAAGGGATGTGGCCACCTTCATGGGCGAATCACAATATTGCTATAAAAGAGTTATTTCCAATTGTTCTGGCATTACGCTTGTGGCCTCTGGTGCTAGCTGACAGACGACTTCTTGTATTGTGTGACAACGAAGCTGTTGTTCACGTAATAAACAGTCAGACAAGCAAAGACAAGAAACTCATGTCACTCATCCGTACCATGACTGTGTCACTCATGCAGAACAATGTAATTCTTAGGGCAAAACATGTTCCTGGGAAAAATAATGTAATTGCGGACGCACTGTCTCGGTTCCAGGACACGCCAGACCTGCGCAGGCAGTATGGCCTCGAGCCAGTACCGTCGGTCATCCCGCCGGATCTCCAGCCCTGGCCTCTGTAATCCAGCAACTGTTGAACGGTTCGTTGACAGACCTCACCATTAAATCATACCAGAAGAGTATCGCAATGTTTCATGATTTCTGTCAATCGCATCTCCACATTACTCAGTGGTTTCCATCGAACACATCAGCTGTGGTTTCTTTCATTGCGTTTTCCTTTCAAAAAGGATATGCGCCTTCATCTATTGCCAGTACGTTATCTGCTGTTGCATACGTCCATAAAATGCATCACCTTGTCGATCCAACTGCTACGTTTGTTGTTCGGAAACTTTTACAGGGGGCAGCCAAGCTGAAGCCATCCTGTGATCAGAGGGCACCAGTTACAAAACCTGTTCTACAACAATTGGTCAGTTCTACTCCACATATTTCACCTTGTTATTACAATAGCCTTTTGACTTCAGCAATGTATCTCTTGGCATTCCATGCTTTCTTAAGAATTGGGGAAATTGCTGCTGCAACACCAGCTCGATCTAGTAGTGTTTTGCAGATGAGCCAGCTGGCGCTATCATCTTCTGAATGTACAATCGTTTTTCACACTTACAAGCATTACCATGGCCCTCCAGTGTCTTTATCTATTCCAGCTCATCCGGATTCCATCTTTTGTCCAGTAAAGGCTGTCAGATTGTATTTGACAGTGAGGGGAAGGTCACCAGGACCAGTATTTATTTTTCCAGGAGGTACTCCTGTTTCAAAATCTTTCTTCAATGACCAGCTGAAAAAATCCTTGACTTGGGCAGGTTTATCAACTATGTCTTATAAAGGTCATAGTTTCCGCATCGGTGCCGCCACTACAGCAGCAATGCAGGGGGTGTCGGATGAGGAAATCCAACGTATGGGACGCTGGAGATCCCAAGCCTTTCGCAAATATATCCGGATCCCTATGTTGCATCTACAATGACCAACACGTAGAATGTCAGAAGACAGTAAATAAACACACTAGATATCCGAGTTCGTTATTTTTAGTGACCAGGAGGCTTTCTACTTAGGTGGGGCTTCCTAGGTTTTAGCTCTGATCAGCGGATTCTTAGGGTAATTAATGCTTGCCATGAAATACACCTAAACTGTAGTGGTACTTAGATATGCTTTCTACTTAGGTGGGGCTATCTAGGTTTCATGATGCGTGTTGAATTTTTGGCAATAGTTTTACATGTGATAAGATGCACAGAGTTAATACTAGCCACAAGGGATGCTTATTACTTGGGCATTCGATGGAAACAAACATAATATTTATGTTGTATAAAACCTTTATGCTGATGCTTATCTGCTAGCAGTGTTCCGATTTAAGGTAGAGTTGTGCTTTCTACTTAGGTGGTACATCATGTGTATATGCCCTGCAATAGTAATGTCGAGCCATCAATTACACGCGGGTATTGTGTTACTTGGATACGTTTTCTACTTAGATAGGGCTATATAAGTAACATTATTCGTGTTCTTATATTGGCAATCAGGGTTATGTTAATACACAATATTTGTTGTTTCCACCACCAATGCTTTCTACTTAGGTGGGGCAGTACGTGGAAACAAATGTGTACTATTGGCGTTTATGATGATATTTATATCCAGTTTTAGGGGATATGTGAATCTTGTGGGGTGGGGGAGCCATCCTGCAATCGTTGATTACCGAATGGCCGGATGTGGTTGGTTCCCCTACCTTTGCTGTTCTCATTTAGATTATAATCATGTTGGCTTACCTAGCCATTTTAATTATGTAATCTGCATAATATATTCATGTATAGTGATTGTGGCTTTATATATAAAGCTCTTATACAAACTTATATCTGCCTTGTGTTATTCAGCAAACTAGCCACGATTCATATCCTTGTAACAAGCAGCGTCGGCACACATAAAACCAACATTTGATCAAAGCTCAAATGGTATTTATGTGGGCGTTGCTGCAGCTTATATTTGAAATGTACGGTACACCGACCTAACCATGGGACAAGCTCTTCCAGCCACAACAGCTGGGCCTCTTTTTCATTCGCGCGTTACTCAGAAAGGTAATCTTTTTTATGCTGTGACGGATATAAATATTTGTTTCGGTTATAACATTTACGAGGCGCGTTGACACGCTATAACATTTTCCCAGTAGGGTTCGTTAGTTCCTCGTGGGTTGTTCTAACCGTTATTTACCGTAATTAAGGATAGGACTTTTGTGTAGAAGTATGGCGCTCTACAAGTTGACTCATTATTATTATGTTCAGTTATGAAATGTGCAAAGAATTTAAGTAATACGCACAGTAAATTTAACTGTTTAATGTAACAGTGTTTGCTTGTGTTGAAATAATCATGACTACTTTGATCTAGTTTACTGGCAGAAATGGAAACTGCCTAATGTCGTTACATATAGAGTCGTACTACACCTTGCCACCGTTGCTCTTTCTTCGCTGATTTTCAGTTCGATCAAACAATGGATTCCTTTTTGCAAAACGAGTGTTGAAACAAAGTCAAAGTGAAGAAGCAGCAACGACATAGAATCAGTTCGTACTTGTTGAGTTAAAAACGGGATCTAAACATAGCCTGGACAACACGGAAGAAAGCAAGCAAAAGTACACTTAGATTGGCTTCCAGTTAAATTGTATATTGCGAACAGGGGCTGTTTCATGTAATACTCGGCACAACAACGCTACGTAAGAATGTCCTTGTAACGGAAAAGTATAAGACCTATACATACGTGACGTGACAGACCCAATACACATGTCACAAGACTAACTATGTAAAACAACGACACATCATATTTTTTGGTCTGTTTATTTGTGTAAGCAGCAAGTCACCAACGTCGATGATTTAGTCCATTCAGTTATAGACATCTATGAAACTGATGACATGTGTCTATAGATATCTAATCTACACCGTTTCTTCACTAACGTTAATTCATGTTCTTTAGACTCTAGTTGTTCTATCTTTCAGAAGTGAAACGGAATAAATCCATCAATTTTTGCTGACGTCGAATGTATCAAGTCAAGCGCAGACGAGGTGTGATCTTAGTCAACCACGTGGACCGATTCACCATACGTTACTCTTTCTCTGGGCTTCGATGGTGGGATGAGTTCGTACATGGACCGCTTGAGCAGTTGACACATTTCCACTTTCTGACACTTGCCTTTAAACCCAAAGTGGTGCCACTTGACGACAGGAATGGCCAGCCCAAGCGTGTTGACGCACGTCAGACCCGACTCGCAGCTGAAACAACGCGCACACCGTCCATACTTGCAATTGATCCCGTACCTGGGTTGATCTTTTTCAAGTGAGAACTTTCAAAACGTAAGCCAGCGGTAATGTAACTTAAAAAACAAGGACTATGTTGCATTCAAAATAAGTATCAGATTATTCCATTTATTTTCATGTGGTTTAGTGAACATACGGAAAATGCCATTCCTCGTGATGGAAAGTTATAAGAACTAGATATCGACGGTTAAAGACGAAATCACATGTTAAAAACGCGATACCGTGTGTGACGCATACCTGGTAAATATTACATGACATACATGAATCCTCAAGAACAAACGATCCCGCTGTATAATATAGGGAGAGTATCTGTAGGACTTATTATTATTTACGTATGTTGCTTTACTGCGCATATCACATCGCAAGCACATGAATACTGCAATGTATTAATGTTTAGATACTGGTGTCTATAAGGATTAAGCGTTCGTTACTCACTTCAACCCAAAATTTGAACACGAGGCACCGGCTTTGCCTTTACATTCGGGGCAACATCCACAAGGTCTGGTTGTAGACTGGCAGTCGTCTGGCAGCGTGGGACATTCCACATCCGGGGCACAATTAATGCAACTCAAACTGCTCACCTCGGGCATCTGCAAACATGATTAGCAAACAAAATCCCGTTACAAACTCACACTTTTCCAAAGCTGCCTGATAGCGAGAGATTGCATTGATATTTGTACGGACAACTTGCTTAGCAAATATAAAGCAACATGACATCTAATTTGCTAAATGAGTTTTATTACATTGGAGTTTTTGGAAAACAACCATTGTTGAATCATTTCAAATTTAGTTATTAATAACCCTCGACATAAGATAATATTGGATCATAATTTATTACCTTCAAATCTCTCAATCTAAATTGAAATGTTTACGGTGACTGAGCGATAATACGGTTTCAGTTCGTAGGATTGCATATGACGTATGATATATGAGGCCTTGAGAAATAGTATCCCAGACGCCTTGCCACCGTTACTCTTTCTTCGCTGATTTTCAGTTCGATCAAACAAAGTAAAATTAATGTATAGTTTGTCCAGTGATGGATTCCTTTTTGCAAAACGAGTGTTGAAAAAAAGTCAAAGTGAAGAAGCAGCAACGACAATTTCAAATCTCTCAATCTAAATTGAAATGTTTACGGTGACTGAGCGATAATACGGTTTCATTTCGTAGGATTGCATATGACGTATGATATATGAGGCCTTGAGAAATAGTATCCCAGACGAATGGAAAAAAGCGTGATTGCACCAATCTACAAACTGAAAGGAGACATTTTAAATTGTAACAATTTCCGGGGAATCAAACTTCTTAGCCACACCCTGAAGCTCTGGGAAAGGGTGTTAGAGAGGAGGTTGAGAGGAATGGTGGAGATAGATGAAAGACAGTATGGATTCCAACCGGGAATGTCGACAGTGCCCTCGCTGTTCTGCCTCAGGATACTCCAAGAGAAACATACGGAGTTCAGAAAAGGTTTAGACATGGTGTTTGTGAACTCGGAGAAGGCATATGACGGAGTACCTATAGAGCTGATCTGGTATAGCCTCCGAAGAAGAACATATACCAGAATACTACATAAGCATCATAAAGGACGTATACGAAGGGTGTACGGCAAGAATCTTGACAAATGCTGGAAAAACAGACGAAATCAACATTGAAGTTGATCTACACCAGGGTTCGGTCCTCAGTCCTTTATTTTTTATCCTTATCCTGGACGTGATTACAGAGGAGTTCAAGGAGCAGACACCCAGGGCTATGTTATTCGCGGATGACCTTGTGCTGTGTGATTCAGACGGAGGTAGGTTAGAAGAGAGATAGGACAAATGCAGAGAAAGAATGGAGATATGTGGACTAAAGATTAGCAGAACGAAGTCGGAACACCTTCCGCCAATGGGGCACACAGTGCCGGTGAATATAAAAAATATGGGTCTCAGGAAAAGGTAAACCTTCCAACTGTACTTACTTTTAGGACCCTTGGCTCTGTCGTAGACAATGAGAGAGTTGTCAATATAGAAATTGAGAGGCAAAGTCAAAGGGGTCGTCTATGTAGAGGGAGCTATCTGGAGTGATATGTGATAAGAAGGTGCCATAAAAAGATGAAAGTCCTGCTCTACAAAACGGTAATTATGCCGACACGTCTCTACGGCTGTGAAACGTGGCCAATATCGGCAAGAGAGGAAATATGATTGGCAACAACGGAGATGAGAATGGTTAGATGAGCAAGGGTGTAAGCCTACAGGAGCACCGGGGGAATGAGAACATCTCGAAAGAAGCCGATGTGGAGACCGTTGTGATCATCATGAGGATAAGAAGGCTGGAGTGGTTTGGCCATGTAAAAAGAAGGAAAGAAAGGGAAGACATAAGAGCCACCGTGGAGATGATGATAGAGGGGAAACGAGCGAGAGGGAGCCCCAAGTTGAGACGGCACGACACAGTGAGGAAAGATTTAAAGGCATGACAGATGCAGGAAGAATGGGCTCAGGACAGGACGAAGTGTAAGATACTCTGCAAGACCCGCCATCCCGCACAGGGAGAAGGCGGGAAAGGTGTGAAAGGTGAGAATTTGACTATGACATATACCGTGAAGTTATTAAAGCTTGTTCGCATTAGCTGGGTTCTCGGCAACTCCTGCAATTACGATTATTGTCCTGTTTACCGTGTCTTAACATTTGTTTTAATTGAAGGTTGCTGCCAATCCGCTGCTCTACACCAGCATTGAAATTAGCTATAATTCTACTACTAGCAGGAGATGTAAGTGTGAGTCCTGGGCCAGCTGTTAGGCGTAACATTCGGGTAGACACTACAAATGTTCGATCAGTTCGAGATAACACAGCCTCGCGTTATAAATGTATTAATCTCTAAGAAAATATACATCCTTGCTGTCACTGATACCTGGCTTAGACACAGCTGCATGCATTGCTGACATTTCTCCAGCTGGTTACATTTTCCATCATCGGCCACGTTCAGTTGGACAAGGTGGCGGTGTTGGCTTTCTGGTGTCGCAACAGTTCAAAATTAATTTACATTCTAGCCCTGAATACTCTAGTTTTTAGTACATATGTGTTGACATTTCTTATTCTTCTTTCTCCGCTTACATTATGTGCATTTATGTAAAAGTACGTAATGACCTTAATTTAAATCAATCAATCAATCACTCAATCTTTATTTCAAACAAAAAAGCGTACATGTAATATATATTATGTCCATACTAAAAAAGTAAAAATAAAAAGTATATTATAGTATATATATTGCACTAATCCACTTCCTGAGTAATACAGAGGTGGTATAAACATCGTTATCTCAACATTGTCGTTCGTCGATGCAGATATTCTGTTCATAAGACTGTACATGCATTTTCTAAATATAGTATTGCAACAGTCTGTGTCAAAACGAACAAACATTAGGCTAGCACTACACCTCATCGATAGGCTGTGCATAATTCTAAATGCATTATTATAGGAAACAATAAAGTGCTGCATAGCGGGATTTTTATAATTAGCCCATAAGGAACATAAATACACATTACTACAGTTTGTCCTTCACCTTCACTGAACAAAAGTGAAATGTCCTGATTTGCTTCTGCCGTACATTTCTAAATCTAGTTTTGCAACAGTCCTTGTCGGAATTAACAAACATTAGGCTAGCACTACCCCTCATAAATAGTCTATGCATAATTCTAAATGCATTATTACATGAAACAATAAAGTGCTGCATAGCGGGTTTTCTATAATTAGCCAATAAGGAACATAAATACACATTACTGCAGTTTGTTCACTGAACAAAAGTGAAATTTTCTGAGTAGAATATTGCTTCTGCCGTACAGACTCATTTCTTTGGATTTCATATCCATTTCATCTGATAAATCATCACATAATTTTATGGCCAAGATAGTATTATGCCTTCGTTGTATTCAGAACGGCATCACCTAGCTTAAGATCTACTTCAAAACCGGTTTATCTTGTGTAAAAAAACATTATCTGCGACTTTACTCTCTTAAAGAATATGTTATTGTCACATCCATAATTGTATGATACATCTAGCAGTCTTTGCAATCCCTTAGCCGATGGAGCCAGTAGTACAATGTCATCAGCAGACATGAGGTGATCAACAGTTGTATCGCCACAATAGCATCCGATGGGTAGTTTCATCAGTAGCAAACTCAAATCATTCATGTATAAAGTAAATAAGAAAGGAGATAGCATACCCCCTTGTCTAACTCAATTAGTCACATAATATATCGAACCCAATTTAACACACATAGTCTACAGTTCCACTGACATATAACTTTAATTAAATATTTAGGCACTCCAAGCTTAAGTTGCTTCATAAATAAGTTTGTGTCATTCACCCTGTCAAATGCCTTGGTGGCATCAAGGAAGGCAACATACATGCATGACCCATGGTTTATGTAATATCAAAGAAGCTCTTTCAACACAAATACACACATTTTGTGTCCCGTGCTTGGGGTTGAACCCAAATTGGTTACTTTTGTTCGTAGATGACATTACATCCGATTATACAGTATTTTTCCGCTATTTTTGTGAATACATTAGACACACATGTCGGTCTATAGTTATGTCTGTCGCTGACACGTTTATTTTATTCTTAATAATGGGAACAATGACAGATTTTACATAGCTTTCGGCACGTGACCATGTATAAGTATAATCGACATAAATAGCGCCAATGAAACTGGCAACTGTCGATCAGCCTATTTCAGGTGGGCGCTAGTTATGCCGTCTTAACCAGGTGACTTATTGTAAAATAAATATTTGATAATTTCACTAATTCCATTAACATTCACCCTCATACCGTGGTCAAAGACAGCATTCTCCTGACACACATCATCAAGAAATTCCTTGCTGCAATTCCCTCTAACTACATTACAAATTTGACCATAGTGTTCTTGCCACATTCCACTTATGTTTTGGCTGCCATGTACATCACCCAAAGTGTTGGGCAATTTAACATTACTGTTTGAGGAGTGTTTGATTTCCTTCCAGATATCTCTATCATTGTTTTCACTCGTTTTATCAGCAATTTTATCCGCAAAAATCGAATTCTTATTGTTGTATCATACTCTAAGTGTATGTTTGAATTTGGACCTAGCCTGCTGCATAACGACATCAACAGCACCCATTCTGGGTTTGCCAATGTCCTTCCACAAAAGATATGCATCTCTAGCTGCCATGTGTTAATCCTTTACATGATCGTTCCAACCAGGTGTAAATGGTTTCCTTTTCCCAGATACTTGCTTTAACATTTTTTCACCTGATTTTGATAATGCAGTAATGATCTTATCATAAAATGTGTCGAGGTCAGCAGTATGGCTATGATTATGACAGTTCATGTTAGAACATTGAATCCCTTCAGGGATTACAACATTACACAAACTCTCACAGGTACATCTTGCATAGTATTCTATCTCACTGGATGAGAGATTATCCCACAGTGTACGCTGATGTGATTCATTTATTGTACTACCCTCATAATATTACACAAACCCTCACAGGTACATCTTACATAGTATTCTATCTCACTGGATGAGAGATTATCCCACAGTGTACGCTGATTTGATTCATTTATTGTACTACCCTCATAATATTACACAAACCCTCACACGTACATCTTACATAGTATTCTATCTCACTGGATGAGAGATTATCCCACAGTGTACGCTGATTTGATTCATTTATTGTACTACCCTCATAATATTACACAAACCCTCACAGGTACATCTTGCACAGTATTCTATCTCACTGGATGAGAGATTATTCCACAGTGTACGTTGATTTGATTCATTTATTGTACTACCCTCATAATATTACACAAACCCTCACAGGTACATCTTACATAGTATTCTATCTCACTGGATGAGAGATTATCCGACAGTGTACGCTGATTTGATTCATTTATTGTACTACCCTCATAATATTACACAAACCCTCACACGTACATCTTGCATAGTATTCTATCTCACTGGATGAGAGATTATCCCACAGTGTACGCTGATTTGATTCATTTATTGTACTACCCTCATAATATTACACAAACCCTCACACGTACATCTTACATAGTATTCCATCTCACTGGATGAGAGATTATCACACAGTGTATGCTGATTTGATTCATTTATTGTACTGCCCTCATAATATTACACAAACTCTCACACGTACATATTGTATAGTATTCTATCTCACTGGATGAGAGATTATCCCACAGTGTACGCTGATTTGATTCATTTATTGTACTACCCTCATAATATTACACAAACCCTCACACGTACATCTTGCATAGTATTCTATCTCACTGGATGAGAGATTATCCCACAGTGTACGCTGATTTGATTCATTTATTGCACTACCCTCATAATATTACACAAACCCTCACACGTACATCTTACATAGTATTCTATCTCACTGGATGAAAGATTATCCCACAGTGTACGCTGATTTGATTCATTTATTGCACTACCCTCATAATATTACACAAACCCTCACACGTACATCTTACATAGTATTCTATCTCATTGGATGAGAGATTATCCCACAGTGTACGCTGATTTGATTCATTTATTGTACTACCCTCATAATATTACACAAACCCTCACAAGTACATCTTACATAGTATTCTATCTCACTGGATGAGAGATTATCCCACAGTGTACGCTGATTTGATTCATTTATTGTACTACCCTCATAATATTACACAAACCCTCACAGGTACATCTTGCATAGTATTCTATCTCACTGGATGAGAGATTATCCCACAGTGTACGCTGATTTGATTCATTTATTGTACTACCCTCATAATATTACACAAACCCTCACACGTACATCTTACATAGTATTCTATCTCACTGGATGAGAGATTATCCCACAGTGTACGCTGATTTGATTCATTTATTGTACTACCCTCATAATATTACACAAACCCTCACACGTACATCTTGCATAGTATTCTATCTCACTGGATGAGAGATTATCCCACAGTGTACGCTGATTTGATTCATTTATTGTACTACCCTCATAATATTACACAAACCCTCACACGTACATCTTGCATAGTATTCTATCTCACTGGATGAGAGATTATCCCACAGTGTACGCTGATTTGATTCATTTATTGTACTACCCTCATAATATTACACAAACCCTCACACGTACATCTTGCATAGTATTCTATCTCACTGGATGAGAGATTATCCCACAGTGTACGCTGATTTGATTCATTTATTGTACTACCCTCATAATATTACACAGACCCTCACACGTACATCTTACATAGAATTCTATCTCACTGGATGAGAGATTATCCCACAGTGTACGCTGATTTGATTCATTTATTGTACTACCCTCATAATATTACACAAACCCTCACACGTACATCTTACATAGTATTCTATCTCACTGGATGAGAGATTATCCCACAGTGTACTCTGATTTGATTCATTTATTGTGCTCTCGGATTTCTGTAATTTTGCTATTTTCATTTGTTTTCAATCCTCGTTATAACGCGCCTCGTTAACTTACAACGCATATTCGGATATAGCGCGGTCGGCTGTGGATCCCGAATTTCTGCCAAGTTGTCGCTACGCTATCCATCACCAACATTTCTTTTACGCTAAATGCGACTCATAGTTCGCACCGTGCTTCACATGTCATTCCCCGCAGCGTTCTTGGCGCCGCGGTGCGGGCTTGACGATTACTAGTTTTGGTGGCGGCGCCCCTGGTGGCATATTTTGAAACACCGTGGCAGGCAATTGAAGTCAGCTCGACAAGAAGCAAGTACCGATGACTTCTTTTTTCAAGGCGAGGGCGGTCACTCCTGATTCGACCACAAAATCTGTAGTGATGTTCGCATATTTTGTGTCGGAGCACAACCTCCCAGCAGCCGTCGCCGACCATTTCACCGAACTGTTGCCCGGACAATGCGATCGCGAAGCTCTTTATTCTTTAAGCGCAAACGGACGAAGACCACGCACGTTATCAAGCGATGCTTGGCAACTGAGATGAAGCGGCTCGTCATCCTGGTCCGATTCTTAAGCGACGGGACGGCACGCACACGCCTGCTGGACATGCCAGTGTGCAACGGCGGCACAAGCGAGGCAATCTTTGGTGTTTTGGGTGGAGTTTTTAGGTAACTGTTTTCATTTATCATATATGCTGTTTTATTGACTGCTCAAAAACATTTAAAAATTGACAAAAATCATATCGACGGAGATACCCTTCAAGACGAATGCGAAGACCTCCAGCTGATGTAGGACGACGTCCTTAGCACGGAGATCAGGGGTCAGGCACGTCGTCTCGACTCCATCTGGGCTGATGTGATGGCGTTGAAGACGGCTCTACAGCAACGGCTCTTTCCCTGCCTGGCACGCCTGTTGCAGGCCCTGCTCAGTTTGCCACACAGCAACGCAGACGCAGAGAGCGTTCTCGGTGGTTCGCAAGATCCACACTGAGGCATGCAAGAGCTTGCATGAGGACACGATTACTGCTTTCATGCAATGCAAGATGAACTGTGACAGTACTTGCTTTGACGTGACGCCACAGATGCTGCGCGAGGCCAAGTGGGCATCCCACCAGTACAACCTGGAGCACCCCAAACTGCCCCAGGCGCCCAGTAAATTGGCCAATGCAGTGCACACTCACATTACTTATTTTGTACTGTTTTAGGTGTGTTTTTGCGCTAAATTTGTAAGGATTTTCTGCTTATCTCAAGGATATCTGATTCAGATCTCACTGGTAACATACTCAGGGTTGACACCTTTGGCTTAGTTAGGGTTGTGACCCGGTCTTCGCAGTTTTCTCACTCAGTGCCTCTTCCGAAGTCCTTGCACTGGCTTCCTGTACGATATCGTATTATTTTTAAGATCTGTACTATTACATATCAACCACGTTTATGCAAGCAACCAGTATATGTTGCTTACTCCTATAGAAAAAAACCTATCCAGCTTCGATCATCTAGTTCTAATTAACATTTTGTTCCTAGAGTCAATACAAATATTGGAACTAGGGCAGTTTCTGTTGCTGCACCAACTGTCTGCGATATGCTCACTCTTATTGTTAGATCAGTTAAAATATTATACAATTTGGCCATCATTTAAAATTTATAACCTTGCTTTCTGGCGTATCGATCCATCGATCTGTTGATGACTTTAATATGGCTTATCGATTCTGATAGTAACTAACCCTATTGTTTTGATGCGCCTCTGAGCTCGGTTTCCATGGATTTAGGCGCAAAACAGTTACCTTATTATTATTATTATTAAGTTACTCAGAAGATCCGAGAAAGGAGGCTGATAGTTGCCTGACGTTGCTTCGAACAGAGTAAAATGGCACCAAGACCATCCTGTGGCAACTAGCACACGGAAGAACAAGTCAGGTCTGACCAGCTGATACATTTGTTGACTCGCAGAAGGAAGATGTGGGGTTAGAACCAGGGGAACTAATACCGGCCGTAGGGAACAGAGGGGCCCGGAGCAGAATGGTAGTAACCAACGGAATGAACGTATTATTCGTTGTGAAACATTTAAATTTTCTGCCAAATCTCCAAGAATCTTGACCTGACTCTGCTGCCTGAGCAGTGGCCCGATGTGTTGCTGTTTAAACTAAATGGACGTTGGCAAAAACCCCGATCCATGATACTGGACAAATTTTTAATACGTTAGCTAATGTATAGGCCTACGTGATGACACATTCTTAGTGTACAATAAGGAAACAATGGCTATTATTTTAATAGACTAAGCAAACATTATAAAACACGTACGTTACCTCAGGGCAACAACGTCCAATAAAGAGGTAATATGGGAAATTGCAGTTTTACACACACGTAGTATAACATACAAAATAAAGATGGCAGTTGTTAACACAAGCAAACTTCACGCACTACAGAACATGTTTCTGTCAACTACTACTACTACTACTACTACTACTGTTGCTGCTGCTGTTGCTGCTACTACTGCTGCTTATGCTGCTGCTGCCGCCGCCGCTGCCCCTATGAAGAAGTAGTACATACCTGCAGAAGGACAAGAACAACGACAAAGCACGTCTCCGCGGCCAAGCGTGGAGCGGTGTAAGACATGTCTGTCACCGAACAGTCGACACGGCGTCGAGCGTCACCCAAATGTCAAGTCTCTACTGTCTCTGGTTCTCGGTTGGCGGTAGCGAGGTATAAATACAGCTTCTCCAACGACGGTCGCATCTCATTGGACGGTGCTTGTGTAAGCACGGCATTGCTAAATGATACGTTTTCTACCGTTGTCTTTTTGAAATTTACGAAATTGAACGTAGCTGAGATACACAAGATCGAAGAATTTTCACTAGGAACAGTGCTACTGACACGGGCTTTTAAATGTTATTTCCCAGCTCTAAATGTTCGAAATAATGCAACGCTAACAATCTATTTGTTGTCCAAAGATGCCTGACATGTTCATGTTTAGCCTATTTGACAACGATGCGATATTAACAAGTATACTATTTCAACCACGCCCCGTGTAGTAATGTAAATCTTAACATAAGTTTTCAGTAGAATGCCGTAATGAATTTGGTGGCTAGATTAAAATGATCTTGTTACCGAAGTTATATGCTTAATGAAAAGAAACGGTTAATAAGGTTTTCCTATGTTAGAAATGCCAACAAAACTACAAAATGTAGCGGCGTATCTGATATCAGAATAGGAGGGGGCGGGGACAAAAAGCAAGCTTTTTTGTCAGCCATTATTTTTCCGTGCTAACAACGACAGTGACACTACAGGATGTAGAACTATGGTTGAAAAAGCAGTACGCCTAAGTGGCAACTCTATTATTTTCTGTGTTATAATTGTGCGCGAGCTCTCACCGATAACACCGACCTATTTATGTAGGCTAATTTCTTCGAGCCTGTGTGTTTATGCGCTGTATCGTCACAGCGTCGACAATTTTCTCGTCAGGTTTTGACATTAATGACTGGCGTGGCAGATTACTGAACACTATCAGACTCACATTTAGCGTCCCGGTGATATGATTATGACAATAATAACTGAATGGGCATTGCTTATTAGGTTCCTGTACAATTAAATTAATTACAATTGTTATCAATGAGACAGTTATTATGACAATTTCTGCCGGGTTGTAAATTTTACCGAGGGGTTAACGACCCCGTCACTTACTATTTCCCTTTCCCCCTCTCTCCCTCTCCCTCTCCCCCTCTCTCCCTCTCTCCTTCTCTCCGTTTCTCCCTGTCTTCCTATCTCCCTCCCTTCCTTCCTTCCCAGGGGCGGATCGAGAGAGGGTAGTCTGGGGCCCCAAAAGCCTTCCCAGCCGATGCAAATTCATATTCGGTGGTCTGAGCCGGACCTTCGGCACAAGACTCCACTGGTCTCATGCGCTGTTGGATCATGACATAGGAAGACGGAGGGGGGGGGGGACGCGGGTGTGCTGTTGACATTTTTTTCGCCACCTTATTCTGCTTCTCTCCATCCGCTGTCTTGGCTGGCTCGACTGATGACATCAGAGGAGGGTGCTGTTGAATTGTTTTTTTCGCCGCCGCTTCGTTGTAGCTTCAGCTTATTGTAACATGAACGGGGGCACATTCGAAATATCTAGGGGGCACGGTAACGGGGGCCCATTCAAAAAGGTCTGGGGGCACGCCAAATTCCAAAGGTCTGGGGGACACGTACTCACTCACTCGTTCCCTGCCTCCTTGCGTCCCCCACTCCCTACCTCCCTCCCTACCACATTACTTGTTTTAATGTCCATACAGGACCCTAAACGAACGTAAATAAATTGTTATAACGTTACGTGTGGTTTTTGCCATTGTTCCTATATCGCCCGAAACGAACGTAAATAAATTGTTCATAACGTTATGTGTGGTTTCTGCGATTGTTCCTAAATCGCCCCGCCGATCAGTTGTACGGGGAACGTATACTGGACCACTCGGTTTTTGCCTTACACAAGCATAAATTGCCATAATATGCAGTTGTTACCAAAAATTTTTGAAATCGTCCAGCAACGTTATATTATTAATCAGAACCACTTATTTCATCAATGGTATGCAACCGAAGCGTCACATAAGTTGTTTTTAGTGAAATACTTACAATATTCGTAAGACGATAATCACTTTACACGCCATACGGCATACGGAAGCACTCGGTTTCTGCCTCATCGTGTTCAAAAACATCACTGTGCGACAAATCGCAAGTGCGACGCAACGCATTCACTGTATAAACTCCACGGGCTGTACGTTAACTTTTTTGTGGTAATTAGGATGAATAGTTGCATACAATTTCGCCCGATAAATTTTAATATTACGGTTGTTTACATAACCGTCACCAATGGCAATGTGGTGCACTGTAGTCACGTGGTCTGCGTTCGCTATCAAAATATCTGTCAAAAACCTGTTTGCCTCGTTTTAATTTGAGATAAATAACTTTGTTGCAAGTTTGTAGACGTCCTCTGCTCATTGTGTCAGATATATATCTGAGTAAAGATGTATTTAATATGACATCCAGCTATATAATCGTAATGAGGCAGAAACTCAAATAGGGCAGAAACCGAGTAGTATTATCGCTCATGCTCACAGACAGATGAGATAGTCACTGAACGGTCGCAGCGGCCTCAAAAGTGCGCTAAGACACAAATCAGAATATTTTTCTAAATACAAGTAAACGTCAGTGTGAAGAATTAATTATTGAATTTACTGAGTATGATGTTGAGTGAAATACTTACCAATACTCAAGTTCATGCAACCAACAAACACGCCACCCAGGTCAGTGACGAAAATCGTGCCGTGTTGATTTACGACAAACATAATTTGTCATAAAATCGCATAACATTTGATGAATTAAACAAACATTATACAAATTAATTAAGCATTTACGTTCAACAAATGACAGTAAGCGCATAATTTTCAATGTTATAAATAGAGTATTTAGCGAATGTCGCAAGTTTTGCGGCATGAACTGAAGTGGAAGCGCGAAGGGCGAATGCTTCGAATGGTCATAAAATATGCATATTTCTTAATCTACACATAATTATGAAACTTTATATATTATTTTGAAGTTTATAATACATTGAACACGAAATGCCAACAGTTCATTCAATATATAGCAGAAATATAAATTTATAAGCACTTTTACCCAGTCTGCATAACGCCTCTATTTATGGACTTTCAAATATACACGGCGCTGGAAAAAACATGCTCAAAATCAATTAAAATGTGGTTCATTTTTGAAATAATTACGCATACTACTTCATTTTCGGATGAACTGTGTGCACTAACAAAGATAATGGTAAACTCAATCGTGTTAGTTCGCAACTAACACGTCAAAACTTTAGGTAGACCGGCTTTGGTCTGCTTAAAACAGCGGTCTGCATAACGCGGCGCTATATGTATAAACGGTCGACGTAACCTGCAATTAGAAGTATATATATATATATATATATATATATAAATATAATATTAATAATGTGCTGTATCAAGACGATCAAATCATTACTATCAGAAACCACATCTGATTGTGAGAAATGGTAACTTAAATAAGTTATGTTTTGGGTAAGCACTCTCACTGTAACTTACGTCTGAACACCTCATGATAACTTGTGATTATACTTTCATAGAAAATGGTTGTTGCCAAATCAAATATCATCCTTGACGTAAAACCATGGGATGATGAGACAGATATGGTCGCATTAGAGAAGTGTGTTCGCTCAATAGAGATGTATGGACTATGGGGAGCTTGTGAGTATTAATAGTGTCACAGTATGTCGACCTCTCAAGAAATACGTAGCTAAACGTAAAAATCGTGTTTATTTGGTATTTGTTCATTTACTTACCTATAAGACGTGTTTATTTCATAAAAGTTGTCGCCAGAACGTCCCGCATCTTGCAGTTTTTTCTATTCGTGGTCAAATGTTAATTGTTTGTTAAATAATCATAATTTTGGATAATTTCTGTACATTTAATTTTGTCAAGAGAAAGCTTCTCTAACTACTAATATTTTTCCAATGAATAACATTTCTCTGGGCAGGAGGTAAATCTCACTGTGTATGTCCTTTGTCGGAGTCATGCCAAAATCTAGGCATGTGGCGCCACCTGTGTGCGGAAGCATGAAGGGGATTGTGGGATATACCGCGAGTATAATATTGTCAAATTTGTTCGGTCGTTGTGTGTCCTATGATTTCGATGTTGCATTTTTCAAATAAATTACCGTTGACGATTTAAGACATGTTTTGGTGTTATAATCAATGCTGCCTCCTCATTCCATTTAGACTGTTTGCTGACAATCAAGTTTGTTGATGTTCAGTTATGAAATGTGCAAAGACTTTAAGTAATGCGCACAGTAAGTTTAATCGTTTAATGTAACAGTGTTTGCTTGTGTTGAAATAATTATGAGATATTACTTTGATCTCGTAACTGGCAAAAGTGGAAACTGCCAAATGTTGCACATAAAGTCGTACTACACCTATCAACCTTTGCTCTTTCTTCGCTAATTTTCAGTTCTATCTAACAACGTAAACGTAAAGTTTGTCCAGTTATGGATTCCTTTTTGTAAAACGAGTGTTGAGATAAAGAGAAATCAAAATGAAGCATGTATACATCTTTATACATCAGCTTTATACATCGATATAAAAAGACGAAATCACAAGTCGTCGTGACGTGAGAGACCCAATACACATGTCACAAGATTAACTGTATAAAACAACGACTTATCATATTTTGTGTATGTTTATTTGTATAAGCAGCAAGTCACACCAGAGTCGATGATTTATTCCATTCAATTATAGACATCTAGAAAACTGATGACATATATCTATACATATCTAATCTACACCGTTTCTTCACTAACGTTACTTCATGTTCTTTAGACTCTAGTTGTTCTATCTTTCTGAAGTGAAACGGAATAAATCCATCCACTTTTCGTGACGTCGAAGCCAATGTATCAAGTTGCGTGCAGACGACGTGTGATCTTAGTCAACGACCACAAGGACCGATTCCTCATACGTTACTCTTTCTCTGGGCTTCGATCAAGGGATGAAATCGGACCAGGACCGCTTGAGCAGTTGACACACTTCCACTTCCTGGCACTTGCCTGTAAACCCATAGTGGTACCACTGGACGACAGGAATGGCCAGACCAAGCGAGTTGACGCACATCAGACCCGACTCGCAGCTGAAACAACGTGTATACCGTCCATACTTGCAATTTATACCGTACTTGGGTTGATCCTTTTCAAGTATGAACTTTCCAAACGTTAGCTAGCGGTATTATTCTTGAAAAACAAGGACTATATATTAATCAAAATAAGTATCAGATTATCCCATTTATTTTCATGTGGTCTAGTGAACATATAGAACATGCCGACTCTTTGTGATGGAAAGCTGTAAGAACTAAATATCGACGTATAAAGATGAAATCACAAATGCTAAAAACGTGATACTGTGTGCGACGCATAGCTAGTAAAATTACATGACATACAAGAATCCTCAAGAACAAACGAACCCGCTGTATTATATAAGGAGTGTATCCGTAGGACTTATTATTATTTACGTATGTTGCTTTACTGCGCATATCACATCGCAAGCACATGAACATTGCATTGCATTAATGTTTAGATACTGGTGTATATAAGGATGAGCGTTCGATACTCACGTCAACCAATCTGAACACGTGGCGTCGACTTTGGCTTTACATTCGGGGCAGCATCTACAAAGTGTGATTGTAGGCTGGCAGTCGTCTGGCAGCGTGGGACATTCCACATCCGGGGCACACGGACCGCAACTCATACCGCTAACCTCTGACATCTGCAAACACGATTCGCAAACAAAATCCCGTTACAAACTCACACTTTTCCAAAGCTGCCTGATAGCGAGATAGTGCTTGGATATTTATACCGACAACTTGCTTAACAAATATCAAGTAACACCTAATTTGCTAAATGTGTTTTATTAGATAGGCGTTTTTAGAAAACAACCGTTGTTGAATCAATTCAAAGTTAATGTATGCCCCTGGGCTATGTTATTCGCGGATGACCTATTGTCGTGTGATTCAGACGGAGGTAGGATAGAAGAGAGATTGGACAAAATAATGGAGACATGTGGACTAAAGATCAGCCGAACGAAGTCTGAAAACCTTCCGCCAATGGGACACACAGAGCTGGAGAAGATGGAAAGGTATGGGTCACAGGAAAAGGTAAACCTCTCAACTGTACATACTTTTGAGTACCTTGGCTCTGACATAGACAAGGAGGGAGGTGTCAGTATGGAAACTGAGAGGCGAGTGTCAAAAGGGTGATCAAGGTGGAGGAAACTATCTGGAGTGATATGTAATACGAATATGCCATAACAGATGAAAGTCCTGCTCTACAAAACGGAAATTATGCCGACACTTCTCTACGACTACAAAAAGTGGCCACTATAGGCAAGATACGAAAGATGACCGGCAACAAAGGAGCTGAGAATGATCAGATGTTCAATGGGCGTAAGCCTGTGGGAGCACCGGAGGAATGAGAACATCTTGAAAGAAGCCGATGTGGAGAGTATTATTGTCATCATGAGGAGAAGAAGGCTGGAGTGGTTTGGCCATGTGAAAAGAAGGAAAGAAAGGGAAGACAAAAGAGCCATCATGGAGATGAAGATTGAGGGGAAATGAGCGAGAGGGAGGCCCAAGTTGTGATGGCAGGATACAGTGAGGACAGATTTAAAGGCATGGCAGATGAAGGAAGAATGTGCTTAGGACAGGAAGAAGTGGAACAGACTCTGTAAGATCCACCAACCCGCACAGGGAGAAGACGGGGAAAGGTGATAAACGTCAGAAATTGACTATGGCATATGCCTTGTAGTTATTAAAACTGTTTAGCTGGGTTCTCGGCAATTACTGAAAAACTGGAGTTAGTCACCCTTTTTCTGTTCTGAACTGTTCTTATAATATTATAGTTACAGTTATCGTAGTTGTTAACGTATTATTTTAGATTTTGCATATTGATTAATAATTCACCTTCTGAGGACGCTACACTGTGTCATTAAAACAATGTCACCACTATTTCTATAATGTGTTCTATTTTTATCCTGTTCTGTGGCTTCGAGAAGTAATGATGTTGTCTTGTGCAAGCCATTTTGGAATGTTTGGTTGTCAACGCAACATTTTCTCAACCCACGACACTACACGATTCGTGTCCTGTTTACACAGTTTACCGTGTCTAAACATTTGTTTTAAACGAAGGTTGCTGCCAATCCGCTGCTCTACACCAACATTGAAATTAATTATAATTCTAGATGTAAGTGTGAGTCATGGGCCAGCTGTTAGGCGTAACGTTCGGGTAGACACTACAAATGTTCGATCTGTTCGAGATAAGACAGCCTCGCTTTGTGATCTATTGATAGACATATAGATAGACAATTGACATCCTTGCTGTCACTGAGACCTGGTTTAAACCACACGACACAGCTCCATGCATTGCTGAAATTTCTCCTGCTGGTTACTCTTTTTATCATCGGCCACGTTAAGTTGGACGAAGTGGTGGTGTTGGCTTTCTGGTATCGCAACAGTTAAAAGTTAATTTACATTCTAGCCCCGATTACTCTAGTTTTGAGTCCATCTGCATGTGTTGAAATTTCTTATTCTTATTTCTCTGTTTACTTTATGTGCATTTATCGCCTTCCAGGACACCCAGAACATTACTTTGAAGACTTTCATGATCTGTTGGAAAATCTGGCAATCATTCATTCAGAATTTCACATTCTTGGTGATTTTAATCTTTATTTAGATATATCTTCTGCAACAACGAATGCATTTGATGATATTCTGGAATATTTTTATATGAAACAACATGTTACCTTTTCACACATATACATGATCATTGGTATTACATTTTTATAACCCATTCAACTTGAACAATATCCAGACATCTAGTGTTTCGGATGGATTATTAGATCACCACACTGTGATTGCTAATGTTAACGTTTCCATAATTCCAATAAAGTGTGAAACACAGTTTAATTCTTATAGAGCCCTTTACAGAATTGAAATTACTGCTTTAATGGCTGATAATTTTAAATCCGATCTTTGGGTCATACCCAAACGAACACCTGTCTGACTTACATTAATATTACTGTCAAGTATTCAAGGAATTACAAGACAAATATGCACCAATGAAATCCAAATTTGTGTCACAAAAGCTCCATAGATGACTTCCGAAATTGTACTACGTAAAAGGCGTCGTCGTTATTTAGACTCTGTAACAGACAGATGGCCAAAGCTAATAAGATTACTACACAAATATGATCGCAAACAAGTCCAATAGTCCACGTCAGTTATGGAACTGCGTTAATAGCATTCTATACACATGGCTCCCTGCTAAAAATTTACTATGGTTTACTACAATAAATTTACTATGGTTTATTATAATATAAATCTTACTGTATTAAACTAGTGTTTTTGCGGAATATTTTTTCCTACAGTGAATATTTTGGTTTACTACTGTGAATACTACATGTTACTATGTAGTGGAGCGGAGACGTGTTCAGCTGATTTATAATGACAGTATATAAGCTGTGCATTAGACTTTACCAGAGCACTGCAACGTCAACATGTCACCAGCACTGCCATGGGTGTGAATGCACAGCAGGCTTGTTGGACACATTGGTTGCACTGGGCTATTGTATATTATCTGTCCAAGGAGACTGCCTACCAGTCAGTAAATGAGACCTAACTGATAAGCACTTACTTGAGAGACTTCTATGATTCTGACAGTAAGCAGCCACAAAGGAGGGCTACCTTATAAGATCTGGGAGATTCCTACTTTTAATTTCCATTAACTACTGGAAGTCCTGGCAAGGAAGATAACACAGCTGCATAGTATAATTGTATTAAATAGAAGTCTTAAAAGTAACATAATTATACAGTGGATACTTACACACACACACACACACACACACACACACACACACACACACACACACACACACACACACACACACACACACACACACACACACACACACACACACACGGAATTTGTGTGTGAGTCCTGGACCAGCTGTTAGGCGTAACATTCGGGTAGACACTACAAATGTTCGATCTGTTCGAGATAAGACAGCCTCGCTTTGTGATCTATTGATAGACATATAGATAGACAATTGACATCCTTGCTGTCACTGAAACCTGGTTTAAACCACACGACACAGCTCCATGCATTGCTGAAATTTCTCCTGCTGGTTACTCTTTTTATCATCGGCCACGTTAAGTTGGACGAAGTGGTGGTGTTGGCTTTCTGGTATCGCAACAGTTAAAAGTTAATTTACATTCTAGCCCCGATTACTCTAGTTTTGAGTCCATCTGCATGTGTTGAAATTTCTTATTCTTATTTCTCTGTTTACTTTATGTGCATTTATCGCCTTCCAGGACACCCAGAACATTACTTTGAAGACTTTCATGATCTGTTGGAAAATCTGGCAATCATTCATTCAGAATTTCACATTCTTTGTGATTTTAATCTTCATTTAGATATACCTTCTGCAACAACAGACGCGTTTGATGATATTCTGGTATATTTTGATATGAAACAACATGTTACCTTTTCGACACACATACATGGTCATTGGCTTTACCTCTTGATAACCCCTTCAACTTGTAATAATACCCAGACACCTAGTATTTCGGACGTATTATCAGACGACCACACTGTAATTGGTAATGTTAACGTTTCCAATTACAGTGTGGTTTCCATAATTCCAATAAAGTGTGAAACACAATGTTTAATTCTGATTTACAGAATTGACAGTACAGCTTTAATGGCTGATATTCTTAAATCCGACCTTATCACAGACCCAAAAGAACACCTGTCTGATTTATATAAACATTACATAAGTATTCAAGGCATTGCATGACAAATATGCACTTATGAAATCCAAATTTGTGTCACAAAAGCCACTGGTTCCAGGGATGACTTCCGAAATCTAAAAGGCGTCGTCGTTATTTAGAGCGTGTATGGCGCAAATCACGCTCACCTCTGGACAGGTCGCGTTATTCTAAATAATGGCACCTCTGTAACAGACAGATGGCCAAAGCTAAGTCAGATTACTACACAAATATAATCGCAAATAAGTCCAATAATCTACGTCAATAACATTCTATACACACGGCTCACTGCTAAAAGTTACACTGGTTTACTACAGTAAATTTACTATGGTTTACTATAATAAAATCTTATTGTAATAAACTACAGTGTTTTTGAGGAATATTTGTTCCTATAGTGAATACTATGGTTTACCATTGTGATTACTACATTTTATTATGGAGTGGAACGCAGTAGCGCAGCGGTAAAAGCTTCGGACTCTCGACTGAGAGAACGCGGGTTTGAATCCTGTGTGGCGGTGTCGAACTTTGGGCAAGTTCGTTCACACTAGGTTGCTCCAGTTCACTCAGCTGATGAAGGATTACGTGGCTGTAGTAGTGGTGTATAGTTATGTCCGAAAAGTCTTCGCGCATTAATTTCAGCGTGACTGAATGCTTCCCAGAGAGGTCGAGAAGGTGTTCGATTGAACAGGCCTGCCAGGGAGTAAAGTGTAAAGCGCTTTGAGCAGTCCTGAGGACTGGATACTGCGCTATATAAGAACTTACCTTTACGTTTTTACTTTAGTGAACGCTACATTTTACCACAACTTACTATGGCTAATATCACGTTTTACTATAGCTTACTATAGTAAATACCGCATTTTATTATGGTTTACTACAGTGAATACAACATTTTACCATAGCTTGGTATGGTAAATATCACATTTTACTATGGTTTACTAAAGTGAACTCCTCATTTTACTCTGATTTACTGTGGTAAATACCACATTTTAGTACAATTTACTATGCGTTTTACAATGATTTACTATAGTGAATACCACATTTCACCATAGTAAATTCCAGTAAATACTACATTTCATTACAATATACTATTGTTAATATAATGTTTTACTATGGTTAAATACTGTGAATATAAAATTTTACTAGAGTTTACTATGGTGAATATAACATTATACTATGTTTTATCACAGTGTATACTCCGCAGTGCATTTAGTATAATGAAATACAACTGTATATAGATGTGTTTACATGTTGACACTTTATGAATCACTTGGCAGCAACATTGTCAGCTTCTTTGCAATGGTACCGATATTTCCGTATTGTGTCCATCTAGTGACACAGATCTCACTCCTGGAATTTGTGTGGCGCTGCACCTGTGTAATAAAAACAAACAGATTTACGTCTGAAAATGAGTATGAGAATTAACTGGCTTCTATTCATTAAAGTGGCAGTAATTAATCACCCAATTACTGATATCCCCTAATTAAGCAGCCCTTAGAGAGGACAACCTGTTGAGATAGTGCAGTTGCCTACTGCATCCTTGGAAGTTAGAAAGTCTTGATAATTAAGGAAGATAAAGTAGATCTCTGTGCATTCTATGGTACTTAATTTGGGGAAATTGTGAAATGTTATTCTAAAAAAGCCAAATTTGCGTGTTATATTTAGTTAGGCATATACTTGTATCAATCAGTTGATAAGTTTGCCATACAGCATCATTTTAAATATAATAAAATTACTATGTATTCATGAATTCAAATAATTTATGAGTTTGGTATATACAAAATTCAATTTAACAAGACGTAATCAACTTTACAACACTCAATACCATTTCACTATTATTAAATTAAGTTTACCTGATAAAAACGTCGAAGTAAGATCAATTATACTCGTAATTGGAAGAAATTAAGAATGACATTATTAATGTGTGTTCTTATATATTTCATGAAGATGAAATAACACGCGAGTGCATCAAACTGCTATAAAACAATAATATAATACAAGGATTCATACCTTTTGTCTCACAAAATGCACAGCATATGTATACATCCAGATTGGACACCAGATACACATTTCCATGGCGTTTCTTTTCACTCCAAGGAGTATTTCGCAACAAGTTCGATCGATATGGCTACATTCGTGTCCATGTCCACATTAATAAACCCGATGACATGTACAGCTGATTTATAATGACAGTATACATGCTGTGCATTCGACTTTACCAGAACACTACAAAATCAACATGTCACCAGCACTGCCCTGGGTGTGAATGCACAGCTGGATTGCTGGACACACGGGTTGCACTGGGCTACTGTATATTCTCTGACCAAGGAGATTGCCTACAAGACAGTAAATGAAAACTAACTGATAAGAGCTTACTTGTGTGGCTTCTGTGATGTTGACAGTAAGCAGCCACAACGGAGGGCTACCATATAAGAACTGGGAGATTCCTACTTTTAATTTTCATTAACTACAGGAAGTCTTGGCAGGGAAGATAACACAGCTGCATAGTATAATTGTATTAAATAGAACAGTCTTAAAAGTAACATAATTATATAGTGGATACTTATACACACATATACACACACATATACACACACACACACCCACCCACACACACACATATATGCACACACACACACACACATACACACACACACACACACACACACACACACACGTACGTACACACATATATGCATACACACACACATATACACACACACCCCCACACACATACACGCACACACACAAACACATACACACCCACACACACGTACGTACGTACGTACGTACACACATATATGCATACACACACACACACACACACACACACACACACACACACACACACACACACACACACACACACACACACACACACACACACACACACACATAAACACATATACACACACACACACGCACACACACACACGCACGTACGTACACACATATATGCATACACACACACACACACATATACACACACATACACACACACACGTACACACATATATGCATACATGTATAAGTTATCCTGGTAGTGTACAGTTGTCATTGTGCAATGCTAATAATGGTTTGAATTAGGTAGTAGTTTTAAATCAATACGCACCACTTCATTTTTGTCCAGTTTCTTTGTCAATATTACTAATAATATTATACAGAAATGTCATATGAGCATCTAGCTGTGTTTTATAACTGGGCAATTTTAAAGGCATTATACAAAACACTGGTATGTTGATCATAATTAAGTTACAATGAATATATTATCGTTTACTATATGTTATGATGTAGATTTACTATGGGCCGTGGTATCAGACAGTAAAAACATGGTAAAATATAGTATAATATGATTTACTATAATCTACTATGGTTTTATTATGGTATAATATGTGTATTTTAATTTACCATTTTGTACCACAGTATAAGCATAGCAAAATGTACAGTACAAATAAGTATTGAGCTCTCGGCCCATTTCTGACTATACTGCTAAAAGCATGTCTTGATACATTACTCATGCATATAACAAATATCTACAATGCATCACTGTGCTCTGGTTTCTTTCCCGATGACTTCAAATGCGCCCATTTCAGTCCAGTTCTTAAGAAGTCATCCCGGCCTAAACAAGACCAAAACAGTTACATACCTATTTCTAACCGTATCTTTATTTATAAAATACTAGAAAAGGTTGTAGCTAGCCATCTAAGGTCTCACATTAGCACATATATCTTAACGAATGTGTTACAATCAACATATAAACAATTTCATTGAACAGAAACGGCTGTTTTAAAAGTACAAAATGATATTAACTTAAACATTGATAATGGTAAAGTAACTGCCCTAACCTCACTTGATCTATATGCCGCCTTTGATACGATCGATCATAACATTCTAATTAAACGTTTATCAAAGTGGTACGGCATATCTGGCACCGCTCTGAGCTGGTTTTCTTCATACCTCGTGAATGTTTCGTTTTCGTTTTAGGATACGTTAATGTGTTATTTATATACATCTTACTCGTAAAACTTTACATGTGTGGGGACTTTACATGTGCATGCAATAATGTTGTGTTTTGATATCTTAATTTTGTTTAGAACTAATTGATTGATTGGAAGGTCAATGGATGAGCCTAAAGACAACTGTTCTGTTTTTTAAAGTGTATTATTTTATTTCTCTAACTTGTCGCTGCTGTTATTATAATATTCGTGATTTACGACGTATTTGCTGTTATTTGCCTCTTTTTGTTGCAACAACTATCGCAACTGTACTGGTTACTAGTAGGCTTGCTTATTGTAATTCCCCTTCTCACAACATTGCCCTTAAGGATATCATTAGGTTACATCGTGTACATAATTGCATAGCTACTAAGGTTATGACTCGGTCTCCGCGGTTTTCTCACTCAGTGTCTCTTCTGAAGTCTTTGCACAGGCTTCCTGTACGATAGCGTATTATTTTTCAGATCTGTGCCATTACCTATTAGCCACTTTTACGTAAGCAACCAGTATATTTATATACATTACTCCTGTAAAAATCATATTCAGCTACGATCATCTAGTTATAATTTTTTTTGTATTCCTAGAGTCAATAGTAATATTGGAACTAGGGCATTTTCTGTTGCTGCACCAACTCTCTGGAATATGCTCCCTCTTATTGTTAGATAAGTTAAAAATATTATACAATTTCGCCGTCATTTAAAACTTACATGTGTTACCTTGCGTATCCACCATAGCGACTTGGCGTATCGATCCATCTGTTAACGACTTTAATATGGCTTGTCGATTCTGATAGTAACTAACCATGTTGTTTTTAGTGTGGTTTCCAAGGATTTAGGCGCAAAAGAAGTTACCTTATTATTGTTATTATTATTACGTTACTCTGAAGATCCGAGAAAGGAGGGTGAAAGTTGCCAGACGTTGCTCCAGACAGAGTAAAATGGCACCAAGACCATCCGTTGGCAACTAGCACACGGAAGAACAAGTCAGGGCGGACCAGCTGACACATTTGTTGACTCGCATAAAAAGATGTAGGGTTAGCATCAGGGGAAACTAAGAGCGGCCGTGGGGAACAGAGGCATCCTGAGCAGAATGGTGGTAACCAACGGAATGAACGTAAACAGACAAGTATTAGTCGTTGTGAACCAGTTGAATTTTCTGCCAAATCTCCAAGAATCTTGACCTGACTATGCTATCTGAGCAGTAACCTGACGTGTTGTTATTGAAACTAAATGGGCGTTAGCAAAAACTCCAATCCTACTTAATTGATGATACTGGACAACATTTAAATACTTTAGTTAATGTATAGGCCGACGTGATAACACATTCTTAGAGTACAATAACGAAGCAATGGCTATTCTCTTAATAGACCACGCAAAAATTATAATACTGGTACGTTGCCTCAGTGCAACAACGTCCAATAAAGGTGTAATGTGGGAAATTGCAGTTTTACGTACACGTAGTATAACATACAAAATAAAGCAAACTTCACGCATTACAGAACATGTTTCTGTCAACTATTACTACTGTTGCTGCTGTTGCTGCTGTTGCTGTTGCTGCTGTTGCTGCTGTTGCTGCTGCTGCTGCTGCTGCTGCTGCTGCTGCTGCTGCTGCTGCTGCTGCTGCTGCTGCTGCTGCTGCTGCTGCTGTTGCTGCTACCACTACTACTTATGAATGGACTGGTCTCGGATATATGGCGCTATAGAAATGTTGGTAATAATAATAACACTGCTATTGCTAAGGCTGACGCTGCCCCAGCCCCTGCCCCGGCTTGCCGCTGCCACTGACGCCGCCGCTGCCGTAGTAGTACGTACCTGTAGAAGGACAAGAACAACGACGAAGCACGTCGCCGCGGCCAAGCGTGGATCGTTGTAAGACATGTCTGTCACCGAATAGTCGATATCGACGTCGAGCGTCAGCCGTATGTCAATTCTCTACTGTCTCTGGTCCTCGGTTGGCAGTGGCGGGGTACAAATACAGCTTGTCCAACGACGATCGCGTCTCATTGGACGGTGCTAGTATAAGGACGGCATTGCTAAATTTTACGTTTCCCACCGTTGTCTTAATGAAATTTACGAAATTGAGCGTAGCTGAGATACACACGATCGCAGAATTTTGAATAGAAACAGTGCTACTGAACCGGGCTTTTAACTGTTATTTACCAGATCTAACAATCTATTTTGTGTGCAAAGATGCCTGACATGTTCCTATATTTAGCCTATTTGACAACGACGCAATATTAACGAGTAGTCTGATTCAACCACGCCTCATATAGTACTGTTAATATTAACAACATCATTCAGTAGAATGCCCTAATGAATTTGATTAAAATAATCTTGCTACCCAAACTATATGCTTAATTAGAAACGGAACAGCTAATCAGGTTTTTCTATGTCAGAACTGCGAACGTAACTACAGAATGCAGCGGCGTATCTGATATCAAAAAAGAGGGGGCGGGGACAAAAAGCAAGCTTTTTAGTCACCCATTATTATTCCGTGTTAACAACGACAATGACACTACTGGCTGTAGACCTATGTGAGAAAAAGCAGTACGCCTAAGCAACTGTATTGTTTTCTGTTTTCTATGCGCGAGCTGTCCCCGATGACACCGACCTGTTTGTGTAGACTAGTTTCTTCGTGCCTGGTTTCGTGTACTTGTTTATGCGCTGCATCGTCACAAATAAACTTAGCGGCCCTGGGCTGAGTAACACATAATGGACTGTTGTGGAGGACAATTCTGTTGCACGTGATGACGCGTGAACCGTACATTTCGTTTATTCAACTAAAGCCATGCACTGTCAACACACCCGAACACGTCGAAATGACATAGATATAATATATGTTTTTTTCTAGATTCGCTATCTAGAAAACAACACCGCTGACACCGGCCTATTCACCTCGATTATACGTATCATTTTTTGTGTAACAGCTGTATGGAATATTTCACCGCATTCGCAGTCTGCTCTCTGTTGTGGATTTTGACACTAAATGGGGTATTACTAAGCCCGTTTTGCAATGGCTGTTGAAATGCTTGACATGCACGCTCGCACGCTCGCACGCTCGCACGCTCGCACGCACGCACGCACGCACATACACATTCTCTCTGTCTCTCTGTCTCTCTGTCTCTCTCTCTCTCTCTCTCTCTCTGTCTCTCTCTCTCTCTCTCTCTCTCTCTCTCTCTCTCTCTCTCTCTCTCTCTCTCTCTCTCTCTCTCTCTCTCTCTCTCTCTCTCTCTCTCTCTCTCACCCTCTGTATTTACAAACTTACAGACGCAATTACGTCATTATCTAGCGTCTACAAACGTTCGCGCGCGCCATCACTGCTTAGCGTAATCGACGCTAAGCCATGCATAGGCAAAATGGCGACAGAATAGGTCTGCGCTGTGGTACCTCACAAATTACAATACGTTAATAAGAGATAACCGAATAATTTGTTTGAATAATCCGAACCCTAAGAACCTGTATTCATATCCGCGTCTGCCTGCAATCACAAACGTTCTGCCATCGTGAGAGGTCATTTACCCGATGGGTGAAACTGACACGGGTTTGTCGGTAATAGAGCAGAGGACACCTAGCTGGCATGGTTTATAATTATCTAGTGGCTTTATAGGCGGTAATGTACATATAGTCGTTATTTTCATAATCCTATAGCTATATTAACTGTGATCTTAGTCGTGTTTCACAGTAATGTGTTGTCAGTGGTGTAAAAACAAAACTGGAAAACAATCGACGACTAGAGTGAAGTGGTGCCTAGAACAGGCTGTATGTTTACCCCGCCACTGCCAACCGAGGAGCAGAGAGAGAACAGACTTGACACTCGACTGACAAGTTGATTGAGCGACGCTCGACGCCGTGTCGATTGTTCGATATTGTGGTACAAAGGGTACTGGGGTTAGGACACTGTTAGACTTCCTGCTTGGTTACAGACGAAAAAAAGTGCAGTATATTTTTTAGAAATGACTTTTTACAATATTCATTTGCTCTGATATAAGTGAATTTTAGTAGTCAGATTTCCAGATGTAATTGTAGAAGCTGTTGACAGTAAAATGGTGTCTTTTTAGCTGATTTTACTAAGCGGAAGGGTATTTGGCAGCAATTTGGCTAGTGGAGATACTTGGAAATTAGGCAACTGATTTAATTGTTTCACAGAACATAATACGTACCGGTGAAGGCCGCTCAAAACACTATCCCGCTGAAAACACTACAGTAGTGTTTTGAGCGTACTTTCAAAACACAACTTTAGTGTTTAGAGCGAACCCTCAAAACACCACTGATTAATTCAAAACACTACCCATACGTACGCTCAAAACACTACCCAATTTCAAAACACTACCGTCAGTATATCTTACCAGCCAATTACGTTAGTCACCTTTGGGAATCATCCTAAACACTAGGGTCGAATTCGTAATCGTTGGAGCCAATTCAACAATTTAAATAAATATATATAGTTAGTGTGAAATTACATAAAATATTAAGTATGTTTAATGCCATAATTATAATTAGTTATGTTTTGAATTAGTTGTGGTTGGAGTTAAGGTTAGTTATTGCCTAATCGTTGAAATTAGTCAGACGACGGGAATAGTTAGTATAATAAGCAGACGACTGGAATAAATGGCTAATCATTATGATTCAGGTTATTATTATAATAATTTAGTAATTGTTGGAGTAAATCTTGGTGGGTTAAGGTTGTATATAACGTAGTCGCTAAAACCAATCAGATGACGGGAATACAATGATTTCATGTGAAATTTCATTATTCATTAGGTTTAAGGTTATTATTATCATTAGTTATGGTTAGAGCCAGTTTTAATTCGAGTTAGGGTAATCGTTGGAACCAATCAGACAATGGGAATAACGAGTTAATGTGAAATGTCATTATTTATATGCGTTAACAGTATTGTTATTGTAATTATTTATGGCTAGCGTAAGCTATGGTGGGTTAGCTAGAACCAATCAGATGTCGGGGCGAAATAGTTGGAGTGACATTTCATTATTATTTAATGTTAAGCTTATTATTATTATAATTAGTTGTGGTTGGAATCAGCTGTAATTGGGGTTGGTAATAGCTGGGTTTGTTTATGGTTTGTTTAAGCTCCCAACAATTACACCGACGACCGTCCTGTATGCCTGTACTTGTATCTGTCTCATTTGACTAACATTGATCTATCCAGCCAGTCATGGTGCACTAACATCGTTATATGATTAAGTCTACTAAGTTGTAGTGATGTATTTAGGATCTCTGGGGGAAAAAGCGATACATGAACCTCAAGTATATCTCCAGAGCTATTACCTTCGTCCACCCCTACAATATTTTGAATATGCACGTATCTGGACTGGACGTTTCCCCCAGACGTTCCCTCGGCGATGAAAAAGCAATCTAAAAACACAATGAGACTACTGGCATTCTTGCACCCCGTGAACATATGGCTGACACGACAAGGTTTATTAATAATCAATCTGCTGTCAATAGCTTTGTTTTTAATCTTAACGTAACCTTTATTGCCAAGATACACTACCCCATGTAAAGCTTCGTATCGCTTGCCCGGATAACCCACAGCCTCCCACCAAGCGATAAGTACTTTTTAGATGGCCCCATAGAAACACACAGAAATTGAACATTCGGGAAAATATGTAGGGGTAGTGTTTTGAACTTAACAGCAGTGTTTCGAGGGTACCCTCGAAACGGTAGAGTTTTGGGCGTACGCTCAATTAAAACACTATCGTAGTGTTTTCGAGTGGTAATGTTTTCAACTCACTACACCGGTATCCGAGTTGGGTTTATTATAAATGGCAGAGTATTATCATAAACTAATTGTAACTTGATTCAACAATTATTACATGTTCTCAAAACTGTTATCTAATGAAATGGTTACAATGAATTCTGCGTTTTTACACTGAGCTAAGGCGTATAATAGAACGTAAACAGCACTACCTGCCGTGCTTGTGCCACGCAGTGGCGGATTGAAACATTCATGGGCCCTAGGCACCAGGCACTGTCGTGGGCCCTAGGTAGATCCAGGGGCGGATCTACAAAGGGTAGTCTAAGGGTGCCAGAACCTCCAAAATGTACCCCTTTCAGGCTAGCCAAAAAATCTACTGGCGCCGGAACGAAATGAGTATTGGATGGGCTAAGTCGGAACTTCAGAACGACTTCTCTGTCGCATCGTCATGCCATCGGAAGACGGGACGGGGGGGTTGCTGTTGAAGATTTTTGCCGGAGTTTCAACACCTCTCTCTCTCTCTCTCTCTCCCTCTCTCTCTCCCTCCCCTCCCCTCCTTCCCTCCCCCCTCTCCCTCCCCCTCCCTCTCTGAACCTATAGCGATGTCGGTTCGGTCATGGTATCTGAAGCCGAGGTGGATGCTTTTGAAGATTTATCTTCTTTATAGTAAGTTATGTAATAACTCCACCAACATTCCCAGTTTGCAAAACTCATTGGGTCAATGAAATATAAATGAAACTTATACTGTAGTCTGTAGCCAAATAATGTCTTGTTAGCCGAGTTTCTGGAATATTCAGTCTACAAAAATATGCTCGGATATTTTCGTGGGTCCTAGGCACGTGCCTATGGTGCTTATAGGTTAATCCGCCACTGGTGCCACGGATATGGAATGTCCCACGCTGCCAGATGACTGCCAGCCTACTAAACGCTTCTGTGGATACTGCACTGTATATAAAGGTAAAGTCGGGGCCAGGTGTTCAGATAACGGTTTGAAATAAGTTACGAATAGTCTGCTTTGTTAAGGCGAATTGTTGGCCTGAATCGTGCCTTGTCGGATAAAAGCATGAAATCTTGTATGTAAAAGGTTATGTAGAATCTGATCAGAACCGAATCCACGCCACACGACGTGTCCTTGACCTTGAAATTCAACGTCAAATGTCAATTATTGTGAATTTTCTATGTTTCAGTACCAACACATTTTCTGTACGTATGTTTTATGTAAGCAGTCATATTGGACCCAGTTCAGATAGTGTGTTATTGACCTTAAATGTCAAGGTCAAGTATTATTAATTGTGAAGTTTCAAGGTCAAATGTGAACGATAACGAAATGCATATGTTTCAGTAGCATCGCTGTTTTTGTAGGCATGCATGTCGAATCCAAATCTGATGTTCTGTTCTTGACCGAGGATTTCAAGGTCAAATGTCAATAACATGGAAATGTCAAGGTCAAATGGCAATGCTAGGGAAATTTGTATTCTTAGGCCGGGAAAAACCTGTGCTCTTATTTGGGAAACATCCTATAATATTCCGGGTGGACTGATTTCCTGGCAGAAGGTTGTGTAGCGTTTATGGGCACTGCTGATTCCTCCGAGAATATGACATGCTCACAAAGTCACCGCAGCTGCTTTGGCCAGGCTACAGAAAGCGGCGTTTGAGAGAGAGAGAGAGAGAGAGAGAGAGAGAGAGAGAGAGAGAGAGAGAGAGAGAGAGAGAGAGAGAGAGAGAGAGAGAGAGAGAGAGAGAGTGAGAGAGATGCATGGAGGGAGAAAATTACACCGAATTCCCAACACTCGGTTTCTACGACTTGTTGATGCGAATAGAAAACTTGTTTTCATCTTCGATAGGGCGCATAGCAAGAAAAGTTTTAATATCGACGTCAATGGCAGCCGAACCAAATTCATATTGGGTAAGTTGGGCCAGAGCTTCAGCACGATTCCGCTGTCGGATCATGAAATTTGAATTACATATATCACCCGTAACCCAAGCAGCAACTAGCGAGATGCTCCACGATAAAACACTGGCTACGCCGCGAAAGTTTTATATATAATGTCTGCATTCGTCAATGTCATTCGCCAATACAATGTAAAAACTCAGGTGTTTAAGGCGTTGAGTCATAAACGCCCGTGATACATTTAAACAACTAAGTGAATAGTTGTTAACACCGGTGATGAATTTCGGGTCAACTAAACGTATGGTAGTACAGGTGTTTAGCGTAATTATTTATCAGCATATAAATTAACACGACCTTCCCTATCCAACATGAATATCATTCAAACTATAATACTTTTTGTTTTTGTTATGAACACTTCATCTTGAATATTTCCTGCTGTAATGGTGTAATTGACCAAACTATCATCATTAGAGACACAGTATTGCGAAACGTTGCCAATTTTGAGGAGAGTATCTTTGTCATATAATTATCCATGATCGAGAGAGTGATTTGTCACCGATTTTTCATCTTGTTATCTTCTGCGAGTTGATCAGGACACATAACTAGAATCCTGCAGTTTGGTGGGTAAAGTTTGTCTAGCTAACTATTGTGCAAAGGTGGTATTGGTCAAAACAACACTGTAAACACCACCCCTTACCCTGATCTGTCCGTTAGTCTAGTCGCGCTAACGCATGGTCCTGTGGCTGTGGATCCATTAATCATGCAAATAGTGTTGCCATCGTTAATCCTTGCTTACTCCTATTTCAGTACGTCATTCCTTGGTATAGCTGGTATCCACAGTTTTCCGCTCAGTTGCACGTGATAACGCGTGAACTGTATATTTCGTATCTTCCACTAAAGCCAGGCGCTGTCAACTCCCGGACAGGTCTAGATGACATAAAGATAATATGTTTTTTTAGGTAGCGAGGACGTTGACACCGGCCTATTAACATCACCGCGTTTCGACGTATCATATGTTTGTGTAATTGCTGTATGGAATATTTCACCGCATTCGTAGTTTGCTCTCTGCTGTGGATTTTGACACTAAATGGTGTATTATTGTCTCCGCTAGAGAACTAATTTTTACTAAAAGTAAATGTATTCGTTCGTAACTCACGTCAGTATGAACACGTGTCTCCCAACTTGGCTGCACACTCGGGACACGGCCGTTTGGTCGGCTCACAGTATGTGTCAGTGCATCGTTGGCACAGCGAGACCACGTCAGACATCCAGATCAAGTGATTAAAGGGAAAGAAAAACGGCATTTAAAAGAGTTACTAAAATCTAACCATTTCTATCTACAATTAAGAATATTACACCAGTAGTTTACTAAAATGTTTCAGTTTCCGTAGCTAGTCTGTTTTTACGGGGTAGAGTGGTAGCCCCAGGCCCAACCCTCCTCCTTTACCCGGATTTGGGACCGGCAGGAAGCTCTCATAAAGAGTATCTAGGCGGAGTTAAACGTTGGACAACGGATGGAAGACGGGGAGAAGGTCGTCCAAAAGAGACGTGGAGAAAACAGTGGAGAAGGAAATGAAGGCCTGCCAGTTGCCGACCGACAGCAAACATATATGTTGATACCGAGGTGCCTGTCGATCGCTTTACTGAAGAAGTCCACAACGTCTAATGTTCGCAACTTCGCATGGAGCGACGTCATGCTGACTTTTCCGAAGTTCTTAATTATTTGTGATCGGTTTTTCTATGTATATCTGATGACTTACAATCAGGAATGTGACAGTTGGCCGAGGACCGACAAACCTACAGTCACCATCTTCTCAGTCTGTGAAAATTGTGGAGCATCATGAGCGTATTGAATTGGCTTTGCTTCACAAATTATGGTTGTAGTTTTCAATTTTCTTATTTGCTAGAATACAGTATGAGCCTGTTGTCTCTGTTTAGATGACGGTTATTTAATATGTGATGTATAAGTCATGTTGCGTTTGCTAATGAATAGTTTGTGTTATTGTTGTTTTGTTGTTTTATAATACAGTTTATATTCATGATATTTAGCTTAAGATGTTTAAGTTAGAATAACATTAGATTGGCCTGTTTGCATCCAGATCTTTTTGTTTTTTCACTTTAAAAAATCCTTTCTTATAGTAATGTTTCTTCGTCACACCTGCAAGATGCCTGTTATAAATGGTCACAGCACTTGTTAGCATAATGTTGGTTTGCAACTTCAGTTAAGGCCACACCAATTTGATATTTAAGATTATGGATTTTTGAGACATGTTTGTTAGGGAGGAGGGGGTAATAAAAATTAAAATTAAAGTCATTGCACAAGAAAGGTGTTTTGCGTAAATACGTGATTTGTTATATGAGTCATGCAGTACATTGCTAAAACAAACTTATTTAGCCTTGTATCAAAACTTACTAGACACATACTTTATGAAAGTTTAATAAAAGTTGAAGACTATTAAAAATTAAAATAACAAGTACTGATAACAAGACTTAGCAAATACCATTATGGTGTGTTAACATTACACCCATAAACGTGTAGATTAGACGCAATATATAGTTTGCTATGATACTATTAATTTGACTGGCAAAATTAGAACTTGATTGTCGTACCACCTCAAAATATTCCAAATTAAACTTATAAAAATAATACATTCTGTCAAATATTTAAAATATCACAATGTTATGATCTATGCATCTATTTCATTATAATACTGTTTTAATGTGTGGTTAACTTTTCTAACAACATTTATTTGTGCAATATTTGCAACACAGTAACAACATTACATAATTAATTTAAATAATATAATAATTCCACTCCCACAATAACATAAATGACTCTTTGTTTCTAATGCAGCAGTGCATAATATTCAAGTTAACAAATGCTAATTACACAAGCAATCATATTAACAGTTATGAATATTCAAATCACTGAAGCTGTTTCACTGCATGATAATTTTGTTCAACTATTGTGACTTGCCATCCAACGGAATTTGTGAGAACTACGAAACGCGGACTATATCACTTTGAGCCAGCGTAACCTAGGCTGTTGTTATTCCTTCGTGTTTCGTGTTCGAAACCGGAATGTGTACACTTATGCATATTCTAACGATGTGACAACTACATTTAATTAGCAACAAGTCTTCAACGCGGTTAGCGGACAACCAGACAACGATCACGAAACGGTTTATGGTAGCGCCTTCCGCCCGCATCCCTGTTTACGTCTGTTGACACGAAGTGCCACGGGCGCCATAACACTTCGTAGCAATTTGCCTTGCGCGTTTTAAAAATCCTGCTTAATAAATCCACGAATATAAACGAATATCGTTGCAGAGTAATCATGTTGGTTTCAAAATATCGTCAATAAAGGCATCATCGTATACGGTGTTGGTGATTCTACTCTTTCAGCGTTTATGGAGTTTCCGTTCAAAAACACAAACCCTGATTACGCGGAATAGAATTCCATACGACACGTTTTCTAAGATCGCGGAATTTCCGTTTGAAAAGGCAAATTTTTTTTAAAACACCGATTCCGCAAATTCTTTCCGTTTTCCGCGATCGCGAAAATCAGTATCTTTATTCGTAAATGCTCGACGAATCGATACAAAATTAAATAGGACAGTAGTGGTAAGAGGTCCGCCATCCCCGGAAGTGACCTAAGATCAAAGGCTTTTTCGTTTTTTATAAGTAGAATTCCTACGTTTTTTATTAGTAATGATTTAGCAACGTCAAAAAGTGATTGATGGGGGTCATGAGAAAGAGGGTGTCGCCATCTACTGAATAAAGATGGAATAAATAGGGTGAATGACGACCTCTAGTGGCTAATCAGGTACTAATTAGGATCAACCTCTAGTGACTAATCAGGTACTAATTAGGGTGGTTATGAGTAGCGCATTCACTGGAGGGTAGCACTAGCAATAGCTAAAACCCCCTAGTGTCTGAAAAGCGTCGATGGTGGTGCGTATAGGCGATTGTGACGGTGTCAGCGCACCAGATGTCGCTATGGACGGAAAGTGGAAGCACCCTTTTACGTGTATAGTGTCCGGCCCTACGGGGTGTGGGAAGACTACTTTCGTTGTACGTCTGTTAAAGTTTGCTTCGTGTATGATTTCGCCGCCACCGGAGAAAATTCTGTGGTGTTACGGCCAGTGGCAGACCGCTTACGACTCTATGGCCGGCGTGGAATTTGTAGACGGTTTGCCGGATCCGTCGCTTCTGGACGCCAAAACGAGGACGCTTCTAGTGCTCGATGACCTTATGTCGGAGACCGATAGTAGCATCACGACTTTGTTTACTAAAAAAAGTCACCACTGCAACGCGTCCGTCGTACAGCTTTTGCAGAATCTCTTTCCGAAAGGGAAAGAAAATCGCACAATCAGTTTAAACGCGCAGTATATGGTCCTCTTCAAGAGTCCCCGGGACGCGGGGCAAGTAGGCCACCTGGCGAAGCAGATGTATCCGGGCCGTGTCAACTACATGGTGGAGGCGTACAAGGATGCCACGTCGGCCGCCTACGGTTACCTCCTGGTGGATCTGAAACAGGAAACGCCGGAAACCATGCGCCTGCGTACGGAAATTTTTCCCGACGACCCCGTTCAGTACGTCTATGTGCCGACGAGACTATAAAAAAGGTGGGACGCGCCGCGGCCGCCGTCATTCGACAGGATGACAGAGCGCGTGAAGAGGCACATCCTTGCCCTGCAGCTGTTGCGCCGCTACAAGGGGAATACGAATCTGAGAAAGGCGGTAATCACTCACGCGGACGCCGACCTCATCTGCAGTCTGGCCGACTGCGCGTATAACATCCTGCGAGGGAACGTGAAATTGACGCCTAACAATCGAAAAGTGCTGACAAAGTTCAGGAACAATTTGCGCAAGTTAGCGTCGAAAAAAGTGCCCATCAATCGGAAGAGGGCCGTCCTGCAGACGGGTTCGGGCGCGTTTCTGACGGCGCTGCTGGCGCCGTTGGCGAGCACCTTTCTGCCCCTCCTCAGGCAGGCTTTCGGTTGATGCAGCACGCGAAGAAGATGGCGCTGGTAGACCCCCGGTTGGTGGAGCGTCTACTGCCGTTACTATCGCAACCGACCACGACCACGTCGCGTGTGATGAGTAGCCTGGACGGCGATATGAAAGCCGTTCTCGAGCGTGCCGATTTATCCGAAGGCGAAAAGGTGGTGGCGTACAATCAACTGCTGAGTCGTTACAACGCCATGGAGGCGTCTCGCGCGCAGCAGCCGATGCGCGTGTCCGTAGTGAAGAACGAGTCGTCGTCCGATCAGCCGCCGCCGCCGCCGCCGCCGCCACCACCACCACCACCACCTACGTCCGATCAATTGCCGGGGGAGATGGAGAGCGAGGCCGTGAAGAGTGTACCGAAAGTGCTGAAAGAAAAGGCCCGCCTCCTGTTGGCCCGACTGAGGGCCGACCCGCTGATTCGCTGGAACGATCGAGCGGAGCTCGTGTACGCCGGTACGCCTATTGCCGGAAGTAATATGGTAGATCTCGTGAACGATCTCATGCGAACGCGTAAGAGGGCCCCCGCGCCGGTTGGCTGGGAAGCGTTCGGCGACCATATAAGGCGGCTGAACGTCCCTATGGAATTCGTCGGCAACCCCCAGCGTCGGGCGTATATACAGCGCGAGCAGAAGCGAAAGGGACGCACTCGGTCCGTCGAGCGCGAGCAGAAGCGAAAGGTGCGCACGCGGTCCGTTGAGCGTACGCCGTGGTCCAGCTTTTAGCGTGTCCCGTAGAGGATGCCGCCCGACCGAAGATCAGTACTCGTTGTCGTCGTAGCAGTCGTAATTGCGGCGGTCATCGTCGCCGTCCTCTTGTTCGCCGTATCGTCGTCGCCGCGTATCCCATGGTGTCCCGGCGGACTCGTGGTGCGCAACGAGTCGGCCGGCGGACTCGTGGTGCGCAACGAGAGCGCCAACAACGCGACGGCCTACTGAAGCGCACCTACTTCGACCCGAAACGGGCAGGCAGTTATGGTGGCGTCGATGCGTTGCGCCGGTCGTCCGCGGTGTCCAAGCCGGCCGTCGGGCGGTGGCTGGCGGCGCAGGACGCCTATACGCTTCACAAGCCGGTTAGGCGCCGATTTAAGCGACGTCGCGTTATCGTGGGCGGTCAAAATCAGCAGTGGCAAGCCGATCTCGTCGACGTGGCTAAACTGAAAAAGCACAACGACGGCATAGCGTTCCTACTGACGGTCATCGACGTCTTCTCGAAGCGGGCGTCGTGCGTTCCGTTGAAGCGCAAATCCGGTCCGGCGCTCGTCGCGGCCTTCGAGGGGCTGCTGGCATCGCCGGCGCCACCGCACGTCCTGCAGACCGACAAGGGGACGGAGTTTCTGAACAGGCCCCTTCAGACGCTTTTGAAGGCGCACGGCGTCCACCATTTCGTGACGCACAACGAGGAGACGAAGGCGAGCGTCGTGGAGCGATTCAATCGTACGCTGAAGACGCGCATGTGGCGGTACTTCACGAAGCATCAGACGCTGAGGTTCGTGGAGCCGTTGCAGGACTTCGTGCGGTCGTACAACAACGCCTATCATCGAAGCATCGGTAGGACGCCGGCGAGCGTCGACGCGTCGAATCAGGAGAGCGTGTGGCAGCGTCTGTACGGTGGCGGAGGGTGTCAAAAAAACAAAAGCAAGCCGAAACTGCGAGCGGGGGATCGCGTACGCATCAGCAAGGCGAAGGGCGTCTTCAAGAAGGGGTACATGCCTAACTGGAGCGAGGAGCTCTTCACCGTCGTAGATTTGCACCCGACCGACCCTCCTGTTTACCGACTGATGGACGACGCCGGCGCAACACTGGACGGCACCTTCTATGGGCTGGAGCTACAAAAAGTGATCGTTGCGAAGGACAAACTATATCGGGTGGAAGTCGTTCTACAGAGACGTCGTCGACGACGCGGTAAGGGCGAAGAGGTGCTCGTCAAATGGTTCGGCTATCCGGCCTCGTTCAATAGCTGGATCGACGCCAAGGAGCTCGTGGATTATAAGGGCTGATGATGACGACGCGTTGGATGCGCCACGCGGGGTGCTGGCGTCTACACGAGGCGGGGCTGTGCAACGGCTTTTCGTTTTTTTTTGTAAGGGGACCGTGCTGTATTAGTAGACTGCCGAGGCGAAGGGAGGAGGCGCGCCATCACCATCACCGTCGCCCCCACGCCCGTCGACGAACTCGCTCTATGGTGTGCCTGCGCGGATAAAGGAACGACGCCGTAGCGTCGGACGGCAGTAGCGCGATGTGTACGGACGAGACGACAGCAGCAGCAGCAGTAGCAGCCAATGCAGAAGCCGCCCACCGCCGACGACTCAGGCGCATTTGTCGCTACACCCGCCGACGCCTCATGCGTCTCTGTGCCTGCACCCGATGCCGTCGACGCCTCCTCCGTCACGAGCGTTCCTTGGCGTCTCTGCGGCAACGAATGTCCTAAGGCCGAGATCGTCTTCCTGTGCCAGATCGTCGTCCTGTACACGGTGATCGTCGTCAGTATATACAATCTAACGCGCGGCACGGGCGACTCCAATCTGTGGACGGCGCTGCTGAGTAGTTGCCTCGGCTACCTACTGCCGAGTCCGTCTATGAGGAGGCGCGATGGCGTCGACGTCTGACTTTTACGTCACGTTGCCGAGCAACGCGTCTATGAAGGCGCACCCCAAAAACACGTTGACGCACTACACGACGAATTTGCCGCAGCGCGTCGACCTGTTGGGCGAGTGGGAATGCGGGCTGGTGTCGCTACAGTATACGCATAGCTGGTACAATGTGAGGCCGGTGGATACCTACTTCTTCGTGGCGTGCGAGAGGGGGGAGGTGGGCTTTTTCACCACCGAGGACGGGGGAAAAATTGCCCGACAGGCCAACATTCCGCACGGCTTTTACAACAACGCCAAAAAGCTGGTGCGCAAAATCAACGAGGCGTTGACGAAACTGTGCACCGACACGGTCAAGGTGCGACTAGTGTACAGCGCCATCACTAATCGGATGACGTTGCTTCTATCGCCGGGCGTCGAAATTAACATGCCGCGGGATGGGCGCCTGAAACAGATACTAGGCTTCGAGTCGGACTATATCGCGAGTTACGGGACGCCGGCGGACGGCAGCGACCTGCCCCCGGGGTACCTGTTCGAGTGCGAGGCGGACCACCCGGTGGACCTGAGCGGCGGCGTCGACACCCTGTTCGTGTACACGGACATCGTGGAGACGCGCATCGTCGGCGACGTATTTGCCCCCCTCATTCGAGCCGTTCCCGTCCACGGTTCGAACGGCAGCATCGTATCGAACGTCTTCGACCGCGTCCAATACGCGCCGCTCCTGCGGCGCCAATTCGATTCGATTGAGATAGATATAAGAGACGACCTCGGTCAGTCGATACCATTTGAGAACGGAAAAGTCGTGACGACGCTTCACGTCCGACGCCGCAAATCGAAACTGTTCTGACGATGACGCGAAACGTGTACGAGGACTACTACACGCGGCAGGTCGGCGGTGGCCTGCCGGTGTTCGTAGGCGCCCGAGCGCAGCGAGGCCACGGACTGGGTAATCTCTTTGGCAGCCTGTTTCGAAGTGCCATGCCGCTTATCAAGAGGGGGGCCATGGCGCTGGGTAAGCGAGCGCTCAAGACGGGCGTGCGCGTGGCGCAGGACGTCGTCCCCGGCGGCAATCTGAAGCAGGCGGTGAAGAGGCGTGCGAGGGAGGCGGGCGCCGACCTTCTCGACGGGCTGCTGAATGCCCCGCCGCCGAAAAAGCGACGACGACGCATAAAGCCGCCCGGCAAGCCGGCGACGGCCAGCAAGAAGAGGCGCCGTCGAAAGAGGCCGAGCGACGACGTATTTCCCGCGTAGTAGTAGCTACATAAGTCCGACCGGCAAGGCGGCACCGGACAGTAAGGGGAGGCGCCGTCGAACGAAGCAGACGTAGTAGGATGGCGTTCGTGCATCGGCAGTCGTGCGAGGGCGTAAAGTCCGAACTGGACCTGTTCAGTGTGCCGACGACGCAGACGAGCATCGAGAGCGGCCAGTGGATCGATCACCAGCCGCTGACGGCCCTCGACGCTGGCGGCCCCCTCGAGTTTCTCATTCCGGGATCCGGAGACGACTATCTGGACCTGTCGTCCGTTAGACTGTACGTACGCGCCAAGGTGGTGAAGGGGGACGGGACCGCGCTCGCGAACGACAGCGTCGTGGCGCCCGTCAACAATTTCCTGCATTCGATGTTCAGTCAGGTCGACGTGACGCTGAACGGCACGCTCGTGACGCCGTCGTCGAATACGTACCCGTTTCGGGCCTACATCGAGACACTGCTCAGTTACGGACCCGACGCCAAAAAGTCGCAGCTCGAGGCCGACCTGTGGTGCAAGGACACCGCCGGGCGCATGGAGGCAACCAACAACAACAACGGCGGGTTCGCGCATCGGCACGATTTCGTACACGAAAGCCGCGAGTTCGACATGATAGGGCGCCTGCACGTCGACGTGCTCATGCAGAACCGGTGCCTGGTGAACGGCGTCGACCTGAAGATGCGACTGGTGCGCAGCAAGGACGCCTTCGCACTCATGGGTGACGTCGTCGATCCGGGGTTCAAAATCGTTCTGCTGGAGGCCTACCTGCAGGCGCGCAAGATCAAGTTGAATCCGGCCGTCCAGCTCGGTCACATCAAGGCGCTGACGCACGGGACGGCCAAGTATCCGATGCGCCGCGTCGACTGCAAGGTGTTCTCGATACCGCAGGGTACCGCGTCGCACACGCACGAGAACGTCTATCTGGGGACGCTCCCGCGACGCGTGTTCATGTGCCTGATCGACAACGACGCCTACAACGGGGCCTACGATAAAAATCCGTTCAACGCGAAGCACAACGACATAAACTTCTTCGCCCTCTACGTCGACGGACGCCAGGTGCCGAGCAAGCCGCTGCAGCCGGACTTCGCGCATCGGCGCTACATCCGAAGCTATATGAACCTGTTCGCCGCGACGGGGAAGGCGTACGAGGACGAGGGGTTCGATGTGACGCGCGGCGAGTTCGGCAGCGGCTACACCATATTCGGCTTCGACCTGTCGCCCGACTGCTGCGACGGCGAACACTTCAACGTCGTGCGTACGGGGAACCTGCGCGCTGAGATCCACTTTGTGCACGCGCTCGCCCGGACGGTGAACGTCGTCGTGTACGGGGAGTTCGAGACGGTGCTCGAAATCGACAAGAACCGGAACGTCGTGTACGACTACTGAGATGGACACGTTTCAGCTGATGCGTCGCCTGGCGATCGACGCGTACACAAAAACATCGTCGTCGGCGTCGTGCCCAAAGACGAGCTGCCGGGGCGGCGGCTCACCGCCTACCCGACGGCGTTCGTGTGCAACACCGACGACGGCGACGAACCGGGCGAGCACTGGGTGGCCGTCTACGTGGGAGCCGACCGGCGAGGCGAGTACTTCGATTCGTACGGCCGTCCGCCGCTGCACGCCGACTTCCGCGCCTTCCTGAACCGCAACTGCGACTCGTGGACGCACAACGACAAGCGACTGCAGAGCGGCGTATCTAACGTGTGCGGACAATATTGCGTCACCTACCTGCTCTTACGGTGCCGCGGAATGCCGCTAAGCGGCTTCCAGTGCCTGTTCGGCCCCGATAGGGTGGCCAACGACTGTCTCGTATTCGACTGGCTAAAGCCTCATTGAACGCTGCCTATTATCGCTTGTTGTTATTATTAGACGACCGAGAATCCGAACCGACTTTGTCGGACCCGCCGGTCGCGGGCTCCACGCCGCGCTAGGCAGGCAAGACCGAAGTAGTGAGGTTGTATTGTTGCGCTATCGCTTGCTATTACCGAAGTTAAATAAAACGCTGAAAACTGTACCGAGTGTTCGCATTTTTATTCGCATACATACATACATACATAGACCCCTAGGTAGGGGTCCCTAGGTAGGGGTCCCTACCCCTAGGTAGGGGTCCCTAGGTAGGGGTCCCTACCCCTAGGGAGGGAGGGAGGTCCCTCGTTATACGAGTATCGGAGCCGTGGTGACGCCGTCGTCGAGCACGCGCCGTTTGGCGTAGAAGTAGCTCAGCGCCGCGCGCTCCTGAACGTACGTCAGCACGGACGACTCCTTCACTTGGAAGCCGCGGTTCCGGCCGCCTCCGCTCCTTTGGTGGCGCAGCACGTCGAGGAAGGCGTCCTTGTCGACGTCGTTCTGACGCTTGCTCAGCCCCTTCGTACTGTACTTGTCGCCGTCGTCGCCGCCGAAACAGTAATACGTCTTGCTGCAGAGCGCGACGATTCCGCGGCCGGACCATTCCTCTTTGAAGAGTCCCGGCGTTCGCTTGTCGTACCGGCGCCGACGCGCGCAACACTCGGCGGGCGCGTCCCACGTTCGGCCGGCGAGCCGGCACCGCAAGTACGCCTCCGCGTGCGCGTCGCAGTGTTCCGACGGGAACCACTCGCCGCGGTGCCGAAAGTAGTGTTCGCGCTTGGCCGCCGCCACGAGCTCGTCGAGTTGGCGCCCCGCGAGGCTCAAATACGCCGAGTCCGTGTCCATCGCGCAGTACTGGAACAGGGGGCGCGGAATGTAGGCGGCGATAAAGTCGTAATAAAACTCCAGCATGCGCAGTTTGGCGTACTGTAGTACGAAGTAGCCGATCTGGTTGGGCAGCGCGTACCGGACGGTTCGCTTGTTCAGCGCCACCTCGTAGAGGCCGTCGGGGACGACGACGTCGAGCTGACGGAAGCGACGATTATTGATCAGCGTCGAGGCGCCGGCGGCCGTGCAGAACTTGATGTTGCGGTGCAGGTCGACGCGCGTGATCGTTTTCCCGTATGAACTGTTGCCGAGCAGTTTAAACGTGTCGGCGATGATGGCCTTGTCGGGGTCGTCGTCGCCCGCGCGTCGCGCGGCGGAGACCGTGTCGCCGAAGCGGCGAGAGCACGCGACCGGCTCGTACTCGACGATCTGGTAGACGCGCTCGACGACGAGTCCGTGCCGCAGATACCACCGCAGTAGCGGCGTCGCGAGTAGAATCTTGACGCCGAAGAAGCTCCCCACGAGCGTGCGCTGAGGCCTGACGAGGAGGTCGTGCGTTTCGGCGTAGCGACGCATGAACGGGCTGAGATCGTCGCGCTCGATGTAGGCGTTCTTGAAGATCGGCTGCATCTCGGCGAAGGTGTCGCGCAGCGCCGTCGGCACGGCGATGTCGCACTCGACGAGGCCGAACAGCGTGCCGTCGAGCACGGCCTTCAGGATCGTCGACCGCGTCACGGCGCCGTCGCCGGCCCAGCTCCGCGGTGTCGGCGGCGGCGGCGGACGCGTCGCGCGCCACTGGCACTCCCACATCTCGACGACGGCGACGAAGCGGCGAAGGTAGGCCGTGACGGCGGCCGTCTCGGCGTACAGTTGGCTCATCGGCTTACCGTTCACCGCGTTCGTCTCCCTCCCCGTGCACGGACAGCCGTGGAAGAAGCACCCTTGGAACTGGTACGCCGTCCGCGTCGCGCCACACCAGCCGTCGACCCGGTACATGCCGACGCGCTTCTCGCGCCCGTTGAGCTGGTGAAGTATGTGCGCCCCCGTCCGCGCCGCCTCCCACGTCAGCCACTCGACGGCCAAGCGGCCGTAGCGATGTACGCGCTCCGGTCGAAAGGCGTTGTCCGCGCGCCGGCGCGTGTACCACCCCGTCGGCATCTCCTGCGTGATCGCCCATAGGTAGAGGCCGTTTGCGTCGAAGCCCACAATAGAGCGACAGGGGCGCGCCGACTCGCCGTACTCCTCGCGCCGAAGGGTGGTCACGCCGGCCTCGTGATAGCGCGTGAAAATGATCGAGGGGCCGCCGACGATCTGCGACTGTAGGAGCCGGTGCAGGTCCTTGTTCGACTCGTTGAAGAGCGTGAAGTGGAGCGACGACGGTAGATCGTTGAAGAGATACAGCAGCGTCAGGCCCGGCACGCTGATGGCGTCCTTGAACATGTCGATGCGGCGCTACCGATAGAAGGCGAACTGCTTGTCAACGGCCTCCAGGAACGGCACCACGTCCCTATTGTTATACCACACGAGGTAGTCCCGCAGCGTCGTCATCCCCTCGTCGCGCCATACCCGCGCGCAACCCTCGTATTCGGCGGCCGAGACGCCTTCGCGCTTCAGGCGGCTGTAGAAGGCCTCGCGCGGTGGCAGCCGGGTCTCGGCCAGTTTACGCGGGTCGTCGAGGTACTCGTAGGGGAAGTGCCCCTTCGTCGCCTCGCAGCCGTAGGCCTTCAGAAACCGGTCGTAGCTGACGCCGGGGGCCAGGTAGTTGGTGATGTCCAGGAACTTGAGCGTCGCCGTCGTCAGGCACATGAAGTTGTTCTGACGGTTGATCGTGAACGCCGACGAGATGTCCTGCGCGGCGTCGGTCATGAACAGGGGCGTCAGATATTTCTTAACGACGTTCAAGTCGTACTTCCCCGAATTGAAGCCGAGGACGGGGAGGCGGCGCAGGTGCTGCCACAGACGGTCGCCGAGCGCCGTGTACGGGCTCTTATCGAGCTCCGCCACCGTTGCGTGCGCCCGCCATTCGGCGTCGAGCGCGTCGATCGCCTCGAAGGTCGCGTCGAACGACGGCCGCAGTGCCGCGCACGCCGCCTCGCTCATGGCCCCCAGGGCGTCGATCAGGCGCTTCGCGAGGTCGCCCGAATCGCCGGACGTCACGAAGCAGCGCGCCGACTCGTGTCCGGGGACGTTCGAGGCGACGCTCACGCTGAGTAGCTCGTGTCGCGCTATCCACCGGCGTTTGGCGCTGTCCGCCGGCAGATCGTGATCGTCGAAGTAGCACTCAAAATCGTATGTCGCCCTGTACGGATAGTAGCGCAGGCGTTCGTCCACGTAGACGCCCTCGTCCTCCAGCTGCTGAAACACGGACGGCGTCGGATGGTAGACGCCGCCGGGAAAGACGTGGCGAACGCCGCCCTCGCACGTCGCCTCGTGACTCCGCAGCCGACTGGCGGTGCGCCACAGCGAATCGCCGCACTTGCCGCATCGATACGAACGACAGAACAGCGACACGTCGGCTATGAAGGAATAGTGCGTTCCGAATAGATTGACGCCCATGGTGGCCGGGTAGCGATGGAGGGAGCGGCGGACCACTTCGGCGGTGGCGCCCTCCTCCGCCGCCGACAGCCGATACACGGTCACATTCGTTTCGAAGGCCGCCTCCACCCGGTCGAGTTCGTTCAGCGGGACGCCGGCGAACGCGCAGTAGGGTTGATCGCCGTAGACGGCGTAGAGCCTTAAGGCGGCGGCCGTCAAATCGTCAGCGCGAAAGTCGGCGCCCCGATGCAGCGCCAGACAGCGGAAGAGGCACAAGTTGTCGGCATACGGATGCCCGCGGCGATCATTCACTAGGCTGACGAGGCCCGCGTTGTGGCGCAGATAGGCGGGGAGGGGCTGCTGACGGGCGCATCCGATAGGATGGTGGATGATGGCGTTGAGAAAATACGTAACGTTCGTTACCAACTCGGCGATCCACCCCGAGTCGGGGCGCTGCGCAATCACGTACTGCAGAACGTCGGGCTGACGGGTGGCCTCGAGGAAGCGTTCGAATGACGCGGCGTCGGAAACGAGGACGGGCGACTCGAGATAGCGGCCGCAACAGTTACACGAAGAATGGTAGTAACGTAGTCGGCCCGTCTCCCTGTGGCGCAGAATAAACCCGTACGATAAGTTTATTTTAAAGGCACGAGTCTGCTCCTCGAACATCAGTCGTAGTTGGGCGTCGTGCGCGGTCGTAGTCACGTGACCGGTCAAATGGAAATTATACCTAGATTGAACGGGTCCGTGCTCCACAGACGTACGGATGCTCGCCCAGTAGTCGCGCACGACGCTCTGTAGGTCGTCGTCGCCGTCCGGCCGATTTGGGGGCGCCTCAGCGGCGTCTCCGCACAGACGCAGATGCCGCAACATATTGGTGCGCTGCGCGAACGCTTGATTGCATTTCGGGCATACGTGTTCATCGCTGACGCATGTTTTTAGATGCTGCGTCAAATTAAAAAGACGGACGAACGATCGATCGCATTTCGGACACACGTGCATCGTCGGTCTAGGCGGCGCTCTATTAACTACGACGGAGGGGCGTGTAGACGCCCTTTATAAGGCCACCCCGCTAGGGGGGCTTTTCTAAGCGGTGTTCTCTGCTCCGTCAGGTGGCGACACAGACAGGTGGCAGCGCCGCGGGATGCGTTTGGCAGGGGCGCCCAGTGGACAAAGTTTTTGTTTACGTTTTGCGTCAGGTGGCGACACCGACAGCGTCGAGGGATACTGTCAGTGGCGGCCTAGTTTTTGTTTACGTTTTGACGACGGCAAAGTTTTGTAGTAGAAATTGTGGCTGTCAGCGGCAACGTTTTTGTAGTAGAAATTTCGCCTAAGTTTACGGTTTGTAGTAGAAATTTCGGCCGTCAGCGCCTGCCCCCCACGGCAAAGTGTTTTTTTATAGAAATTTCGGCCGTCAGCGCCTGCCCCCCACGGCAAAGTGTTTTTTTTATAGAAATTTCGGCCGTCAGTGGCACCCGGAGTGTTTTGTGGGCGGCAGCCGCCATTGGACAGGCATTGAATGACGTGCGGTTTTTTTTGGATGGTAACAACAGAAGGCGGGAATTGATTTTCATACGTTTTATTAAGCAGTCTCGTACTACATCACGACAGTAAGGCTTTATGCCACAGCAGCGTAAATAATAAGGCTCTAACAACGGCCCATAGCAAAATGTTCATCGCTACTAAGTGTTCGGCGGGGGCGCTTATGCCACAGCGGAGTAAATAATAACGCTTTAGGAGCTATAGGTTGCTGGTAATACTGCACAGCGACCATTCCTGCTAATGTTCATCAGCGGCGTATATGCGAAGGCGGGAATTGATTTTCATACGTTTTATTAAGCAGTCTCGTACTACATCACGACAGTAAGGCTTTATGCCACAGCAGCGTAAATAATAAGGCTCTAACAACGGCCCATAGCAAAATGTTCATCGCTACTAAGGGGGGCGCTTATGCCACAGCGGAGTAAATAATAACGCTTTAGGCGTTATAGGCCGCTGGTATACTGCACAGCGACCATTCAATTTCCTGCTAATGTTCATCAGTGGCGTATATGCCATAGCAAAATGTTCAGACTGTAAAGAGGCTTTATGCCACAGCAGAGTAAATAATAAGGCTCTAACAACGGCCAATGGGCGGCGGAACGCTTATGCCATCATTCAATTTTCCTGCTAATGTTCATCAGCGGCTTTATGCCATAGCGAAATGCACTGTTCATAGCGTTCAGACGTCGAGGCATGCCCTTTTCATTAGGTAATACTGTACGGCGACCTCCAACAGAGCACGGTCGAACGGCGCCGTCCAATCCGTCCCCATGAGCCAGTCGGCTACCTGGCGCAGGAGCGCACCCTCCGAAGCTCGATCGCCGCGCACGCAACGATCCTCCAGCACCGAGAGTATACGAATAGCAGGAAGCAACAACGTCTGCTGTAGAAAGCTGTCGAGTGACGCTGAAAAAAAGCACACATTCAGGGCCGCCACGTTTTCGTACAGAATGTTATACCGCCGGCTCGGCTTCCTCCCCCTGTAGCCGCGCATGTGCACGAAGGGGCACCCCTCCTCCGGGGGGCACTCACCACATTCTTGTCGCGCTGTGTCCATCACGCGCTCACCGACTAGCTCAGCAAACGTGGACATCATGCATCGCTGACGACCGGCGTATGAATGCAGAACGCTCCACTCCGAGTCGGTATGAAGTGTGCCCACGACCACAGGGCGATTGTTACGGGCCCACGGTATGAAGTCTTCCGACGAGACGGACAGCACGGCCAGCGGCAGTGGTGACGATAGCACGGTCGCGGAGGCGTCCGCTGTCGCCGCCGGGACTATTGGCACAGCGGCTGCCTCGTCTGGACCCACTACCACCACCACCGGGGTTAATGCAACGTACGTGGGCGTCCCGGCGTCGCTCACCAGGTCGTGCGGTGGCATGGGCTGCGCGCCGTCCACTGTCGGCCAGCAGTACGATAGCACTTCTTCGGCTCTCCCCAGCGGTGGAGGGTCGTCGGCAAGGCGTGGCGTTGCTTCCTTCTTAGCGCACTTCTCGGCAGGGGGTGCGCACTCGTCAGCAGCGTCGATAAGGCCGCGCAACGCAGCAGCAATTACAGCGTCCTACAGAAGAATAACCAAAGCAGCAATTAGGTCTACAGAACACTAGCCAAACGTTAGTCATTCAAACGGTCTCGCTCCCCTTCTTCGTCACGACCCGCACCTCACGGACCGTATACGCATCCAGTATGCCACCCCACACGACCTTGTGTATGGTCAACTCCAAGACGGTGCCAACCAGGCTCGCCACAAAGCTACTGCGCAACTGGTCGGGCAACAGGGCCGACACATGGTCGGCATTGTAATCGCCTATCGCCGAAATAGCTTCGTCGAACAGGGTGATCCAAATGCTGGCCTCCGTGTCGGTGTCCTTTTCGTCTTCCACCAAAACGCGCACCGAAAAATACGTCTTCGTCGTTGCCTGTATGCCGTGTACAGCGCACGCCTGGCCACCACTTACTAGACCTCTCACTTTGCGCTTGCAAATGCCACAGCCCATGTACGTGCATTTGCTTTTCCAAGCCACCCCAACGATTGTTAGCGGGGTAACAATCTTATACGTGCCATCGCACGACAGCACGAACTCCTTCAACGACACTTCGTCGGGCGCACTCACCACGGCCTCGAAAGTAGGCGCCTCGTTGGCCGTCGGAAGCGCCTTCGCACTGGTCTCCGACGCCGGCTTCGCTTTGCCACCCGACGCCACCGTTGGCACCTCCCTCAGCTTGCTGCCTCTCTTTGGGGGCGCCTCTCCGTGCGCGACAGGCGGGGACATGATCAACAACGCTCTGCAACAACAACAAAACGGCAACGATGGCAACACGACAGCGACAATATTTAGACGTTCTCCGCCCGGTTCCTATATAAGCGCGTTGCACGCGGCCCGCACACCGCCCCCGTGCACAAACGCACGCGAGCCACAAAGCGGCCGACTCTTACAAGGTTACTAAAACTGAAAAAAATCTCTCGGTCAGTCTAGTGCACTAACAGAATGCCACTTTTATTTCCTAATATAAAGTCACCATAATATTCTCTAGACCCCACTGACTATTATAGGTCGCTTAGTTTGCTCACATTTCACATTTAACGGTCGTTTTAAAGACTTACAAACAGTTACATAAGCGCTTTATATAAACAGTGACGTCAGCACCTTATGTAAGGCTATGGCGTACGTGACTAGGGGGCCGCGTGCAAAACAGCGGCTCAACAACTGCGCAATTCATTTCTCACTATGGAGCCAACCGAACAAGTTGGTAATTATGCGGCCAATTCTCATCAGGCGCGAAACAGGTACGTTTTGCTAACTCACCTAACACTGACTTTCATTGCTAACTCACCTAACACTGACTTTCATCGCTCACTTTCTTTTATAACGTTCACTATTTTTTCAGCGATCCGCCTCCCCAAAACGCCGGACTCGGTACGCCCCAAGTCGACGTGAATACGCCTCCCCAAGTCGACGTGATTGCGCCTCCCCAAGCCGCCGGCAATATTCCACCGCCCGCCTCTATGCGTCTACCCCCACCACAAAGCCGCCCCGGCACAAGGTACGTTTAACGATAATTTACCTTTATTTTGCAGACTTTCGATAAAAAGCTATAGCGTCCCACTATTTACAAACGCCCTGCTATCGACTTAATGTTTTTTTACAGGGCCTAACCTAAACAGAGACGCACCGTTACTTTAATACTTTTTTTCATACTTGCAGACGAAACATTGCCGGCTTCGATACCCTACATATAGGACGCGGACAAACCCTTGCGAGGCCCTCGCATCGAAACGGCTTTATTCATAGATCGCATAGAATAAATTTAACACCAGCCGATCTGCTTATGATAGATAGAGGATCGCGCGCCGATCGACCTGGGACATTGTACCTTGGGCGTCGCCGACCGCATCACAGCCCTTAACACTGTTTCCGTCTCCACAGATGAACCCCCGTGCGCCAGTATCACTAATTAAACTTTTCCTCATTCCCCTGCAGAGACCTCTACGTGATAGATCGGAGCCTTGTGCATCGACGCTATGATATCGGCCGGGGCACTACACTGCACCATGTTGGTCCTTCCCCCCGCCCGATCACGTTCACCTCAGCCCGATGCCGTCACCAGCCCCTATTGGCCGTTGAGCCGCAACGACGGCCACCACCCGAACAAGACAGTGACGATTCACTCGAAGAGTTCGAGGAGAACTTCGACGATGACTTCTACCCCGGCTACACTGATTTAGAAGTTATTGCGCCCGGCATCCCCTTCCCAGACACTTTCGCACAGCCATTCTCATTTGCGGATATTTTTCCAGCCCCTGAAATTCTACCCCCCTCATTTGCCCCACCCATCCCAGCACATCTTTCCGTGCATTTAGCCTTTCCACCACAACCCCCGGGCCGACACGGCTTTGGTCCCCCACCATGATAAATGAAATTTTATTGTACCAATACAATTTATTTCTCACCGTTTATTGTTTCCGTGTTTCCTTTCACATCCGCCAGCATTCCAAATCACACACGAATAATATTTTCCACCTATTCGTCGTTGCAACAACGCCCAAGACACAAGCTTAATACACGCGCACAGGCCAATCTGACAGCGCCGGGCCCCCAGCTGCTATAACGATATTGCACGCATATCAGTGCCCACCAAATGTGTTTCCAACTTACACACGATAAAGCCAGCGAAAACCACAAGCTAAATACGCGCACACACAGACCACCAACTGCAATAACACACGAATAATTCCACCTATATTAATACGTGCACAGTCCAATCTGACAGCTCCAATATTGCACCGCAATTGCACGCGTATCCATCAGCGGTGCCGCAGCTAGCACTGACAGGCAATATCCACATAAGTGCGCACCACGAAAAATCCGGCCTTCCGTGCCGCAGCCAGCACTGACACATCGGTGCCAGAAGCTTATTACAAGCGTACGCCTCGAAAAACATTTATCCGTCAAACCAATGCACATAAAATCCTGCAGCCTGACATTCGACACCACCATTTGCCAGTGAGACGTGAAAACCAGGCCACCAGGCGTAATCTAAACCGCGTGGCCCCACCTCCACCACCGCACCGTTCTAGAAGCTTCTAGAAGGTTCTAGAACCTTCCCGCGCGTCATTATTTTAAACTCGCTGATCTCCAGGGGTGTCACTTCACTCTAAAATCTTTCCCACCTCCCGTGCACGTAATTAATACTAATAGGTCACTATTTACTATTTTTAGTCATTGTTAACGTTCTCCTCCGATAATTGCGCTACTCATTTGTTACTAATTAGTACTTAATTAATTAATTAATTAATTACCCTAATTAGTACCTGATTAGCCACTAGAGGTCGTCATTCACCCTATTTATTCCATCTTTAT
>CM034533.1:39104765-39194401 GCA_020002185.1 Paraescarpia echinospica
CGACGTGTTCGGGTGTGTTGAGAGTGCATGGCTTTAGTTGAATATACGAAATGTACGGTTCACGCGTCATCACGTGCAACAGAATTGTCCTCCACAACAGTCCATTATGTGTTACTCAGCCCAGGGCCGCTAAGTTTATTTGTGACGATGCAGCGCATAAACAAGTACACGAAACCAGGCACGAAGAAACTAGTCTACACAAACAGGTCGGTGTCATCGGGGACAGCTCGCGCATAGAAAACAGAAAACAATACAGTTGTTTAGGCGTACTGCTTTTTCTCACATAGGTCTACAGCCAGTAGTGTCATTGCCGTTGTTAACACGGAATAATAATGGGTGACTAAAAAGCTTGCTTTTTGTCCCCGCCCCCTCTTTTTTGATATCAGATACGCCGCTGCATTCTGTAGTTACGTTCGCAGTTCTGACATAGAAAAACCTGATTAGCTGTTCCGTTTCTAATTAAGCATATAGTTTGGGTAGCAAGATTATTTTAATCAAATTCTTTAGGGCATTCTACTGAATGATGTTGTTAATATTAACAGTACTATATGAGGCGTGGTTGAATCAGACTACTCGTTAATATTGCGTCGTTGTCAAATAGGCTAAATATAGGAACATGTCAGGCATCTTTGCACACAAAAATTAATAGATTGTTAGATCTGGTAAATAACAGTTAAAAGCCCGGTACAGTAGCACTGTTTCTATTCAAAATTCTGCGATCGTGTGTATCTCAGCTACGCTCAATTTCGTAAATTTCATTAAGACAACGGTGGAAAACATAAAATCTAGCAATGCCGTCTTTACACTAGCACCGTCCAATGAGACGCGATCGTCGTTGGACAAGCTGTATTTGTACCCCGCCACTGCCAACCGAGGACCAGAGACAGTAGAGACTTGACATACGGCTGACGTTCGACGTCGATATCGACTATTCGGTGACAGACTTGTCTTACAACGATCCACGCTTGGCCGCGGCGACGTGCTTCGTCGTTGTTCTTGTCCTTCTACAGGTACGTACTACTACGGCAGCGGCGGCGGCAGTGGCAGCGGCAGGCCGGGGCAGGGGCAGGGGCAGCGTCAGCCTTAGCAATATCAGTGTTATTATTATTACCAACATTTCTATAGCGCCATATATCCGGGACCAGTCCATTCATAAGTAGTAGTGGTAGCAGCAGCAGCAGCAGCAGCAGCAGCAGTAGCAGCAGCAGCAGCAACAACAGCAACAGCAGCAACAGCAGCAACAGCAACAGCAGCAACAGCAGCAACAGCAACAGCAGCAACAGTAGTAATAGTTGACAGAAACATGTTCTGTAATGCGTGAAGTTTGCTTTATTTTGTATGTTATACTACGTGTACGTAAAACTGCAATTTCCCACATTACACCTTTATTGGACGTTGTTGCACTGAGGCAACGTACCAGCATTATAATTTTTGCGTGGTCTATTAAGAGAATAGCCATTTCTTCGTTATTGTACTCTAAGAATGTGTTATCACGTCGGCCTATACATTAGCTAAATTATTTAAATGTTGTCCAGTATCATCAATTAAGTAGGATTGGAGTTTTTGCTAACGCCCATTTAGTTTCAATAACAACACGTCAGGTTACTGCACAGATAGCATAGTCAGGTCAAGATTCTTGGAGATTTGGCAAAAAATTCAACTGGTTCACAACGACTAATACTTGTCTGTTTACGTTCATTCCGTTGGTTACCACCATTCTGCTCAGGATGCCTCTGTTCCCCACGGCCCCTCTTAGTTTCCCCTGATGCTAACCCTACATCTTTTTATGCGAGTCAACAAATGTGTCAGCTGGTGCGCCCTGACTTGTTCTTCCGTGTGCTAGTTGCCAACGGATGGTCTTGGTGCCATTTTACTCTGTCTGGAGCAACGTCTGGCAACTTTCACCCTCCTTTCTCGGATCTTCAGAGTAACGTAATAATAATAACAATAATAAGGTAACTTCTTTTGCGCCTAAATCCTTGGAAACCACACTAAAAACAACATGGTTAGTTACTATCAGAATCGACAAGCCATATTAAAGTCGTTAACAGATGGATCGATACGCCAAGTCGCTATGGTGGATACGCAAGGTAACACATGTAAGTTTTAAATGACGGCGAAATTGTATAATATTTTTAACTTATCTAACAATAAGAGGGAGCATATTCCAGAGAGTTGGTGCAGCAACAGAAAATGCCCTAGTTCCAATATTACTATTGACTCTAGGAATACAAAAAAAATTATAACTAGATGATCGTAGCTGAATATGATTTTTACAGGAGTAATGTATATAAATATACTGGTTGCTTACGTAAAAGTGGCTAATAGGTAATGGCACAGATCTGAAAAATAATACGCTATCGTACAGGAAGCCTGTGCAAAGACTTCAGAAGAGACACTGAGTGAGAAAACCGCGGAGACCGAGTCATAACCTTAGTAGCTATGCAATTATGTACACGATGTAACCTAATGATATCCTTAAGGGCAATGTTGTGAGAAGGGGAATTACAATAAGCAAGCCTACTAGTAACCAGTACAGTTGCGATAGTTGTTGCAACAAAAAGAGGCAAATAACAGCAAATACGTCGTAAATCACGAATATTATAATAACAGCAGCGACAAGTTAGAGAAATAAAATAATACACTTTAAAAAACAGAACAGTTGTCTTTAGGCTCATCCATTGACCTTCCAATCAATCAATTAGTTCTAAACAAAATTAAGATATCAAAACACAACATTATTGCATGCACATGTAAAGTCCCCACACATGTAAAGTTTTACGAGTAAGATGTATATAAATAACACATTAACGTATCCTAAAACGAAAACGAAACATTCACGAGGTATGAAGAAAACCAGCTCAGAGCGGTGCCAGATATGCCGTACCACTTTGATAAACGTTTAATTAGAATGTTATGATCGATCGTATCAAAGGCGGCATATAGATCAAGTGAGGTTAGGGCAGTTACTTTACCATTATCAATGTTTAAGTTAATATCATTTTGTACTTTTAAAACAGCCGTTTCTGTTCAATGAAATTGTTTATATGTTGATTGTAACACATTCGTTAAGATATATGTGCTAATGTGAGACCTTAGATGGCTAGCTACAACCTTTTCTAGTATTTTATAAATAAAGATACGGTTAGAAATAGGTATGTAACTGTTTTGGTCTTGTTTAGGCCGGGATGACTTCTTAAGAACTGGACTGAAATGGGCGCATTTGAAGTCATCGGGAAAGAAACCAGAGCACAGTGATGCATTGTAGATATTTGTTATATGCATGAGTAATGTATCAAGACATGCTTTTAGCAGTATAGTCAGAAATGGGCCGAGAGCTCAATACTTATTTGTACTGTACATTTTGCTATGCTTATACTGTGGTACAAAATGGTAAATTAAAATACACATATTATACCATAATAAAACCATAGTAGATTATAGTAAATCATATTATACTATATTTTACCATGTTTTTACTGTCTGATACCACGGCCCATAGTAAATCTACATCATAACATATAGTAAACGATAATATATTCATTGTAACTTAATTATGATCAACATACCAGTGTTTTGTATAATGCCTTTAAAATTGCCCAGTTATAAAACACAGCTAGATGCTCATATGACATTTCTGTATAATATTATTAGTAATATTGACAAAGAAACTGGACAAAAATGAAGTGGTGCGTATTGATTTAAAACTACTACCTAATTCAAACCATTATTAGCATTGCACAATGACAACTGTACACTACCAGGATAACTTATACATGTATGCATATATGTGTGTATAAGTATCCACTATATAATTATGTTACTTTTAAGACTGTTCTATTTAATACAATTATACTATGCAGCTGTGTTATCTTCCCTGCCAAGACTTCCTGTAGTTAATGAAAATTAAAAGTAGGAATCTCCCAGTTCTTATATGGTAGCCCTCCGTTGTGGCTGCTTACTGTCAACATCACAGAAGCCACACAAGTAAGCTCTTATCAGTTAGTTTTCATTTACTGTCTTGTAGGCAATCTCCTTGGTCAGAGAATATACAGTAGCCCAGTGCAACCCGTGTGTCCAGCAATCCAGCTGTGCATTCACACCCAGGGCAGTGCTGGTGACATGTTGATTTTGTAGTGTTCTGGTAAAGTCGAATGCACAGCATGTATACTGTCATTATAAATCAGCTGTACATGTCATCGGGTTTATTAATGTGGACATGGACACGAATGTAGCCATATCGATCGAACTTGTTGCGAAATACTCCTTGGAGTGAAAAGAAACGCCATGGAAATGTGTATCTGGTGTCCAATCTGGATGTATACATATGCTGTGCATTTTGTGAGACAAAAGGTATGAATCCTTGTATTATATTATTGTTTTATAGCAGTTTGATGCACTCGCGTGTTATTTCATCTTCATGAAATATATAAGAACACACATTAATAATGTCATTCTTAATTTCTTCCAATTACGAGTATAATTGATCTTACTTCGACGTTTTTATCAGGTAAACTTAATTTAATAATAGTGAAATGGTATTGAGTGTTGTAAAGTTGATTACGTCTTGTTAAATTGAATTTTGTATATACAAAACGCATAAATTATTTGAATTCATGAATACATAGTAATTTTATTATATTAAAAATGATGCTGTATGGCAAACTTATCAACTGATTGGTACAAGTATATGCCTAACTAAATATAACAAGCAAATTTTGCTTTTTTAGAATAACATTTCACAATTTCCCAAAATTAAGTACCTTAGAATGCATAGAGATCTACATTATCTTCCTTAATTATCAAGACTTTCTAACTTCCAAGGATGCAGTAGGCAACTGCACTATCTCAACTGGTTGTCTTCTCTAAGGGCTGCTTAATTAGGGGATATCAGTAATTGGGTGATTAATTACTGCCACTTTAATGACTAGAAGCCATTTAATTTTTATACTCTGGTTAAGTCATTTTCAGACGTAAATCTGTTTGTTTTTATTACACAGGTGCAGCGCCACACAAATTCCAGGAGTGCGATCTGTGTCACTAGATGTACACAATACGGAAATACCGGTACCATTGCAAAGAAGCTGACAATATTGCTGCCAAGTGATTCATAAAGTGTCAACATGTAAATACATCTAGATACAGTTGTATTTCTAAATGCACTGCGGAGTATACACTGTGATAAAACATAGTATAATGTTATATTCACCATAGTAAACTATAGTAAAATTTTATATTCACAGCATTTAACCATAGTAAAACATTATATTAACAATAGTATACTGTAATAAAATGTAGTATTTACTGGTATTTACTATGGTAAAATGTGGTATTCACTATAGTAAATCATTGTAAAACGCGATACTTACCATAGTAAATTGTACTAAAATGTGGTATTTACCATATTAAATCAGAGTAAAATGAGGTGTTCACTTTTGTAAACAATAGTAAAATGTGATATTTACCATACTAAGCTATGGTAAAATGTTGTATTCACTGTGGTAAACCATAATAAAATGTGATATTCACTCTAGTAAATCATAATAAAATGCGGTATTTACTATAGTAAGCTATAGTAAAACGTGATATTCGCCATAGTAAGTTGTGGTAAAATGTAGTGTTCACTAAAGTAAAAACGTAAAGGTAAGTTCTTATATAGCCCAGTATCCAGTCCTCAGGACTGCCCAAAGCGCTTTACACTTTACTCCCTGGCAGGCCTGTTCAATCGAACACCTTTTCGACCTCTCTGGGAAGCATTCAGTCACGTTACAATTAATGCGCGAAGACTTTTCGGATATAACAATACACCACTACTACACCCACGTAATCCTTCATCAGCTGAGTGAACTGGAGTAACCTAGTGTGAACGAACTTGCCCAAAGTTCGACACCGCCACACAGGATTCAAACCCGCGTTCTCTCAGTCGAGAGTCCGAAGCTTTTACCGCAGCGCTACTGCGTTCCACTCCATAATAAAATGTAGTATTCACAATGGTAAACCATAGTATTCACTATAGGAACAAATATTCCTCAAAAACACTGTAGTTTATTACAATAAGATTTTATTATAGTAAACCATAGTAAATTTACTGTAGTAAACCAGTGTAACTTTTAGCAGGGAGCCGTGTGTATAGAATGTTATTGACGTAGATTATTGGACTTATTTGCGATCATATTTGTGTAGTAATCTGACTTAGCTTTGGCCATCTGTCTGTTACAGAGGTGCCATTATTTAGAATAACGCGACCTGTCCAGAGGTGAGCGTGATTTGCGCCATACACGCTCTAAATAACGACGACGCCTTTTAGATTTCGGAAGTCATCCCTGGAACCAGTGGCTTTTGTGACACAAATTTGGATTTCATAAGTGCATATTTGTCATGTAATGCCTTGAATACTTATGTAATGTTTATATAAATCAGACAGGTGTTCTTTTGGGTCTGTGATAAGGTCGGATTTAAGAATATCAGCCATTAAAGCTGTACTGTCAATTCTGTAAATCAGAATTAAACATTGTGTTTCACACTTTATTGGAATTATGGAAACCACACTGTAATTGGAAACGTTAACATTACCAATTACAGTGTGGTCGTCTGATAATACGTCCGAAATACTAGGTGTCTGGGTATTATTACAAGTTGAAGGGGTTATCAAGAGGTAAAGCCAATGACCATGTATGTGTGTCGAAAAGGTAACATGTTGTTTCATATCAAAATATACCAGAATATCATCAAACGCGTCTGTTGTTGCAGAAGGTATATCTAAATGAAGATTAAAATCACCAAGAATGTGAAATTCTGAATGAATGATTGCCAGATTTTCCAACAGATCATGAAAGTCTTCAAAGTAATGTTCTGGGTGTCCTGGAAGGCGATAAATGCACATAAAGTAAACAGAGAAATAAGAATAAGAAATTTCAACACATGCAGATGGACTCAAAACTAGAGTAATCGGGGCTAGAATGTAAATTAACTTTTAACTGTTGCGATACCAGAAAGCCAACACAGCCACTTCGTCCAATTTAACGTGGCCGATGATAAAAAGAGTAACCAGCAGGAGAAATTTCAGCAATGCATGGAGCTGTGTCGTGTGGTTTAAACCAGGTTTCAGTGACAGCAAGGATGTCAATTGTCTATCTATATGTCTATCAGTAGATCACAAAGCGAGGCTGTCTTGTCTCGAACAGATCGAACATTTGTAGTGTCTACCCGAACGTTACGCCTAACAGCTGGCCCATGACTCACACTTACATCTAGAATTATAACTAATTTCAATGTTGGTGTAGAGCAGCGGATTGGCAGCAACCTTCGTTTAAAACAAATGTTTAGACACGGTAAACTGTGTAAACAGGACAAGAATCGTGTAGTGTCGTGGGTTGAGAAAATGTTGCGTTGACAATCAAACATTCCAAAATGGGTTGCACAAGACAACATCATCACTTCTCGAAGCCACAGAACAGGATAAAAATAGAACACATTATAGAAATAGTGGTGACATTGTTTTAATGACACAGTGTAGCGTCCTCAGAAGGTGAATTATTAATCAATATGCAAAATCTAAAATAATACGTTAACAACTACGATAACTGTAACTATATAAGAACAGTTCAGAACAGAAAAAGGGTGACTAACTCCAGTATTTCAGTAATTGCCGAGAACCCAGCTAAACAGTTTTAATAACTACAAGGCATATGCCATAGTCAATTTCTGACGTTTATCACCTTTCCCCGTCTTCTCCCTGTGCGGGTTGGTGGATCTTACAGAGTCTGTTCCACTTCTTCCTGTCCTAAGCACATTCTTCCTTCATCTGTCATGCCTTTAAATCTGTCCTCACTGTATCCTGCCATCACAACTTGGGCCTCCCTCTCGCTCATTTCCCCTCTATATTCATCTCCATGGTGGCTCTTATGTCTTCCCTTTCTTTCCTTCTTTTCACACGACCAAGCCACTCCAACCTTCTTTTCCTCATGATGACAACAATGCTCTCGATATCGGCTTCTTTCAAGATGTTCTCAGTCTTCCGGTGCTCCCACAGGCTTACGCCCATTGCCCATCTGATCATTCTCAGCTACTTTGTTGCCGGTCATCTTTCGTACCTTGCCTATAGTGGCCATTTTTCACAGCCGTAGAGAAGTGTCGGCATAATTACCGTTTTGTAGAGCAGGACTTTCATCTTTTATGGCATATTCTTATCACATATCACTCCAGATAGTTCCCTCCACCTTGATCACCCTTTTGACCATCGGCTCTCAGTTTCCATACGGACACCTCCCTCCTTGTCTATGTCAGAGTCAAGGTACTCAAAAGTCTGTACAGTTGAGAGGTTTACCTTTTCCTGTGACCCATACTTTTCCATCTTCTCCGGCTCTGTGTGCCCCATTGGCGGAAGGTTTTCAGACTTCGTTCGGCTGATCTTTAGTCCACATGTCTCCATTTGTCCAATCTCTCTTCTATCCTACCTCCGTCAGAATCACACGACAACAGGTCATCCGCGAATTACATAGCCCAGGGGCATAAGTTAACTTTGAATTGATTCAACAACGGTTGTTTTCTAAAAACGCCTATCTAATAAAACACATTTAGCAAATTAGGTGTTGCTTGAATTTGTTAAGCAAGTTGTCGGTATAAATATCCAAGCACTATCTCGCTATCAGGCAGCTTTGGAAAAGTGTGAGTTTGTAACGGGATTTTGTTTGCGAATCATGTTTGCAGATGTCCGAGGTGAGCGGTATGAGTTGCGTTCCGTGTGCCCGGGATTTGGAATGTCCCACGTTGCCAGAGGACTGCCAGCCTACAACCAGATCTTGTGGCTGCTGCCGCGAATGTAAAGGCAAAGTCGGCGCAACGTGTTCAAATTTTGGGTTGACGTGAGTATCGAACGCTCATCCTTATATACACCAGTATCTAAACATTAATGCAATGCAGTGTTCATGTGCTTGCGATGTGATGTGCGCAGTAAAGTAACATACGTAAATAATAATAAGTCCTACGGATACACTCCCTATATAATACAGCGGGTTCGTTTGTTCTTGATGATTCTTGTATGTCATGTAATTTTACCAGCTATGCGTCGCACACAGTATCGCGTTTTTAGCATTTGTGATTTCATCTTTATACGTCGATATCTAGTTCTTACAGCTTTCCATCACCAAGAGTCGGCATGTTCTATATGTTGACTAGACCACATGAAAATAAATGGAATAATCTGATACTTACTTTGATTAATATATAGTCCTTGTTTTCCAAGAATAATACCGCTAGCTAACGTTTGGAAAGTTAATACTTGAATAGGATCAACCCAAGTACGGTATAAATTGCAAGTACGGACGGTATACACGTTGTTTCAGCTGCGAGTCGGGTCTGATGTGCGTCAACACGCTTGGTCTGGCTATTCCTGTCGTCCAGTGGTACCACCATGGGTTTACAGGCAAGTGCCAGGAAGTGGAAGCGTGTCAACTGCTCAAGCGGCACTGGTCCGATTTCATCCCTTGATCGAAGCCCAGAGAAAAAGTAACGTATGAGGAATCGGTCCTTGTGGTCGTTGACTAAGATCACACCTCGTCTGCACGTAACTTGATACATTGGCTTCGACGTCACAAAAAGTGGATGGATTTATTCCGTTTCACTTCAGAAAGATAGAACAACTAGAGTCTAAAGAACATGAAGTAACGTTAGTGAAGAAACGGTGTAGATTAGATATATATAGATATATGTCATCAGTTCTCTAGATGTCTATAATTGAATGGAATAAATCATCGACTCTGGTGTGACTTGCTGCTTATACAAATAAACATACACAAAATATGATAAGTCGTTGTTTTATACAGTTAATCTTGTGACATGGGTATTGGGTCTCTCACGTCACGACGACTTGTGATTTCGTCTTTTTACATCGATGTATAAAGCTGATGTATAAAGATGTATAAATGCTTCATTTTGATTTCTCTTTATCTCAACACTCGTTTTAGAAAAAGGAATCCATAACTGGACAAACTGTACGTTTACGTTGTTAGATAGAACTGACATTCAGCGAAGAAAGAACAAAGGTCGCAAGGTGTAGTACGTCTCTATATGTAACGGCATTTGGCAGTTTCCACTTTTGTCAGTCAAAGTAATATCTCATAATTATTTCAACTCAAGCAAACACTGTTACATTAAACGGTTAAACTTACTGTGCGCATTACTTAAAGTATTTGCACATTTCATAACTGAACATCAACAAACCTGATTGTCAGCAGGCTAAATGGAATGAGGAGGCAGCAGTAATTATAACAGAAAAAATTTCTAACATCACCAACGGTAATTTATTTGAAAAATGCAACAACGAAATCATAGGACACAAACGAACGAACACATTTGACAATATTATACTCGCGGTATATCCCACAATTCCATATTCCGCACACAGGTCGCGCCACATGCCTAGATTTTGGCATGACTCCGACAAAAGTACATACACAGTGAGATTTACCTCCTGGCCAGAGAAATGTTATTCATTGGAAAATATTAGTAGTTAGAGAAGCTTTTTCTTGACAAAATTAAACGTACAGAAATTATCCAAAATTATGATTATTTAACAAACAGTTAACATTTGACAATGAATAGGAAAAACTGCAAAGATGCAGGACGTTCTGGCAACAACTTTTATCAAATAAACACGTCTTATAGGTAAGTAAATGAACAAATACGAAATAAACACGATTTTTACGTTTAGCTACGTATTTCTTGAGAGGTCGACATACTGTGACACTATTAATACTCACAAGCTCCCCATAGTCCATCCATCTCTATTGAGCGAACACACTTACCTAATGCGACCATATCTGTCTCATCATACCATGGTTTTATGTCAAGGATTATATTTGATTTGGCAACAACCATTTTCTATGTAAATATAATAACAAGTTATCACGAGGTGTTCAGACGTAAGTTACAGTGAGAGTGCTTACCCAAAACATAACTTATTTAAGGAGTCTATCCATCTCTATTTAGCGAACACATTTCTCTAATGCGAGCGTATCTGTCTCATCATCCCATGGTTGTACGTCAAGGATAATATTTGATTCGGCGACAACCATTTTCTTTGAAAGTATAATCACAAGTTATCACGAGGTGTTCAGACGTAAGTTACAGTGAGAGTGCTTACCCAAAACATAACTTATTTAAGTTACCATTTCCCACAATCAGATGTGGTTTCTGATAGTAATGATTTGATCATCTTGATACAGCACATTATTAATATTAATTATATATATATATATATGTATATATATATGTATATATATATATACATATATACATATACATAGTACTTCATGTATGTAAAAGTTTCAATTACATCTTATCTTAATTAAAACATGATGCTTTAACTTTCTGTAGTATAAAGCCTAGCTACTTTTATGATATTATTAAAAACTATCATCAGGAGTGGTTGGGTGAGAAACTATTAAAACAACGTTTCCTTTGCAAAGTGTGCCGTGGATAATATAGAGAATGTGTGTAGCTCTTCTCTTTTTAGACAAAGACAAGTTGCACAAAACACTATTATGCAATCTGATCAAAACTTTCTGTATAGTTGTTTTGCAGATCTACACTTGGTATGTTTACTGGGAAGAAACGTGTAATAAACGTAACCTTCCTCGTCAAAGTAGGTATTAAGTTGGAAATTTGGAAATAAAGTTTTGTACATTTTGGATTCCATTGATTGTACTGCGTTTGTTCAAATATCTCCAGTAGTTTTTATTTATTGCTAAAAGTGATGCAAACTTTTCAAAGGTGCCGTTTTGATAAAAAAAAATACATTGGAGTATGTATAAAATCAATGCCCAATGCAACCGTACATTTATAATTCTATTAGTTTTTAATTAATTTTTGAGAAAAATAAAACGGTCATTGAAAAACGAGATGAGTGGCGGATTACCCAATAGGCATTATAAGCATTTGCCTAGGGCCCACGACGGCCATGGGCCCACAAAAATAGCCGAGCATATTTTAGTGGACTAAATATTCCCGAAACCCAGCAAGCAAGATTTAACAAGATTTAACAAGATTGCCATCCAGAAAATTACTCTGGATGGCAGGTGGACAAGGAAGCCTTTTGGCTTATCGAGAGTCCAATACTTTTTATCTACATGTATCCCGCCTTTTTAAGGTGTGTGTCAATTTTATTTTTAAACATATTCACGCTACTAGCACCAACACAATCAGGAGATAATCTGTTCCATTCATTTACAGTCCTTTGTGAGAATGAGAACTTTCTTATATCTAATCTACACTGCTCCTTTACTAATGTAGCTTCATGTCCTCTGGTCCTTCTATTTTTCTTAACTGAGAAAAAAATGTTTCTATCAATATTTTCATAACCATTCAATATTTTAAACACTTCTATGTGATCTCCTCTCAATCTCCTGGTCTCTAATGTTGTTAAACCACATTCTTTTAGGCGTATTTCGTAACTAAGATCCCTCAGATTTGGTATCATTTTAGTCGCTCTCCTCTGTACTCTTTCTAGCATATCTATGTCCTTCTTGCGATATGGCCTCCATGCTTGTATACAATATTCTAAATGAGGCCTCACTATTGTTTTGTACAGCGGTATTATTATTCTTTTTCTTATACGCTATATTTCGCCTAATTAATCCAAGGATTTGATTTCCCTTTGAAGCTGCAATTCCGCACTGCTCTGAAACCTTCATATCAGCACTAATGGTTAACCCTAAGTCCTTTTCTTTTACAGTAGTACTTAGTACAGTACCCCCCATTGTATATTCTACCTCTTCGTTCCCATGTCCTGTGTGGAGGCATTTACATTTCACAAAATTGAACAGCATTTGCCACTTTTCAGACCATTTGATCAACCTGTCAAGATCATCTTGTAAATGCTGTCTATCTCCATCACTTTTAATCCTTCTAAACACTTTTGTATCATCCGCAAATTTTAACACCTTGCTTGTTATATCATCGTCCAAATCGTTGATATATATTAAGAATAATATAGGTCCTAGTACTGATCCCTGTGGTACCCCACTCAATACCGATTTCCAGTTTGAAACCTCCCCATCAACTACTACGCGTTGTCTTCTGTCATTCAGCCATTTTTCTATCCAGTTTATTATACCATTTCCTATGCCATGGGCCTTTAGCTTAAGGAGTAATCTTTGATGTGGTACTTTGTCGAAAGCTTTTTGAAAATCTAAATAGATGATATCTACTGGTGATCCCTCATCTACCCACCTAGTGATGTCTTCCAAAAAGCATAACATATTTGTTAAGCATGACCTCGCTTTTAAAAACCCATGTTGAGATGGGTTTATCAAGTTATGTTTAACAAGAAAATCCACCATGTCATCTTTAATTAGTCTTTCTAATAATTTGCAAATCACTGATGTTAAACTCACTGGTCTATAGTTATCTGACTTGTTTCTCGAACCTTTTTTAAATAACGGTATAATGTTTGCCTCTTTCCATTCTAAAGGAACCACTCCCTCTTCTAATGACAAATTGAAAACTGTTGCAAGCGGTACGCTAATTTGTTCTACAATTTCCAATAGTAGTTTGGGCGGAATCCGTCCACTCCAGGTGATTTATTATCCTTCATAGCCCTTATTTTCTTAGCTACCATTTCCGAGGTTACAACTAACTGTCCTAAATAGTCTGAATCTGCCCCCTTGAACTTAGCCTCTGGTACTGGCAGTGAACTAATATCTTCCCTGGTAAACACTGAACTAAAATACTCATTCAGGTCTTCTGCCATTAAGAATCCCTCTGATATTGTATTTCCAGCACTATCTTCTAGAGGACCGACCTTATCCTGAACTTTCTGTTTGCTTCGAATATACGCATAAAAACTCTTACTGTCATGTTTTATATTACTAGCTAATTTTTTTTCATAGCTTCTCTTTGAATTTCTAATTTCAGCTGTAGCTTGATTAAGTGCTTCTTTATAAATGTTGTAGTCTTCATCATTTCCAGTACATCTATATGACTTCTACATCATTTGTTTATACTTAATTTTTCTAATGGCTTCTTTCGATAAGTGTTTCTTTTTAGACCGTTTCCCTTGTTTTTTGAAAGGTACAAATTTATCGACTATGCACTTAATTTCACTATTTAAGATATTCCAGCATTCGGTTGCTGTCTTATTCTTCAGTGTGTTATTCCAGTCTATCTTTGCTAAATATTTCCTCATGTCCTTATACCTTCCTTTGTGGAAATTTCTCCTATACTGCTTTTTACTATTCCTTTCTGATTTTACTTTGATGGTAAAATGTATCTGGTTGTGATCACTACTCCCCAGTGGCTCACATATCTTGACATTGTCAACTAATTCTTTCTGTGAGGACAAACTAAGTCTAACACATTCTCTCCCCTGGTTGGTTCTAGCACATGTTGAGAAAGGAAACTATCTTGTACTAAAACTAAAAACTTGTGGTCCTCACTCCCCATACTCTGTAGAGATTTCCATTGTATATGCCCATGGTTAAAGTCCCCCATAATAATACAGTTCCGTTTGCTTACTTCCCTTATAGCGTTTTGTATTTTTTCATTCTCTTCTATGCTTATGTTTGGACTTCGATAAACTAACCCAACTGTTAACGTTGAGTTTCCTGTAACTATGTTACACCAAACAGCTTCTTCGCAATCTGCTTCTCTTTCTAATTTTATTTCATAAGCCTGGATAGATTCTTTAATATATAAAATAACTCCACCTCCCTTTCTTCCTATTCTATCTTTCCTAAACATTACATATCCTGTTAGTCCCAATTCGGCATCTGATATATCAGTGGTGGCCCACGATTCGGTTATACCTATTATGTGAGGGTCAATATCTTCTACCATAATGTTTAGTTCACTTCTTTTGTTTACTATGCTCCTTGCATTTAAACAAATGCATTTATATCCTGATTCAGAACAGTTTTCCAGGCTGTTCTTTGCCGATTTATTTCTGCTGTCTTTATCTATGCCTCCAGTTTCAGGCTTCTCTGTGAATCCCCCCTGCGAATCTAGTTTAAATAGATGCAGCCTGTCCCACTGTCAACAGATTGCAGCAAGTTCTCTGAGAAAACTGCTGCCCCCTTTCCACTTAGATGTAGGCCATCTCTCATGTACATATCTTCCCTCCCAACAAAGTATCCCCATAAATCTACGAATCCCACCCCCTCTTCTTTACACATCTGCTCAACTAGTGCGTTGATCGCCATCCTCTTGCAGTTTCTATATGTCGGCCCCCTTCCTCCCATTACTGGCAAAATTCCTGAGAGGATAATCTGTTCTACTCTTGTCTTCTTTAACTTCTTCACTAACTGTCTGTACTTCTGAACTATCCCAGTTGTTCCCTCCCTCTCTGCGTTATTTGTCCCTACATGTACTAGTATAGACCCTCCCTTGCCATGCCCCAGTACCTTCTCTACCCTTTCAGTTACATGTTCTATCCTATCCCCCGGTAGACAAACAACGACGTCCTCCCCCTCGCTTAGAGTCTTATCTGTCTTTCTCATAATCGAATCGCCCATAAACACCCTCTCTTTCCTCATTGCCCCCTCAATCACTGCCTCAGTGTAGCTCTTTCTACGGTTTGCATCTGTCTGGTTGTAATCTTGTTCCCCTGTCTTCTGCTCTCCCGTCACAATCTCGTCCGTTCCATTCTTTCCTGACGCTGTTTCTCTTGTCACCTTTCTTCCTGTCATCGTCCCTCCCGACTTCTCTTCTGTCACATGTACTCTCACTTCCTTTCTTCCCGTCATCTTTCCTCCCATTGCATTTCCTTCTCTCCTCTCCCGTCTCTTTTCCCTCCTACCTCTTTCTCTACGGTCACTTTCTCTCCTGCCACCTTCACACCTGTCACATTTCCTGCCGTCGATCCTCCACTTTCTTCCCCTCCGATCACCTTCCCTCCTCTCAGTCTCCTTTCCTCGGTCTTGTTGCCACTACTCTGCTCCTTCAGTTTCACAGTATTCCCAACTTTATCCCTGTCGTCTCTCTCCATTCCATCTGTCTCCTTGCTGATTCTCATCTCCATCCCCTTCACAATATCTACCAACCTAGCTACCTCTTTCTCCAGACATTTCACCTTCCAACACCCCACGCACTGAAAGGTGAATCCCTCTTCCTTGGTTTCTGTCCATGACTTCGTACAGCCGGATAAGGCAAAATCTACCCAACTGTGGCAGTCGTCGCACACCAAGTGTCTCTTTGCCTTGACTTGCCGCTTGCAAGGCGCCATATCAGAATTTATTTAATAATAATAATCTAATTAGCTATTTAAAATAGTTTTGTCAACTGTGTTTACACTATTCACTGTCTATGTAGTCTTTAAGAAGACTGTTTTCTGTGCACAAATGTTACACTTTACGTAAGATTGCGTACGCTAGACTGCCTTATTTATTTAGGTTATACAGCGCCCTAGCGAATAAGAGAGACACTAGCTACATAAACTTAGTTCGCCCGATTATCGCAAATGCTTAATTTTAACAACAAAGCTACCTTATCAAAATGTCTAGCAGGTACTGACTTACACAGATATTATCTTATGTAGGTAGTTTATGGTTGTTACTTTATCACCTATATATTCTACCACATAACGAGGTTTGTTAAATCTTGTTTACAAACTTATCGTAGCCGTAAGCTAACGTACCCTATTATCACTCACTAGACTAAAGTGTCCTAAAATACTTTATCTAACTAACTTTAAGCACAACTGCTACTCAATATATGTTTACTGCTACTTTATGAATGATATTAAGGCAAGAATAATACTTATCAATCAGTAATTCCACTTGCTTATGAACTTTGATACACCACCAATTTCAACGATCTATCTCCGCCAAATATAGCCTCGAGGGCAATATAGCCTCGAGCAAGGCATGATTTGGCGAATGATGGCAACTGCATCAGTTTCATTGAACAAACAATTATAAATATAATTAAAACGTTTTTTCTCAGATTTAATATCAATTTAATCTCCCTGGAAAAAACATCTTGCGGTTGGAGCTACACACTCAGACGCCGAAGAAGGTTTCCCGAGTAATACGTATTTGACGTTTGTTATGAGGTAAATGTGAGGAGCTCTTCGATACACAAGTTACGTAAAACGTTCCCCGTACAACTGATCGGCCGGGCGATATAGGAACAATCGCAGAATCCACACGTAACGTTATGAACAATTTATTTACGTTCGTCTAGGGTCAGGTATGGACCGTAAAACAAATAATATGGTAGGGGGGAGGTAGAGAGTGAGGGTCGCAGAGAGGCAGGCAGGGAGGGAGGCAGGGTGTAAGTGAGTGAATACGTGCCCCCTAGATGTTTTGAATTTGGCGTGCGCCCAGACCTTTTTGGATGGGCTCCCATTACCGTGTCGGTGATGAAGATACGGCGCTGTGGCGGCTACCGAACAGGAATTTGCATCGGCCGCCAGGGAAGGTTTTGGTGGCCCAAACTCCAAGGAAGGGAGGGAGAGGGAAACAGTAAGAGACGGGGTCGCTATCCCCTTGGTAAAATTTACAATTCTAGGGTAATAATCATAATAACTGTTTCATTGAGTAGAGGGCACGTTGAAGATTGTAATTAATTATAATTGTAAAGGAACCTAATAAGTAATGTCCACTCAGTTACTATTGTCATAATCATATTACCGATACGCTAAATGTGAGTCTGATAGTGTTCAGTAATCTGCCATGCCAGTCATTAATGTCAAAACCTAACTAGAAAATAGTCGACTGCTGTGACGATGCAGCGCATAAACACGTTCAAGAAACCAGACACGAAGAAATTAACCTACATAAATAGGTCGGTGCCATCGGTGAGAGCTCGCGCACAATAACAAACCAGAACATTATAGAGTTGCCACTTAGGCGTACTGCTTTGACCCACATAGGTCTACAACCTGGTGTGTCACTGTGGTTGTTAGCACGGAAAATAATGGGTGACTAAAAGCTTGCTTTTGGTCCCCGCCCCCTCCTTTTGTGATATCACATACGTTGCTGCATTTTGTAGTTATGTTCGCCGTTCTGACATGGAAAAACCTTATTAACCGTTTCGTTTCTTATTAGGCATATAGTTTGGGTAACAAGATCTGTAATGTAACGTGTATGGGTAAACGTAGGCTTTATTAAACACGAAAGTATACAGGCCAACGGGCTGAATAACCGGGAGCTACGAGGTGTCTCGTCGAATGATTGTCCCTGTAATTAGTGCGTCGGAATTATAATGGGACGGCATTATGACATCTCCCTTCGTAAACATAAAAAGAACACACTATCTAAATCGCCTTGGCGGGATGACCATCCGTCCACATCTGGTGTGCGTCTGCGATGCAGCTGGGGCGTTCACCGCGAGCGGTGCGTCGGGCGCAGCGGGGATGTCGTCGGTCGACTCTGGCGCCTCGTCATCAGGTAGGGCGACGTATGACACACCCTGAAGATGTCGTCGATTTCGCCGATAGTCGATGCCATCCTCCGTCCTGACGATGTATGACTGGTTCATCGGGTCACTTCGAATGACGGTGCTTGGCTGAGACCACAACTTCTCGTTGTCGAGTTTTAGCAAAACTCGGTCACCAATTTGCAAAGAAGACAGACTGCGCACGCCGTGGCGTTTGTCGTAATTACGTTTGTAGATCGCCTTTGCCTTGCGATCAGACTCGCGAATGTCTGCGTCGCAGCCATGACATGGTTGCAGTTGTTGATTGATGACTGGCAATCTCGTGGCGAGTTGGCGACCCATCAAGGCCTCTGCAGGCGACACGCCAATCGCGCTATGAGGCGACGCCCGATAGTTCAATAGGCCGATCTCCGGGTCGTCAAGGAGGAGCAGACGTTTCGCTGTCTGCACAGCTCGCTCTGCCATGCCGTTCTCCTGTGCGAAATATGGGTTCGTTGTCTGTTGTATGAACCCCCACGATTTGGCAAACCGACAGAATTCATTCGAAATGAATTGTCGGCCGTTGTCTGACACGACGATGTCCGGAATGCCGTGTGTGGTGAAGATAGCCTTGAGACGAGTAATCACACTGTCAGACGTTAGGCTGGTCAGCTTCTTAATTTCTATCCAGCGTGAATAGTAGTCAATGACCACCAAGTAGTCGTTGCGCTCGAACGTGAATATGTCCATTGCGATCTTCTCCCACGGTCGTTTTGGGATTTCGACAGGGCGCAGAGGTTGCTCGCGCTGTGACGGCCTGTTCCGTCGGCATGTTTGGCAATGCTCGACGAACACTGTGATGTCTCGGCTGATTCCCGGCCACCAGATGGCGCCTGCTGCTCGTTCTCGGCACTTCGAAACACCCTGGTGGGACTCGTGTAGCCTGTGAAGTATGTCGTTGCGCCTTGTGGCAGGTATCACGATCTGCAGTTTATACACGACTACTCCGTCGACGGCTGATAGTGCTGCTCTCTCACGATGGTACTCTCTTACCGTTTGTGGGACCGATCGTTCGTGACGCGGCCACCCATTCTTGATGAAGTCGAAAAGTAATTTCATTGTCGGATCGCGTGACGTCTCGATTCGTATCTCAGTTAGACGATCCTTGGTCGCGGGCCAACTCTGTTCAATGGCGCTGACGTAGGCTGCTATCTCGTCTGAGAGTTCGATGTCGTCGCATTGAGGCTTGTATGCCTCCAGTGGTTTTCTCGACAGTCCGTCTGCGATGACCAGTTGCTTGCCCGGGACGTATTCGACTATTGGATTATACCGCATCGCTCTCATTAGCAGTCGTTGACATCTGATTGGTGTTTCGTCGATGCGCTTTGTGTTCATGAGTGGTACCAGTGGCCGATGGCCTGTCAGTAATTCTGTTAGACCGACCAGGTACCTTGAGAATTTTTCACATGCCCACACTCCTGCGAGACACTCCTTTTCGATTTGCGCGTAGCGTTGTTCTGCGGTCGTTAGCGTACGCGATGCGAAGGCCACTGGCTTCAAGTCGTCATCGGTCAACTGCAACAGAACTGCTCCGATACCGAAGCTGCTTGTGTCCGCGCTTACTACAGTTGGTTTTGTAACGTCATAGTATGGCAGCGTCGGGGTGTTGACGAGCAGTTGCTTTGTCTTGTCGAATGCCGTTTGTTGTGCGTGATCCCATGACCAGACGACGTCAGACTTCAAGAGGTCTGTCATCGGCTTCATCACCGACGACAAGTCGTAGGCAAACTTGGACAGATATTGGAACATCCCCAGTACTGTTCTCAATTCTCTGACGTTGTTGGGTCGTGAAAGTTCCAGCAATGCTGTGACCCTCTCTGGGTCGGGCCTCACGCCATCTTGACTGATGATGTGGCCAAAGTATTTCAGTTCAGTCTTTCTGAATACGCACTTTTGACAGTTGAGTTTCAAGCCAGACGCATCGATTCGCCTCATGGCGGCGTCCAGACGAGTGTCGTGTTCCACGACGTTGCGGCCGTAAACGAGGATGTTATCCATGAGGACTTCAACTCCATCCAGTCCCTCTAGGATTGATGACATTTTCCGCTGGAAAATCTCAGACGCTGACGAGATTCCAAACGGAAGTCGGCGGAATGCGTACCGCCCGAATGGCGTTATGAACGTGGTCAATAGCTGACTGGCCTCGTCGAGCGGAATTTGCCAAAACCCGCTGGCTGCGTCTAGCGATGAGAAGACCTTCGAGTCTGCGAGTCGCGGTGATATGTCATCTATCGAGGGAAGCATCAGGTGTTCACGACGAACTGCGACGTTCAATTGCTTCAGGTCCACGCAGATGCGCACCGCTCCAGTCTTTTTGACGACGGGAACCATCGCGGTGCACCAGTCTGTAGGTTCCGTGACCACTTTGGTAACGCCTGACGCGACCATGCGGTCAAGTTCTCCCTTCACCGCTTTCATCAACGGGAAAGGGACACGCCTCGCTGTTGGCAGACAATGTGGCTCGACCCCAGGTTTCAGCTGTATTGTCACAGGTTCGGTCTTCAGAAGCCCAATCGATTCGGAGTTTGATGAGCCGACTTCATCGAGCCGACTGAGTAGACCCATGTCGACAGCCACGTCGCGAGCCAACAGGTTTGAGGCGCTGTCACCTTCAACCACGATTACATCGAACCGATAGACGGCGTGTTTGTGCCTAGCGGTGGCGCTAAATTGTCCGCAGGCCTTTAACTGCCCTCCCACACTGCTGAGGCAGGTGGTGGTTGGTTCCAGTGTTGGTTTCTCTTTCATTGCCAGCCACGTTTTTTTCGATATCACTGAGACGTCGGCACCTGTGTCGATCTTGAACCGCATTCTGGTTCGCTTGACTGTCAGGTTGACGAACCAGGCCTCGTTGCGTGTCGTACTGTCGACGACGCCGAGAAACGATTCTGCAGTGTCGCTTTTCACTTCGTGCGATGAACGTGGTTCAAAGGTCGTACTTCGCTTCGAACGACAGATAGAGGCAAAGTGACCCCTGACATTGCAGATCTTGCATTTTTGCCCCAAAGCCGGACACTTTCCCTCGCGACCGTGTCGCGCATAACCACAGCGGTCGCACGTTTGACGCATGTTTTTTGTGCGCGACGAGTATGGACGTTGTTTAGTTTGCCGAGCACTCATCTTTGCTTCGGCTACATGTTCATTCACTTGAATGGTGTGTACTTGTTCACGCATTTGCGATTTTACTTGCTCATTTTGGCGAGCAATAGTCACAGCCTTGTCGAGACTGAGCTATGTACACAACTGCAATTTTTGTTTCACTGACGAGTCATTGATGCCCATCACAAAACGGTCTCTGACCATCTCATTCGTGTCCGCATAGCCACAGTGCAACGCCAATGTTTGCAGGTCTCGTACGAATTCTTCGATAGACTCAGATGAATGCTGCACTCTGTCTTGGAATATGCAGCGTTCGTGGATGATATTTCTCTTGGGGATGAAATACTCCGTTAACTTTGACACCAACGTGGCGTAATCTGTATATGTTTCAGGCGACACGAACGTCAATGTACGAAAGATGCGATTCGCCTCACGACCACCCATAGCATACAGTAACGAGTCGCGTTGGACTTCGCCGTCTTCTTTATTTAGCTTAGTCGCCGTTCTAAATCGCCCGAATTCCTCGACCCACTCCAACCATTCACTCGGCTTGAACGAAAACTTCGCTGGCGGGTCGAATTTTGCCTTGTTGGCTCAACGTAGCTGTAGGCGTAGCGCTGTCTTGGCGTAGCGACGGACTTGTCGTGTGTTCGATTTCGCGACGACAGTGTCGCTTTTCGTCGATGTTGCCGTACGTTATAACTTTTTTCGCTGAGTAAGTTAATGCATATTGCGCTTAACTCACCCGCAAACCGCTTCCGACACCATGTAATGTAACGTGTATGGGTAAACGTAGGCTTTATTAAACACGAAAGTATACAGGCCAACGGGCTGAATAACCGGGAGCTACGAGGTGTCTCGTCGAATGATTGTCCCTGTAATTAGTGCGTCGGAATTATAATGGGACGGCATTATGACAAGATCATTTTAATCTAGCTACCAAATTCATTAAGGCATTTTATAGAATGATTATGTTAAGATTTACAGTACTATACGAGGCGTGGTTGAAACTGTCTACTCGTTAATATTGCATCGTTGCCAAATAGGCTAAATATATGAACATGTCAGGCATCTTTGGACAACAAATAGATTGTTAGCGTTGCATTATTTCGAACCAGGGCGTTTTTTTATTGAATTTTCACTGGAGGGGGGGCAATGTCTTAAAAGGGCACTTCTGATGGGTAAAAAGGGGAGTTTACGCATACATTAATGATCATGTTCATTAACCTTAGGCATGTATGAAAGCTTAATATAATGTGTTATTATCTTTACCTACATAGTTGTGGGGCCTACAATGATGAGTGATGACTACATCTTGGTATGAAAATAAATTAACTTTAGACATATATCCTAGAAACACGTTATATTACACCCAATACACAAGTCTGAGAAACACGTATCCTGCAATTCAAAACGCTTGACAGTTGTCTCAATTTGACTAGACGAGTCCAGTTTCGCGGGTGAATTTCCTAACGAATTCACGATGCCCGTAGATGTATCAGTATGGAGCCCAGCAGCGTTTCTCGTGTCCTCATTCATACTGGTGCGGTGATTATCGACCACGAGGTTGTGTTGGCTCTCGATCATTTCGGTCTGCATACAAACCAGGAATGCCAACACCTTCTGAACTGAACCTGTTGTGGCTGGCAGAAGTTGGCGCAGTCTGACAATCAACTTACAGCCGAGATCACAGCGATCAGGCAGGAATGGCACATTCATCATGTTTCCCACTGCTCGGCTGCTCTGTCCACAAAGTCAGATGCCTCATCTGAGAAAAGGCGCATACCATGCTCAACGTATGATCTCTGACATCACTAACTTCTTCATGTCTTTGATGACGTCCTCCTGCTCCGGGTGCATGCTTTCAGACAGGTATTCGTGCGATGCTTGCACAACCTCCAACCTGATTGCTCGTCTGTCGCGGCGGTTTGTACAAACGAACTGGTGATTACATTTTCATTGTGTTAGATCCTCTTTTGTGTTATTGGTTGGACAACTCACTTTCTCCTCCCTTCTTCCCGGGAATGGTCCATCCCTCATTAGGTTCAACTTGTTGATTGCCGCATCAGTCACAGTGAGAAGATCACTGATGAACAAATCACTCCTTTGCAACTTCTTCTGGAGTGTTTCAAATATGTCCAGGATGTTGCCCATCAATGCGGTTATCAACGTTTGTTGGTGGTTCTAGATTATCAGGAATCCTTTGGCTTCAGCCTTCTCCTTTCTGTCGCTGGTACTTTATAACGCCTGCATCTGTTCCCACACCGTAATGCAGGCATCCACCAGCTGCAGTTCGTGCAGGGCAAACCTGACATCGTGGTGCCGGGGGAACTGTTTGACATTCCCGGCCTGCGTTGACAACATCTTCATCCGTCTCGGCGTCCGGAAGAATCGTACGAGTCCCAGTAGACTGGACTTCCAGATTTTCAACTGAGGTACGGTGCTGACGACCGACTTAATTGCTAAGTCAGACCGGTGCGCACCAGAATGTTGTCAAACCTCTCTGCATTTGGTCAGCAAGCAGACGCCATAATCCACCTTGCTTGCCGGTGTTTGCCGCCGCGTCGTCAGTGGTGACACCAACCAGCTTCGTGTCTTTACCTCTTGTCAGATCCAGAGCTTTGTTCACCGCTTCAAGTAGTCCAGGGGCACCGTTCTTCTCTGGCGAATGCATACCAATTGTTACTTAGAGTTTGTATTATACCCCAGTGCTAATTAAATCAAACACACTAATGCGAATAAAAAGTAAGCTCTACAAGGGGCTGGTTTGTGAGAATGGGGGCACACGAGGGAGAGTTGGTCTGACTGAGGGGCAAACGAAACGGCTGGGGGGGACAATGCCCCCTCAATTTGTACGTTAAAAACACCGTGTTTCGAACGTTTAGAGCTGGAAAATAACAGTTTTAAAAGCCCGTGTCAGTAGCACTGTTTCTAGTAAAAATTCTGCGATCTTATGTATCTCAGCTACGCACAATTTCGTAAATTTCAAAAAGACAACGGTGGAAACGTAGAATTTAGCAATACCGTTCTTACACTAGCACCGTCCAATGAGATGCGACCGTCGTTGGACAAGCTGCGTTTATACCCCGTCAACCGAGGACCAGAAACAGTACAGACTTTACATTCGGCTGACGCTCGACGCCGTGTCGGCAGCGTCAGCCGTAGCAATAGCAATGCTATTATTGTTACCAACATTTCTATTAGCGCCATATATCCGGGGCCAGTCCGTTCATAGGCGCGTATATTGCCAGTAGTAGTGGTAGCAGCAGCAACAACAGCAGCAGCAACAGCAGCAGCAGCAACAGCAGCAACAGTAGTAGTAGTTGTCAGAAACATGTTCTGTAGTGCGTGAAGTTTGCTTGTGTTAACAACTGCCTCAGATATTTTGTATGTTATACTACGTGTACGTAAAACTACATTTTCCTATATTAAAAGAGTAGCCATAGTTACCATACTGAACTCAAAGAATGTGTTATCAGGTAGGCCTATACATTAGTTAACATATTTCATTTGTGTCCCATATAATCAATTAAGTAGGATCGGAGTTTTTGCCAACGCCCATTTAGTTTCAACAGCAACTCATCGGGTCACTGCTCAGACAGCAGAGTCAGGTCAAGATTATTGGAGATATGGCAGCTAATTCTAATGTTTCACAACAACTAATACTTGTCTGATTCCGTTCATTCCGTTGGTTACCACCGTTCTGCTCCGCACGCCTCTGTTCCTCACGACCGGTCTTAGTTCCCCTGGTCCTAACCCCACATCTTCATTCCGCGAGTCAACAAATGTATCAGCTGGTCCGCCCTGACTTCTTCCGTGTGCTAGTTGCCACAGGATGATCTTGGTGACAGTTTACTCTGTCTGGAGCAACGTCCGGCATTTCTCAGCCTCATTTCTCGGATCTACTGAGTAACTTAATAATAATAATAATAAGGTAACTTCTTGTGCTTAAATCCTTGGAAACCAAGCTTAGATGAGCATCAATACAAAAGGGTTAGACAACATCAGAATCGATATTAAAGCCGTCAACAGATGGATCGATACGCCAGGAAGCTACGGTGGATACACAAGGTTATAAATGTAAGTTTTAAATGACGGCGAAATTGTATAATACGTTCAACTGATCTAAAAATAAGAGAGACCATATTCCAGAGAGTTGCTGCAGCAACAAAAAGTGCCCTAGTTCCAACATTAGTATTGAATTTAGGAACAAAAAAATATTTAGAACTAGCTGGATGAGCTGTTTGGACGAGTAAGCAATGAATATAAATATGTTGATTTCTGAAAGTGCCTGAAAAATAATGGTACACATCTTTAAAATAATACGATATCGTACAGGAAGCCAGTGCAAGGACTTCGGAAGAGGCACTGAGTGAGAAAACCGCGGAGACCGAGTCACAACCCTAGCTAAGCAATTCTGTACACGTTGTAACCTAGTGCTATCATTAAGGGCAATGTTGTGAAAAGGGGAATTACAATAGTCAAGCCTACTAGTAACAAGTGCAGTTGCGATAGTTTTTGCAACAGAAAGAGGCATACAACGGAGAATACGTCAGCGACAAGTTTAAGAAATAAACCTTAAAAAGTTGAATTAATAATTATCAAATCAAATCAAAAATACTTTATTGTCAGTCCTAAAACAATACACTGTAAAACAGAAAATTGTCTTTAGGCTCATCCATTGACCATCCAGTCAATCAATTAGCTCTAAAAAATAAAGATATCAAAACGTACAACATTATTGCATGCACATGTAAAGTCCCCACACATGTAAAGTTTTACGAGTAAGATGTATATAAATAACACATTAACGTATCCAAAAACGAAAACTAAACATCCAAACAAACAGACAAATGACTAAATGTAAAGTTTTTCTGAGCATACCATGTGGCCTAAAAAATTGTCAAACCCAAGCAATAATTATCGTCAAAGATTTCTTTACGCTGCCTTTGTGTACCAATTATACGAAACTCTGTTTTATTAGCATTTAACTTTAATCAGTCATCCAAACAAAAATGTAATTAAGACATTTCTGTGCTGATCTAAGGAGCAATTACTATTAATTAGGCGTAGATAAAGAAATGTATCATCTGCATAAAGATTAGATAATGACTGTTAATAACATAGCTTAGTGGTGTTGTGAAGAGAGTGAAAAGCAATTCGAAATCTTAATGGTTTGGTATCTATCAGTTAGGTATGAAGAAAACCAGCTCAGTGCTGTGTCACATATGCCGTACCACTTTGATCAATGTTTGATAGAATGTTATGATCGATGGTATCAAAGGCGGCATATAGATCAAGTAAGGTTAGAGCAGTTACTTTACCATTATTATCAATGTTTAAGTTAATATCATTTTGTACTTTTAAAAGTGCCGTTTCTGTTGAATGACATTTTTTATATGTTGATTGTAACACAAAATTAAGATATTTGTGCTGTGAGACCTTAGACGGCTAGCTACAACCTTTTCTAGTATTAATAGATGAAGTTACGGTTCTAAATAGGACCATAACTGTTTTGGTCTTGTTTAGGCAGGGATGACTCTTAAAAACTAGACTGACATGGGCACATTTGAAGTCATCGGGAAAGAAACCAGAAGACAGAGATACATTGATGATGTTTGTTATATGCATGAGTAATGTATCAAGATATGCTTTTAGCAGTATAGTCAGAAATGGATCGAGAGCACAAGACTTATTTGAGGAGGAAATTTTCCTCACTTCATCAACAGTACCAGATTCAAACGATACAAGTAGAGAATTTACGTGTGGAGGGTCCACATATACAGTACTTCAAGTATGACCTAGGAAAGAGGAGCGAATAATACTGATTTTGTCCTTACTATGCTTTCACCATAGTAAATCCATATGAAGACGTAGTAAACCATGATAAACTGTAGTAAAACCATAGTAAATGTTTAGCAGGAAGCCGTGTGTATAGAATGTTATTGACGCAGTTCCATAACTGACGCGGAGTATTGGACTTATTTGCGATCATATTTGTGTAGTAATCTGACTTAGCTTTGGCCATCTGTATGTTACAGAGTTGTCATTATTTAGAATAACTCAACCTGTCCAGAGGTGAGCGTGATTTGCGCCATACACGCTCTAAATAATGACGACGCCTTTTAAATAGTAAATTTCGGAAGTCATCCCTGGAGCCGGTGGCTTTTGTGACACACGTTTGGATTTCTTAGGTGCATATTTGTCATGTAATGCCTTGAATACTTCACCGTAATGTTTATATAAGACAGACAGGTGTTCTTTTGGGTCTGTGATAAGGATTTAAGAATACATCCTGTATCAGCCATTGAAGCTGTAATGCCAATTCTGTAAATGGCTTTATAAGAATTAAACATTGTGTTTCACACTTTATTGGAATTACAGAAACGTTAACATTAGCAATGACAGTGTGGTGTCTGATAGTCCACCCGAAACATCAGGTGTCTGGATATTGGTAAAAGTTGAATGGGTTATCAAGAGGTAAAGGCAATGACCATGTATATATGTCGAAAAGGTAACATGTTGTTTCATATCAAAAGATTCCAGAATATCATCAAACATATTTGTTTTTGCAGAAGGTATATACAAATGAAGATTAAAATCACCAAGAATGTAAAATTCTGAATGAAAGATTGCGAGATTTTCCAACAGATTCTGAAAGTCTTCAACGAAATTTGATGGGTGTCCTGGAGGGCGATAAATGCACATAAAGTAAGCGAAGAAAGATAAATAAATGAGAAACTTCAACACAGATGGACTCAAAACTAGAGTAATCAGGGCTAGAATGTAAATTACTTTGAACTGTTGCGACACCAGAAAGCCAACACTACCCCACGTGGCTGATGATGGAAAGTGTAACCCGCAGGAGAAATGTCAGCAATGCTTGGAGCTGTGTCGTGTGGTTTACGCCAGGTCTCAGTGACAGCAAAGATGTCTATCTATATGTAAATGAGTAGATCACAAAGCGAGGCTGTCTTATCTCGAACAGTTCGACTATTTGTAGTGTCTACCCGAACGTTCGCCTAACAGCTCAGCCCAGGACTCACACTTACATTTCCTGCTAGTAGTAGAATTAAAGCTAATTTCAATGTCGGTGTAGAGCAGCGGAATGGTAGCAAACTTCGATTAAAACAATTGTTAAGACACGGTAAACTGTGTAAACAGGACACGAATCGTGTAGTGTCGTGGGTTGAGAAAATGTTGCGTTGACAACCAAACATTGATAAGCGGCACAAGGCAAAATCATAACTTCTCGAAGCCACAGAACACAAAATATAAATAGTGGTGATATTGTTTTAATGACACAGTCTAGCGTCTCAAAAGATGAATTTTTAATCAATTTGCAAAATCTAAAAGTAACACAACTACGATAACTGTAACTATATAAGAACAGTTCAGAACAAAAAAAGGGACCAACTCCAGTATTTCAGTAATTGCCGAGAACCCAGCTAATGCGAACAAGTTTTAATAACTTCAAAGCATATGCTATAGTAAATTTCTCACGTTTCTCACGTTTCCCCGCCTTCTCCCTTTGCGGGGTGGTGCGTCTTGCAGAGTCTCTTCCACTTCTTCCCGTCCTGAGCCAATTCTTTCTTCATCTGTCATGCCTTTAAATGTTTCCTCACTGGGTCATGCCATCTCAACTTGGGCCTCCCTCTCGCTCGTTTCCCCTCTATCTTCATCTCCATGGTGGCTCTTATATTTTCCCTTTCTTTCCTTCTTTCCACGTGACCAAACCACTCCAGCCTTCTTCTACTCATGATGACGACAATGCTCTCCACATCGGCTTCTTTCAATATGTTCTCATTCCTCCGGTGCTCCCGCAGCCTTACGCCTATTGCCCATCTAATCATTCTCATCTCCGTTGTTGCCAGTCGTCTTTCGTCTCTTGCCGATAGTGGCCACGTTTCACAGCCGTAGAGAAATATCGGCATAATTACCATTTTGTAGAGCAGGACTTTCATCTGTTGTGGTACATTCTTATCACATATCACTCCAGATAGTTCCCTCCACCTAGACCACCGCATTGACACTCGGCTCTCAGTTTCCATACTGACACCTCCCTCCTTGTCTGTGGCAGATCCAAGGTACTTAAATGTATGTACAGTTGGGAGGTTTACATTTTCCTAAGACCCATACTTTTTCATCTTCTCCGGCTCTGTGTGCCCCATTGGCGGAAGGTGTTCAGACTTCGTTCTGCTGATCTTTAGTCCATATCTCTCCATTTGTTCAATCTCTCTTCTATCCTACCTCCGTCTGAATCACACAACACCAGGTCATCCGCGATTAACATAGCCCAGGGTGTCTGCTTCGAAATCTCCTCTGTAATCACTCCAGTGTAATGATAAAAGGTAAATGACTAAGGGCTGACCCCTGGTGTAGAACAACTTCAATCTTGATTTCACCTATCTTTCCAGCATTTTTCATGATGCTTGCCGTACACCCTTCATACATGTCTAATCTACACTGCTCCTTTACTAATGTAACTTCATGTCCTCTAGTCTTTCTTAACTGAAAAAAACATATCTCTATCAATATTTTCATAACCATTCAATATTTTAAACACATCTATCTGATCTCCTCTCAATCTCCTGGTTTCTAGTGTTGTTAAACCACATTCTTTTAGGCGTTTTTCATAACTAAGATCCCTCAGTTTTGGTATAATTTTAGTCGCTCTGCTCTGTACTCTTTCTAGCATATCTATGTCCTTCTTGCAGTATGGCCTCCACGCTTGTGTACAATATTCTAAATGAGGCCTAACTATTGTTATGTACAGCGGTATTATTAGTTCTTTTTCTTTATATACTATATTTCGCCTAATCAATCCAAGGATTTGATTCCCTTTTGAAGCTGCAATTCCACACTGCTCTGAAACCTTCATGTCAGCACTAATTGTCAGCCCTAAGTATTTTTCTTTTACAGTAGTACTTAGTACAGTTCTCCCCATTGTATATTCTACATATTCGTTCCCATGTCCTGTGTGAAGACATTTACATTTCCCAAAATTGAACAACATTTGCCACTTTTCAGACCATTTGATCAACCTGTCAATATCACCTTGTAAATGCTGTCTATCTCCATAATTTTTAATCCTTCTAAACACCTTTGTATCATCTGCAAATGTCAACACCTTGCTAGTTATCTCATTGTCCAAATCGTTTATATATATTAAGAATAATATAGGTCCCAGTACTGATCCCTGTGGAACCCCACTCAAAACTGATTTCCAGTTTGAAGCCTCCCCATCAACAACTACCCGTTGTCTTCTGTCAATCAGCCAGTTTTCTATCCTGTTAATTATGCCATTTCCTATGCCATGGGCCTCTAGTTTAAGCAGTAATATTTTATGTGGCACTTTGTCGAAAGCTTTTTGAAAATCTAAGTAGATGATATCTACTGGTGATCCATCATCTACCCACTTAGTGATATCTTCCAAAAAACATAACATATTTGTTAAGCATGACCTAGCTTTTAGAAACCCATGTTGAGATGGGTTTATCAAGTTATGTTTAACAAGAAAATCCACCATGTGATCTTTAGTTAGTCTTTCTAATAATTTACAAATCACCGATGTTAAACTAACTGGTCTATAATTATTTGACATGTTTCTCGAACCTTTTTTAAATAACGGTATAATGTTTGCTTCTTTCCATTCTAAAGGAACCACTCCCTCTTACTAATGACAAGTTGAAAACTGTTGGAAGCGGTATGCTAATTTGTTCTACAATTTCCAATAGTAGTTTGGGTGGAATACCATCCACTCCAGGTGATTTATTATCCTTCATAGCCCTAATTTTCTTAGCTACAATTTCTGGGGTTACAATTAACTGTCTTAAATAGTCTGATTCTGCCCCCTTGAACTTAGCGTCTGGTACTGGCAGTGAACTAGTGTCTTCTCTGGTAAACACTGAACTAAAATACTCATTCAGGTCTTCTGCCATTAAGAATCCTTCTGATATTATATTTCCAGCACTATCTTCTAGAGGACCGACCTTATCCTGAACTTTCTGTTTGCTTCGAACATACGCATAAAAACTCTTGCTGTCATGTTTTATATTACAAGCTAATTTATGTTCATAGCTTCTCCTTGAATTTCTAATTTCAGCTGTAGCTTGGTTTAGTGCTTCTTTATAAATGTTGTAGTCTTCGTCATTTCTAGTACGTCTATATGACTTCCACATCATTTGTTTATACTTAATTTTTCTAATGGCTTCTTTCGATAAGTGTTTCTTTTTGGATTGTTTCCCGTGTTTTTTAAGGGAACAAATTTGACGATGATGCATTCAATTTCACTCTTTAAGATATTCCAGCATTCTGTTGCTGTCTTATTCTTCAGTGTGTTATTCCAGTCTATCTTTACTAAATATTTCCTTATGCCCTTATATTTTCCTTTGTGGAAATTTCTCCTGTATTGCTTTTTATTATTCCTTTCTGATTTTACTTTGATGATAAAATGTATCTGGTTGTGATCACTATTCCCCAGTGGCTCACATATCCTGACATTGTCAACTAATTCATTCTGAGAGGACAAAACTATGTCTAACACATTCTCTCCCCTGGTTGGTTCTAGCACATGTTGAGAAAGGAAACTATCTTGTACTAAAACTAGAAACGTGTGGTCCTCACTACCCATACTCTGTACAGATTTCCATTTTATATACCCATGGTTAAAATCCCCCATAATAACACAGTCCCGTTTGCTCACTTCCCTTATAGCGTTTTTATTTTTTCATAATCTTCTATGCTTATGGGGTCCATACAACATGTCATGGTAAATGGACCCCCGGTCCGTATGCAACGGTGGTCCATTTGCAAATTGCAATGTCACACCGGCGACAGACATTGTGTTTACAATTAGCCACCATCGTCTCTTGGCTAGTCTCCCTATCGTGGCCTTGTAGCCGGGCAATAGAGCCATCGTCCGCCGGTGAGAATGATGTTGTAAATGTTGTAAATGGACCCCGTCATATATGGACCAGTAGCCTATTTACAACGGCGTTGTAAATAAATCCTCTTGTAACAAATGGGACTATTTACGTTTTTAGTGATTTGCAAATTATAGACATGGTTTACTGATGTCTAGATATTAAAACTGTACTATTCTGAAAAGCAAAATTGTACCATCAAAATTGTCAAACAATGTTAATTACCGTAAAAATGATACAGAAATCGACATTATCGATTGATACCAGTAAGCGTTGAGCACGTTTTTACATAGTTGTTTTGTTATAGCCCGCGCAGCAATGCACCGCTTCAAATTTACTCAACACATTGAAAAGTGATTTTGTTCACCAGGGGATCCATATACAATGCCGTGGTAAGTGGACCCCCGGTCACGTGGGTCCACTTACATCACGCCGGGCCTAACGGGTACCAATCTCCCGTGCTCCGACCGACGCTACCAGCACGCCCGGTCACTGCCCCTGCATGGTCTACGGCTGACGGTCGGTCAGGTTCCCGCATGCAAGGACATCTATCTCGACCAGCGGGTAATACACCATGCAGATGTCATGACGGATCAGCGGCTGATTCGGCGACGGATAATAAATAATAGCCAGCAATTATCATCGAAGTAGGATGGCTGCCGACCGGCCCACTCCAGTCGGAGCGCAACCCGCATCTCCCGGCTAATTTCCACCGGCTATCGCCCCATCGCTCGCTCTGTCATGGGCAACGGGAAATTGGTCGTTTATATTACTAATTGTCTTCGCGATGTCTCATTAATCGCTTGTCGAATTACCAGTGCGGTATGTTAAATGCCCCGTTATGTAGGCAATACGGGATATTCTGTGGAGGTTTATTAATAGAGTTTTATTGTTTTTCCGACGGGTCCCGTGCGGGTCGCAAAGTGAAACGACGCGATGGTTGTCTCGGGTTCCGGACCGAAGCGAATTACCACGTCGTATCTGTGTTTTTAATATCGTGGCACGCGTCCTTGTCATTCAATAAATCTATCGTCGTTCTATAAAGCGGCAAGCTAGTGACACAGAAATAACCATTGAAACATAATAATGATAAATGTGCAATACATTTCGAATAATAATATTGACCAAGACCTAGTAATTAATACCTCCAATTTCGAAAATAAAGAAATTGTTAAACCTATAATGGTCTAGCACGTTTACAAGCTGATAATGCATTGTTTGGGATTTCCCCCAAATTAGCCGATATAACAACAATTAATCAGATATGACGGTGATTATTATTAATTAAGCAGTGATCATAGACCAAATGCCTACCGTGTGCATGCCACTGCAGCTATCCCGGCAGAAAAGCATTTTAAATATGTAAACAAACCACAAAGTATGTCAACAAACTCAATAATGGCGTCTCCCTTATTTACGACTGTGTTATATACATACTGTTTCGTGGTAATTACGAAGGGGGCGACCTCTTTCACAAAGCAAACTAAACTAATATTTTATCTGGCATAGAAAGAAAACGTTACCAACGGGGGCGTGTTCCAGTACCCCTCAAATACCCTTTTCAACCCAACTAATTTTATTGTTAAATGATCAAAGAAATGATTGACTTAAATGGGGTGACAAATAACAATGTTGTCCTCAACAGGAGTCACTGACCCCATCTAAGTTATTTATTATGTATTTTCGTCTTCCGTGTTATATATATTTTACGTGTTAAAGTGTGTATATTTAACAAGATTTAACAAGATTGCCATCCAGAGAATTAACTCTAGATGGCAGGTGGACAAGGAAGCCCTTTGGCTTATCAAGAGTCCAACCCTTTTATCTACATATATCCAGCCCTTCTGAGGTATGTGTCGATTTTATTTTTAAACATATTCACACTACTAGCACCAACACAATCATCAGATAACCTGTTCCATTCATTCACAGTCCTTTGTGAAAATGAGAACTTTCTCACGTCTAATCTACACTGCTCCTTTACTAATGTAACTTCATGTCCTCTAGTCTTTCTATCTTTCTTAACTGAAAAAAACATATTTCTATCAATATTTTCATAACCATTCAATATTTTAAACACTTCTCTCTGATCTCCTCTCAGTCTCCTGGTCTCTAGTGTTGTTAAACCACATTCTTTTAGGCGTTTTTCATAATTAAGATCCCTCAGTTTTTGTATCATTTTAGTCGCTCTCCCCTGTACTCTTTCTAGCATATCTATGTCCTTCTTGCGGTATGGCCTCCACGCTTGTATACAATATTCTAAATGAGGCCTAACTATTGTTTTGTACAGTGGTATTATTAGTTCTTTTTCTTTATGTGCTATATTTCGCCTAATCAATCCAAGGATTTGATTTCCTTTTGAAGCTGCAATTTCACACTGCTCTGAAATCTTCATGTCAGCAGTAATTGTCAGCCCTAAGTCTTTTTCTTTTATAGTAGTACTTAGTACAGTTCCCCCCATTGTATATTCTACATATTCGTTCCCATGTCCTGTGTGAAGGCATTTACATTTCCCAAAATTGAACAACATTTGCCACTTTTCAGACCATTTGATCAACCTGTCAAGATCATCCTGTAAATGCTGTCTATCCCCATCACTTTTAATCCTTCTAAACACTTTTGTATCATCTGCAAATTTCAACACCTTGCTAGCTATATCATCGTCCAAATCGTTTATATATATTAAGAATAATATAGGTTCCAGTACTGATCCCTGTGGAACCCCACTCAAAACTGATTTCCAGTTAGAAGCCTCCCCATCAACAACTACCCGTTGTCTTCTGTCAATCAGCCATTTTTTTATCCACTTAATTATACCATTTCCTATGGTATAATTAGTTTAGTTTAAGCAGTAATCTCTGATGTGGCACTTTGTCGAAAGCTTTTTGAAAAAAAAAAGCTTTTTGAAAAAAAAAAAATCTACTGGTGATCCATCATCTACCCACTTAGTGATATCTTCCAAAAAACATAACATATTTGTTAAGCATGACCTCGCTTTTAGAAACCCATGTTGAGATGGGTTTATCAAGTTATGTTTAACAAGAAAATCCACCATGTGATCTTTAATTAGTCTTTCTAATAATTTACAAATCACCGATGTTAAACTAACTGGTCTATAATTATTTGACTTGTTTCTCGAACCTTTTTTAAATAACGGTATAATGTTTGCTTCTTTCCATTCTAAAGGAACCACTCCCTCTTCTAATGACAAGTTGAAAACTGTTGCAAGCGGTATGCTAATTTGTTCTACAATTTCCACTAGAAGTTTGGGTGGAATACCATCCACTCCAGGTGATTTATTTTCCTTCATAGCCCTAATTTTCTTAGCTACCATTTCTGGGGTTACAATTAACTGTCTTAAATAGTCTGATTCTGCCCCCTTGAACTTAGCCTCTGGTACTGGCAGTGAACTAGTGTCTTCTCTGGTAAACACTGAACTAAAATACCCATTTAGGTCTTCTGCCATTAAGAATCCTTCTGATATTATATTTCCAGCACTATCTTCTAGAGGACCGACCTTATCCTGAACTTTCTGTTTGCTTCGAACATACGCATAAAAACTCTTGCTGTCATGTTTTATATTACAAGCTAATTTATGTTCATAGCTTCTCTTTGAATTTCTAATTTCAGCTGTAGCTTGGTTTAGTGCTTCTTTATAAATGTTGTAGTCTTCGTCATTTCCAGTACGTCTATATGACTTCCACATCATTTGTTTATACTTAATTTTTCTAATGGCTTCTTTCGATAAGTATTTCTTTCTGGTCCGTTTCCCTTGTTTTTTAAGGGAAAAAAATTATCTACGATGCACTCTATTTCATTCTTTAAGATATTCCAGCATTCTGTTGCTGACTTATTCTTCAATGTATTATTCCAGTCTATCTTTGCTAAATATTTCCTCATTTCCTTATATCTTCCTTTGTGGAAATTTCTCCTGAATTGCTTTTTATTATTTCTTTCTGATTTCACTTTGATGGTAAAATGTATCTGGTTGTGATCACTACTTCCCAGAGGCTCACATAATTTAACACTGTCAACTAATTCATTCTGTGAGGACAAAACTAAGTCTAACACATTCACTCCCCTGGTTGGTTCTAGCACATGTTGAGAAAGGAAATTATATTGTACTAAAACTAAAAACGTGTGGTCCTCACTACCCATACTCTGTAGAGATTTCCATTTTATATACCCATGGTTAAAATCCCCCATAATAACACAGTCCCGTTTGCTCACTTCCCTTATAGCGTTTTTATTTTTTCATAATCTTCTATGCTTATGTTTGGACTTCTATAAACTAATCCAACCGTTAACGTTGAGTTTCCTGTAACTATGTTACACCAAACAGCTTCTTCGCAATCTGCTTCTCTGTCTAATTTTGTTTCATTAGCCTGGATAGATTCTTTAATTCTTCCTTGTCTATCTTTCCTAAACATTACATATCCTGTCAGTCCCAATTCGGCATCTGATATATCGGTGGTTGCCCATGTTTCGTTTATACCTATTATTTGAGGGTCAATATCTTCTAGCATAATGTTTAGTTCATTTCTTTTGTTTACTATACTCCTTGAATTTAAACAAACACATTTATATCCAGCTTCAGAAAAGTTTTCCAGACTGTTCTTTGCTGAATTATTTTTGCTGTCTTTATCTATGCCTCCAGTTTCAGGCTTCTCTGCAAGTCCCCCCTGCGAATTTAGTTTAAATAGATGCAACCTGTCCCACTGTCAACAGATCGTTGCAGATTCTCTGAGAATACTGCTGCCCCCTTTCCACTTAGATGGAGGCCATCTCTCATGTACATATCTTCTCTTCCAACAAAGTACCTCCATAAATCTATGAATCCCACGCCCTCTTCTTCACACATCTGCTCAACTAGTGCGTTGATCGCCATCCTCTTACAGTGTCTGTATGTTGCCCCCCTTCCTCCCATTACTGGCAAAATTCCTGAGAGAACAACCTGTTCCACTCTTGTCTTCTTTAGCTTCCTCACTAGATGTCTGTACTTCTGAACTATCCCAGTTGTTCCCTCCTTGTCTGCAATGTTTGTCCCTACGTGTACTAGTATAGACCCTCCATTGCCATGCCCCAATACCTTCTCTACCCTTTCGGTCACATGCTCTATCCTAACCCCCGGTAGACATACAACAACGTCCTTCCCCTCGCATATAGTCTTGTGTGTTTTTTTCTCAGAAATGAATCGCCCATAAACACTCTCTCTTTTTTCCTTGCCCCCTCAATCACTGCCTCGGAGTAGCTCCTCCGGTTTGCATATGTCTGGTTGTTGTCTTTTCCTCTTGCCGTCTCCTGTCACATTCTCTTCCATTCCCTTCTTTCTTGTCGCCTTTTCTCTTGTCCCCTTTCCTCCTGTCATGTTCTCTTCTAGCACATTTACTCTAACTTCCTTTCGTCCCTTCATCTTTCCTCCCATCACATTTTCTTCTCTCCTCTCCCGTACTTTTCCCCGGCTACCTCCTTCACTACGGTCACTTTCTCCCCTGTCACCTTCACGCCTCTCATGTTTTCTGTTTTTTGCTGAACACTCTGTCTTCTCCCATCAGTCTTCTGTCTCACAGTCTTACCAACTGCCTCTGTGGTATCTACCTCTTCACCACCTGTATCGCTGTCGCGACTCTCCTCGTTCTCTACAGTCTGACTACCTGTTGATATATCCCCACTGACCCGTTTTCTTTTCCTCTGCCGAACACTTTTTTTCCGTCCCTCTGTCTTCTCAATTTCTTATTCCTTCACACCGGTCACCTTCCCTCCTCTCAGTCTCCTTACTTCAGTCTCCGTGTCTCAACTCTGCTCCTTCTGTGTTGTAGAATTCACAACAACTGTCTCCGCGTCATCCCTCTCTGCTCCATCTATTTCTATGTTGAGTCTCACATCCATCTCCTTTACTATATCCGTCAACTTACTGGTGCGACTGGTGCGCGCCAATGGTTTTAGGTTTGAAGAAAACGGAAACATTCGCATATGTGTTGACTTGAAAAAGTTAAACGAAGCCGTCAAACGTAAAAGATACATTTTACTAACACTGGAAGATGTAATATCGAAACTTTCTGGAGCAAAGGTATTCTCCACACTCGACGCAGGAAATGGGTTTTACCAACTACCACTTCACGAAGAATGCGCGAAACTAACGACGTTCATCACACCGATGGGTCGATTCTGTTCCGACCCGTTCCGTTTGGGATAACGTCAGCTCCGGAAATCTTTCAAAAGAAAATGACTGATTTCTTTGACAACTAAGAAGGAACTGAAGCATGCTAAGACGACATTCTGATTTATGATGCAAATGTCGAAGAACATGATCGTCGACTGAATGAGGTTCTCGACAAAATTAAGAAGGTAGGTCTCCAGTTAAACAGGGACAAGTGTCGTATTCGTCAATCTGAGATACCGTATTACGAGCACATCATCAGTGGTGATGGAGAACGGGTGAATCCAGACAAGGTACAAGCAATTCATGACCTCGCTGCTCCGACAGACGTGACGAAGTTGAGGCGTATGTTGGGGATGATCCACTACTGGGGAAGAGTCCTATCTGAACTGTCCGCAGTCATGAAACCGATGACAGACTTGCTGAAATCAACTAGTGCATGGTTGTGGTGTCCTCAGCAAGAAGAACCATTCTACATAGTGAAAGATATGTTGACATCGACGCCTGCTTTAGTCTACTTCGATCCAACTAAGCCAACAACCGTGAGTGCAGATGCCAGCAGTTGTGGCGTCGGTGCAGCTCTCTTCAAGGAATATGATGGCCTATTGAAACTAGTGGCTTTCTGTTCCCGCACGCTGACCTCAAGCGAAACAAAGTACGCTCAAATTGAAAAAGGAATGTCTCGCCGGCTTCTTGGCTTGTGAACGTCTCTCGAGATACTTGATCGGTTTGGATTCGTTCACACTACTCACTGATCACAAACCTTTGGTTCCAGTCATCAATACTCAGGATCTCGACAGAGTCCCAAGTGAGATGCCAACGTCTTCTCGTGCGTTTGAGGAGATTCAACGCAAAAGCTGAACATGTCGCAGGGAAACATCTGGTAGAACTTCCAGACACACTGTCACGCAGTCCCATGACAATCAGCGAATTTGTGACAACAGAAGAAGATGTCAAACTGTTCGTCAATCTCATCGAAACCATCAGACCAATTTCTGATGCTAAGATTCAGAAGATCAAGCAGAAATCTCGCAAAGACCCAGATCTCCAGGCAACCACGAGATTCACAAAGCATGGTTGGCCAGATCGGCTCCAGAATCTGTGGCAGATTACTTCGATGCACGTAGTCAACTATCAGTGTTAAACGATATGCTCTTATATCGCGACCGAATCGTCATTCCTGTTACACTACGTTCTGAAATGTTAGACAACATCCCCGAGGGACATCAGGGTGTGACAAAATGCATAGAACGTGCCAAGATGACAGTGCGGTGGCCAAGCATATCGAAAGGGATCGAGAGAAAAGATGCAACGTGTGACTTTTGTCAAATCCATCGATCGTCTCAGCAAACGGAGCCATTGAAAACAACCACAATGCCTCTAAAACCTTGGAAGAAGGTATCTGCAGACCTCTTCCAAATCAAGCAACAACATTACTTCGTTGTGATGGATTACTGTTCACGCTACCTGGAAGTCGCGTATCTCCCGAACATTTCGAGTGTTACAGTCATTGGGAAAATGAAAAACATGGTTGCACGACGGGGTGTGCCGGAAGAAATCGGTTCGAGTAACGGAACACAATTCACCTCCGCAGAGTTTCAGATCTGTGCAGTGTAATACAACTTTATGTGTTCCTTCACGAGTCCGCACTTTCCGCAGGTGAACGGACAAGCCGAAAGTAGAATGAAAATAGCCAATAGAATTGTATCTTAAGAAGATCCATTATTGGGACTAATGGCCTACCGTTCAACTCCTGTCTCCAGGGTATAAGTCCAGTACAGCTGATGATGGGCAGACAAATGAGGACGAACTTACCTGTATTTGGAAGAAAGCTCAATCCAAACTGGCCGAATCGTCGCGAGATACGGAAAGCGGATGAAAAGGCAAAACAGAAGTATCGTTCCAACTTTAATCGACGACACTGTGTGCGTTCCTTGCCTGACTTAGAACGGGGGGGGGGGGTAAAGTGAGAATCAGATTGGATGGTAAGAAGGACTGGTCGACTACTGTTACAGCAAAGAAAGCGGAACCAACCCGCCGTTCATATGTGGTTGTCGCCATCTTCAGCTCACTCCAAGAGTAACACAACCGTCCACGATTGTCGAAATAGCCTGACGTGATTCGTTTGAAACAACGGCCGACGTTTCAGCAGCAGCAACAGCAACAGCAATCGAGTCGAGAGTGCAGCCAACTGAATCCAGTGAGAAAACTCCTGATTAGCCATCGAATCCAGTGAAAACGTCTACGTCCGTCCGAAGACTATTGACGTTTCAAGACTTTGTGTGTTAAACAAACTGTTGTAGTATATTGGACATATTTAATTTTGTGACCTGTTCAAAATGGACTATATCCACATGGACTATTGAATGCTTAATTGCGATTAATAATTCGTTATGAGAACAACATCATATTACGATAGTGACAATCTCAAGGACAATGACTTTTGAATCAGTTAATAGTATTCGTATTGAAACTACAGTCACTTCAGATCTTGTTGAATGTCTTCTATCGAACTGATGTTATTATGTGTTTAGTGTTTGTAGAGTTAAACGTTAGCCGAGCGTGTATTTACTTATCTTAAAGAGGAGATGTTACGATGCCAGTCCGGGCTCGTGCGTGTATTGCGAAATGTATATGTACCTGTGAATGCGCAGCCGCATACGGGCGCTTATGTAAGCCAGCCATGTGCCCGATCGAAACTAGAGTTTGTGTGTTCGTTAATAAAACTACAAGATGCAAGTTACAGTGACAGTGTTTTCCCAGAACATAACTGATTTAAGTTACCATTTGCCACATCCAGTACACTTATTAACAAATGTTTTAACAACGATATCCTTTTTGCAAAGGTGTAAACTACTTAATATATATATTAGGTAGTTTACACCTTAACAAAAAGTATATCGTATATATCTATATATGTACAGTGTATATATATATATATATATATATATTATAGAACAATATACTTCATTATAATGTTCAGGTTTTGCAATATATTTTCATTTTCTAATAGCAGTTTTTCATAGTACAACATTGACACACATTGACGAGTTTCTGGGTTATATATCTATAGTGTGATAAATTCAATAACACCAGATTGAATACATTATCCCATCTACCCCTTCAAGGTACCTAGTGCTTCACGTATGTAAAAGTTTCAATTACATCTTATCTTAATTAAAACATGATGTTTTAACTTTCTCTAATATGACGCCTAGCTACTTTTATGATATTATTAAAAAACTGTTATCAGGAGTGACTGGGTGGGAAACTATTAAAACAATGTTTCCTTTGCAAAGTATGCCTTGGATAATATAGATAATGTTTGTAGCACGTCTCTTTTTAGTCAAAGACGACTTGCTCTCTTATCTCACTGTTTTATGTACCCTGTGACATGTTTTGATTGAATTGCATATTGTAGTACATATAAAAAATATTATTTTGCAATAACCAATGTAAATCCAATGTTGCAGATATTCAAAATTGGCCAAACGATTGACGTTTATATATTGGAAGTGGACTGCTTATCGAACATACACCCTGGGAATGACATTAACAGGAATGTGAACTCCAAAATCTAAACCCAATACGACACTGAACCCTTGTATCGTGTCACCCACTAGTTTCTCAGAGCCACTGTTCCTACAAACCTGACGATAAGCACAGATGATTCGTCCCGACATTGTAATTGGCTAAAAACCACTACACATACAAACATAAGATATCACATATACACCAAAAATATATTACTGTTACGAAGGAAAGACACCCACTTGTAGCAAGCTTTGCCTGGTACGCCGCTACTCGCTCCTGCTTCAGTTTCTCCACAGCCTCGTCCACCTGGGAATGTCAACCACAGACACTCTTCCGTTTACACAGTTGATGAAGTGTTACTATTCTAAAATTCATTTAAAAAGGAGTCAGTCTGTCCTAGTTTTTCAATTATTAATTAATATACTGTTCGTAAGACTGTACTAACTATGTTAAAGGCATACTGCCCGCCAAATTGTGTTTAGTAAGCCCGTAACAACGTTCGCAATTTCAAGACACGACCACGGGTGCATGTTCAAATAGTAAACAAAACATCCAATTGCCGAACAAGCTTTATTGGCAATACAGCCGAGTCGGGCGGAGGTAACTACAATACCAATGGTGTTCAACGATGTCCCATTTTTCCACATTTGACACAGCAGACTTCCTGGTACAAATTACTACGCTCGCCAATTCCGGATATGACTGGCTCCCTTGTAATCTCTGTAGTGTAATTGTTAAGGACCGGCAATGTAAGGTGACAAGGATGGATGTCTGTTTTAAAAGTCATGTTATAGTAAAGTCATGCAAGCATCCCATTCATCGTTATGTCAAAGGTCGATCTTCATAAACAAATAATGGTCATTAAAACAGTGGTTCATTAAACATATCCACACACATATGGCACAACAAGTATAGTTTATGATGTCCGTTAATTTAAGCAAAACATTATCATACTTTGTTCTGTTAATGCCTGTTGTGTAGTAATTAAATGACCATACGACAGCCTTGTATAAATACGAGTTGCCAAGAAGAATATGCTACATGTCTCTCACATGTTGCACAGTTGTAGTTCTACAAGTGTCAGTCACACTCTAGAGTCTACTTACCTCCGACTCATCGTCATCACCGAACACTTCAAAGTCTTCATCAGCATCTGCGGAGTCGGCCGCTGCTGCTGGTGCTGCCGCCTGGCAGTGAAAAAAAACATTTGTTGTCCCAATAGTGAAAACACATTCTACATGCTTCTGAGGTCATTACATGTTCTTATACATACATCTTTTTGTACGTCATTACATTCAAAATAATCTTTACCTAACATGTATAAACCTTGTATCACTGCAACAGACAATAAATAATATATTCGCACGAGTTATAATGCACATTTTATCTCAACAAATGATTATGAGTAAAACGTGTGACGATATCACAATTAACGTGATAAACTGAAACGCCACCTGGCGAATAAGGTATATCTTAGCAAGTCAGTGGCTACACAAAAGCCAACGTCGTGTTGTGTGTGTTGGCGCCATATTGCGCGTTGACCTGGTGTAAACGAAACAAAGTCGGCAATAAAGTATTGTTTTATATATATGGACTTATATATATATGGACTCTCATTCCAGTGGCAAGAGGACGAAGACAAGAATCAAATCGATGTCGTCATACAGAAATTTGATGACAACTACATTGCCAAGACAAATGAAATCTATGAATCGTACAGATTCTTCAACAGATCGCAAAAAGCAGGTGAGACGGTGGAAGCCTATATAACAGCGCTATACAAGCTGTCAGCCACGTGTAATTTTGGGACTTTGAGAGAGAGACTGATTCGAGACAGGTTGGTCATAGGTATAAAGGACGATAAAGCAAGAGAAAAATTACTTGCAAAGGAAGACCTAAATCTGGAAACTTGTGTTGCCATGTTGAAGTCATTACAAGTGACACACACACGTGCACAAGAAATAAGTACAGAAATGACCACTCACTTAGTCCGACACAAGGCGGCGCCAGTCAAGCCACCAGCTGCAAGTCCATACAATGCAAACGATGGCAATCCTGCAAGAAAGTACAATAGGCCTAGACGTTCGAGTACTAGCAAGTACACACCCACCAGTAGCAGGTATGCACAACCTCCTGGTGAGGGACGATCAGGATGTATCAGGTGTGGTGGTATACATACAAAAGGGAAGGACAAGTGTCCTGCTCGTGGCGCCACTTGCCATGTGTGCGGAAAACTAAATCACTTCGCTAAGATGTGCAGAAGCGCAGCTACTCATCAAATGGTCGAACAAGCGATCATACACACACTGGGCAGTAAACGTAAGACGAAAACACACGTAGCACTGACAATAAATGGCAAACAAATGTGTCGTTTCATATGGACACAGGGTCGTCGGTGGACATCCTGCCATATCAGGACTACATATGTGCAACAGCAGATCATTCATGCAGCAAGTTGGAGAACACGAACATTAGACTCGTCATGCACAACAAGTCGGTAGTGAAACCGATAGGACTGGCACGTTTGCAAGTTCACCGCAAGGGAACACAGACATATGCGTTTCGTTGTTGTGCGTGCCAATGTTGTTCCACTTCTGAGTTTGAAGTCATGTCTGGACCTTGACTTAATTCAGATAAACGACTGTGATGCAATAAATGCAGTGACCATGAGAACATACAGTCAGAACCGTGACAGTGGTGGTGACAGCCAACAGACAACGATGAAGACAACACAAACACTACCAACGACTGGTAAAACATGTCCATCGAAAGCTGACACGGTGCACATTTCTGTGATGAGTAAGCGATCACAAGTGTTACAGGACACTGTACTCAGAGAATACACGGATGTATTTGAGAGACCTGGTTGCCTCGATGGCAACTATAGAATACATATTGATCCAAGTGTCAAACCTGTTGTGCATCACGACTCACTAATGCCAAAGTGTTTTCGGTATTGGACGCCAAGACAGGCTTCTGGCAAGTCAAACTTGACGATGATTCCAGCTACCTCACGACGTTCAACACACCATACGGTCGTTATCGGTGGCTGCGAATGCCATTCGGCATAAATTCAGCACCAGAGGAGTGGCAACGTAGAGCGCACGAACTAGCCGAAGGACTCAAAGGAGTAGAAGTCGTAGCGGATGACTTCCTGTGCATTGGGTTCGGAGACACAGTCGAACAAGTAACACGAGACCATGATGCCAATCTCAGAGCACTACTGGATCGAGCGAGAACGTGCCACCTGGTGTTGAATCCAGACAAAGTTCAACTGCGAAACAAATCAGTATCATTCATTGGTCATTTTCTCGCCGATGAGGGACTCAAGGTAGACGAATCCAAGGTTGAGGCCATCATGAAGATGCCTACTCCAACGGATGTCACAGCACTGAAGCGAATTCTCGGCATGGTTGGTTATCTTGCGAAATTATTGCCACATCTGTCACAAGTCTGTGAACCACTGAGACAACTAGATCGGAAAGATGCGGAGTAGTGCTGGCTTGAGCAACATCAAGATGCTTTGAACAAGATCAGAGAACTGACTACAGCAACACCAGTGCTCGCATACTATGATGTAAAGCAAGCAATCACAATCCGATGTGATGCATCCCAGAGTGGTTTGGGTGCTGTGCTCCTGCAAGAGGGAAAACCAGTGTGCTACGCCTCTCGAGCACTCACAAACACAGAACAGAACTATGCCCAAATTGAAAAAGAGCTCTTAGCAATTGTGTTTGCATGTGAACGATTTTACCAGTGTGTGTACGGAAGACCCATCACCATGCAATCGGATCACAAGCCACTTCAGACGATCACAAAGAAATCGATGATCGATACACCGAAGAGACTGCAGAGAATGCTGCTCCGCCTGCAGAAGTACAACATAGATGTCGTGTACACGAAAGGAAACGAAATGCACTTCGCAGATGCGTTATCTCGGGCATACCTTCCATACAGCCACACACATGACCCAGGGGATCATGTGTTCGCCATTGAACTGCAACAAATGGACATGACAGAAGATGTCCATCTGTCGAACAACGGAATACACAAAATCATGTGCAAGTCACGTGAAGACGACGAAGTGAAAACTGCAGTTCGCTACACAATTCAGGGATGGCCGGATCGACGTCAAGCAATCGACCCACTCGCACGACCGTATTTCAATTGCCGTGACGAGCTCAGCACACAGGATGGCGCACTATTCAAGGGATAGAAAATCGTCATACCACGTGACATGCGAGCCATGCTCATAAAGAAACTCCACTCCTCGCACTTAGGAGTCGAAGGATGTCTTAGAAGAGCGCGTGAAGTGAGGTATTGGCCAGGCATGAACGAAGAAATGAAAGATGTCATCAGTGCCTGCACTACGTGCAACGAGTACAAACCAGAACAATGTAGAGAGCCGTTGTTGTCACATGAAATACCGTCACGTCCATGGTCACGAGTTGTAGTTGACCTGTTCCACCTTGATGGACAGGACTACCTCATAACGGTGGACTACTTCTCGAACTTCTTCGAAGTTGACAAGCTGTCAATGACCAGTGCAACACAGGTTATCACCAAACTGTGCCCCAGACAAAGTGATTTCTGACAATGGGCCACAGTTTGCGTGTGAGGAGTTCAAGTTGTTCTCAGAGCGTTGGCAATTTGAACATATCACATCGTCACCTCGTTACCCCCAGTCAAACGGAAAAGTGAAAAACGCAGTCAAGACGGCAAAGCAAATTATGCGGAAAGCAATTGATGACAGGGCGGATGTGTATTTGGCGTTTCTGGACTATCGAAACACACCTACAGAAGCTGTGCATACATCGCCCGCTCAACTAATGTTCGCACGTCGAACCAGAACACTGCTACCAACGTTGCCAGTACTGCTGCAGACCGATCCTGCAGCACAACGTGACGCTTTTGAACAACTCAAACGTAGAACGTAGAAACAAGCCAGGTTGTACAATCGTACGAGCAAGAAACTCAGTATACTACACCCATGAGATGGTGTGCGGTTCAAGAAGCCAAACGCCTCAAATGACTCACGAACATGGACACTAGCACGCATTCAGAAACCATCGGGCGTCAGGTCTTACATCATTGAGAATGAAGGCTCGATATACCGAAGGAATAGACGACAGCTACGTGCCACACCAGAGCAGTATAGGGATGATACTCGGTACTCTCAACAAGATGAACCTGACAATACGATTAACCAGACAACACGAGCGTAGACAACCAGAACGCACAACAGAGAGATTTATCAAGATTTAACAAGATTGCCATCCAGAGAATTAACTCTAGATGGCAGGTGGACAAGGAAGCCCTTTGGCTTATCGAGAGTCCAACCCTTTTATCTACATATATCCAGCCCTTCTGAGGTATGTGTCGATTTTATTTTTAAACATATTCACACTACTAGCACCCACACAATCATCAGATAATCTGTTCCATTCATTCACAGTCCTTTGTGAAAATGAGAACTTTCTCACGTCTAATCTACACTGCTCCTTTACTAATGTAACTTCATGTCCTCTAGTCTTTCTATCTTTCTTAACTGAAAAAAACATATTTCTATCAATATTTTCATAACCATTCAATATTTTAAACACTTCTATCTGATCTCCTCTCAGTCTCCTGGTCTCTAGTGTTGTTAAACCACATTCTTTTAGGCGTTTTTCATAACTAAGATCCCTCAGTTTTGGTATCATTTTAGTCGCTCTCCTCTGTACTCTCTCTAGCATATCTATGTCCTTCTTGCGGTATGGCCTCCACGCTTGTATACAATATTCTAAATGAGGCCTAACTATTGTTTTGTACAGCGGTATTATTAGTTCTTTTTCTTTATATGCTATATTTCGCCTAATCAATCCAAGGATTTGATTTCCCTTTGAAGCTGCAATTCCACACTGCTCTGAAACCTTCATGTCAGCACTAATTGTCAGCCCTAAGTCTTTTTCTTTTACAGTAGTACTTAGTACAGTTCCCCCCATTGTATATTCTACATATTCGTTCCCATGTCCTGTGTGAAGGCATTTACATTTCCCAAAATTGAACAACATTTGCCACTTTTCAGACCATTTGATCAACCTGTCTAGATCATCTTGTAAATGCTGTCTATCCCCATCACTTTTAATCCTTCTAAACACTTTTGTATCATCTGCAAATGTCAACACCTTGCTAGCTATATCATCGTCCAAATCGTTTATATATATTAAGAATAATATAGGTCCCAGTACTGATCCCTGTGGAACCCCACTCAAAACTGATTTCCAGTTTGAAGCCTCCCCATCAACAACTACCCGTTGTCTTCTGTCAATCAGCCATTTTTCTATCCAGTTAATTATACCATTTCCTATGCCATGGGCTTTTAGTTTAAGCAGTAATCTCTGATGTGGCACTTTGTCGAAAGCTTTTTGAAAATCTAAGTAGATGATATCTACTGGTGATCCATCATCTACCCACTTAGTGATATCTTCCAAAAAACATAACATATTTGTTAAGCATGACCTCGCTTTTAGAAACCCATGTTGAGATGGGTTTATCAAGTTATGTTTAACAAGAAAATCCACCATGTGATCTTTAATTAGTCTTTCTAATAATTTACAAATCACCGATGTTAAACTAACTGGTCTATAATTATTTGACTTGTTTCTCGAACCTTTTTTAAATAACGGTATAATGTTTGCTTCTTTCCATTCTAAAGGAACCACTCCCTCTTCTAATGACAAGTTGAAAACTGTTGCAAGCGGTATGCTAATTTGTTCTACAATTTCCAATAGTAGTTTGGGTGGAATACCATCCACTCCAGGTGATTTATTATCCTTCATAGCCCTAATTTTCTTAGCTACCATTTCTGGGGTTACAATTAACTGTCTTAAATAGTCTGATTCTGCCCCCTTGAACTTAGCCTCTGGTACTGGCAGTGAACTAGTGTCTTCTCTGGTAAACACTGAACTAAAATACTCATTTAGGTCTTCTGCCATTAAGAATCCTTCTGATATTATATTTCCAGCACTATCTTCTAGAGGACCGACCTTATCCTGAACTTTCTGTTTGCTTCGAACATACGCATAAAAACTCTTGCTGTCATGTTTTATATTACAAGCTAATTTATGTTCATAGCTTCTCTTTGAATTTCTAATTTCAGCTGTAGCTTGGTTTAGTGCTTCTTTATAAATGTTGTAGTCTTCGTCATTTCCAGTACGTCTATATGACTTCCACATCATTTGTTTATACTTAATTTTTCTAATGGCTTCTTTCGATAAGTATTTCTTTCTGGTCCGTTTCCCTTGTTTTTTGAAGGGAACAAATTTATCTACGATGCACTCTATTTCATTATTTAAGATATTCCAGCATTCTGTTGCTGTCTTATTCTTCAGTGTATTATTCCAGTCTATCTTTGCTAAATATTTCCTCATTTCCTTATATCTTCCTTTGTGGAAATTTCTCCTGAACTGCTTTTTATTATTTCTTTCTGATTTTACTTTGATGGTAAAATGTATCTGGTTGTGATCACTACTTCCCAGAGGCTCACATAATTTAACATTGTCAACTAATTCATTCTGTGAGGACAAAACTAAGTCTAACACATTCTCTCCCCTGGTTGGTTCTAGCACATGTTGAGAAAGGAAACTATATTGTACTAAAACTAAAAACTTGTGGTCCTCACTACCCATACTCTGTAGAGATTTCCATTTTATATGCCCATGGTTAAAATCCCCCATAATAACACAGTCCCGTTTGCTCACTTCCCTTATAGCGTTTTGTATTTTTTCATTCTCTTCTATGCTTATGTTTGGACTTCGATAAACTAATCCAACCGTTAACGTTGAGTTTCCTGTAACTATGTTACACCAAACAGCTTCTTCGCAATCTGCTTCTCTGTCTAATTTTATTTCATAAGCCTGGATAGATTCTTTAATATATAAAATAACTCCACCTCCCCTTCTTCCTATTCTATCTTTCCTAAACATTACATATCCTGTCAGTCCCAATTCGGCATCTGATATATCGGTGGTTGCCCATGATTCGGTTATACCTATTATGTGAGGGTCAATATCTTCTACCATAATGTTTAGTTCATTTCTTTTGTTTACTATACTCCTTGCATTTAAACAAACACATTTATTCAGCTTCAGCAGTTTTCCAGACTGTTCTTTGCTGAATTATTTTTGCTGCCTTTATCTATGCCTCCAGTTTCAGGCTTCTCTGCGAGTCCCCCCTGCGAATTTAGTTTAAATAGATGCAACCTGTCCCACTGTCAACAGATCGCAGCAGATTTTCTGAGAATACTGCTGCCCCCTTTCCACTTAGATGGAGGCCATCTCTCATGTACATATCTTCTCTCCCAACAAAGTACCCCCATAAATCTAGGAATCCCACGCCCTCTTCCTCACACATCTGCTCAACTAGTGCGTTGATCGCCATCCTCTTACAGTTTCTGTATCTTGCCCCCCTTCCTCCCATTACTGGCAAAATTCCTGAGAGAATAACCTGTTCCACTCTTGTCTTCTTTAGCTTCCTCATTAGATGTCTGTACTTCTGAACTATCCCAGTTGTTCCCTCCTTGTCTGCATTGTTTGTCCCAACGTGTACTAGTATAGACCCTCCCATGCCATGCCCCAATACCTTCTCTACCCTTTCGGTCACATGCTCTATCCTAGCCCCCGGTAGACATACAACAACGTCCTTCCCCTCGCATATAGTCTTGTCTGTTTTTCTCAGAATTGAATCGCCCATAAACACTCTCTCTTTTCTCCTTGCCCCCTCAATCACTGCCTCGGAGTAGCTCCTCCGGTTTGCATATGTCTGGTTGTTGTCTTTTCCTCTTGTCGTCTTCTCTCCTGTCACATTCTCTTCCATTCCCTTCTTTCCTGTCGCGTTTTCTCTTGTCCCCTTTCCTCCTGTCATCTTCTCTTCTAGCACATTTACTCTCACTTCCTTTCGTCCCTTCATCTTTCCTCCCATCACATTTTCTTCTCTCCTCTCCCGTCCCTTTTCCCCGGCTACCTCCTTCACTATGGTCACTTTCTCCCCTGTCACCTTCACGCCTGTCATGTTTTCTGTTTTTTGCTGAACACTCTGTCTTCTTCCATCAGTCTTCTGTCTCACAGTCTTACCAACTGCCTCTGTGGTATCTACCTCTTCACCACCTGTATCGCTGTCGTGTCTCTCCTCGTTCTCTACAGTCTGACTACCTGCTGATCTATCCCCACTGGCCCGTTTTCTTTTCCTCTGCCGAACACTTTTCCTCCGTCCCTCTGTTTTCTCAATGTCTTGTTCCTTCACACCGGTCACCTTCCTTCCTCTCAGTCTCCTTTCTTCAGTCTCCGTGTCACAACTCTGCTCCTTCCGTGTTGTAGAATTCTTAACTCTCTCCGCGCCATCCCTCTCTGCTCCATCTATTTCTATGTTGAGTCTCGCCTCCATCTCCTTCACTATATCCGTCAACTTACACACCTCCTTCATCAGACATTCCACCCTCAAACACCCCATACACCGAAATGTGAATCCGTCATCTTTGGTCTCTGCCCATGATTTTGGACAGCCAGACAACGCAAAATCCACCCAGCTCTGGCAGTCGTTGCAAACTAGGTGTCGTTTTGCCCTGAGTTGCCGCTTGCAAGGTGCCATATCAGAATTTATTTATGTTCAAAGTAGTTTTTTTATGTAGTCTTTGAAAAGACTTACCTAGTTACGATGTCGATGACAATGTATTCAAGTTAAGCTTAGATACAAGGTAGTCTTTACAAAGACTGTTTCCTGTGTACTATTATACACTTTAAAAGATTGTTATTTCAGGTTTTAATTACTAATCTAACTACACCGATTATCTCAAATAACGCTATTCTATTGTCGTTCACGGTACGCTAACTTCGCCAGTGACCTACTTTGTAAACAACGTTCCGATTACATTAACATCCCCAATTATCGCTCGCAAATCGCCTACTTTTAATCTACCCTAGATTATTCCCTCTAGCTAACTTTTAACAAAAAATATTGCTTAATATATATATATAATTACGTTATGTATGCTATACGCTCAATAATATCACTTATCTTGATCAAATATCCTTATATTTTCGCAAGTTTGCTGCACCAAATTCAAATCAATTCACCACCGGAAGCCCCCAAAATAGTTCAAGACAACGCCATGTCTCCTCCAAGCAGTGAACCTTCAGTCGACACTTCTCCACAACGTAATGTACCATCCAATGTGGTACATTCACCACGCAATGTGCCACCGAGGGTTATAAATTATCCATGCAGTGTGCCGGCGACTGTTGCACGACCAAGGCGTCCAGTGAAACTTCCAGCAAAGTTCAAAGACTTTGAAATGGAGTGAAAAGTGAAACATCTGACTGTAAAAAGAGGGGGAAGTGACGCTATCGCACTTAACGTGATAAACTGAAACACCACCTGGCGAATAAGGTGTATCTTAGCATGCCAGTGGCTACACAAAAGCCAACGTCGTGTTGTGTGTGTTGGCGCCACGATGCGCGTTGACCCGGTGTAAACGAAACAAAGTCGGCAATAAAGTATTGGTATATACATCGACTTATATAGCAGTTATCGTTATAAAACGTGCTTGAGAAAACCAATGTAGTGCTTAAAATGTATACACAATCAATTTGTATTTCCATTACCAGTTTCAAAATCTCGCTTTCACTCTCTCGCAACAATGAACAGTTGTTCCATTACCTTTCCTCAGTTCCTTGTTTTCGTTCTCCAGTGACTAGATCCTGGCTACAATCTGGGAGCAGGGAGGTCCTCCAACAAACATTACACATATATATATATATATATATATAATTATATATAAAGGTGTGTGTGTACGCGGTGTATATTGGATATAAATATTGGTCATAATGTTGCATGTTCTGGTTCCCTACCAAATATTTTATTGCAGGCGCACCTGCAACCATTTACTTTCGTGCAACATCTCCGCCATCGTGAAAGGTGATTTTGAAAGCGAGACCATTTAAATGTTAACATCACGACGGTAATGCTACCAATAACAGGATGACGGTGTCGATTGCTTCCTACATCGACCATAAGAATGTTAATATTGTCATTATGTTATAATGTCACACATTTGATCAGTAATTGCCCTGTTGGGTATTTTAAATATAATGATTCATATGGCGGAGATAATGACATGCTTTTAGTGTCGTTATCCAATTATATTGTCTCTTCATATAACAGCAACACCTAAAATATGATATGTGGAATGAAGTTGATGTAAACAGGAAGGTGTCAACGTCACCTGTATATGTCGAGAGAAATAAAAAAAGTAAAGGTAAGTTCTTATATAGCGCAGTATCCAGCCCAAACGCTTTACACTTTACTCCCTGGCAGACCTGTTTAATCGAACACCATCTCGACTTCTAGAATAAGAATAAGAATACATTTATTGTTATTGCAACTTTTCAGTTGGATTGTACATACATTCACCATAAAAGTATCTTACTGTTACAATCCGACACAACATTATGTTACAATACTCATAAAACATGTTGTACTCAATAAAATAACGCAACACTAAGGATACTGTTAAGTAAATTACACAAAATCGCCCCGTGACGCAACTAACTCAGTATGAGGCGCTTTATATTAAAACGTGTACATTGCATTAATATATGTCATTAAAAATAAGATACTTTAAATACACTAAAATAAAATAATTTAGTTTAAATTTTAAAATTGACTGTTGAGACATACACTAAAATCATCAAGTGTTATGGCAGTGTACTAAACACCATGGAATTAATGAGTTTTTGTAGCGATTTGTGTTCGCCATTGGGACGGGTAACTCATTGAATGATCTTAGTGTATACGGCACATTTCGAGTATTTGGTAGTTGCGTATTCAATTTGTGGTCACTACGCTTCATTCTAGCGAAATACGTTTTATACAATTCATTGCGTCTATCGTGCAGCGTTGGTAAGTTTACAATCTCCAGAATATCCTCGTACACACAACCAGGAAATATAGTTTTGAGACACCTGTTTTTAATTATCTCAATGTTGTCCTATAAGTATTTAGGCAAGTTCGTGTGCCATACCGGGCAGGCATATTCAACTACTGGTCTAATCACAGATACATATATTCTTACCAAGTCATTTTGGTTGATACCAGCACGTTTCAATTGATATATCATATACACTCTCTTTCTTGCCTTTGATACTATTTCATCTAAATGTGCATTCCAACTTAAATCCGATGATATACTTTCTCTGAGAAGCATCCAGCCACGCTGCAATTAATACGCGAAGACTATTCGTACATATATACACACCAGTGTCTACAGCCACGTATTCATTCATCAGCTGAGTCAACTGGAGCAACCTAGAATGAACGACCAGGTGTTAACTCCTCGCTGCTGACATTTGTGCTTCCGCAGAATACACGTAGGCCTAATGTGCGATTCACGTAAGTTGGAGAGACATCAACAAAATCAAAATTCCAAATTTTCTACAATTGTAAAATCGCTGTCATACAAAATAAATATAATTAATTAGTATTTTTTTCTCAGATTTAATATCAATTTAATCCCCATTTATAAAGCCCATCTTCCGATTGGAGCTACACACACAGACACCGAAGACATATTTGAGGTTTGTTATGAGATGAATGTGAGGAGCTGTTGGGAATAGTTAAGTTACGTAAAACGTTCCCCGTACAACTGATCGGCGGGGCGATTTAGGAACAATCGCAGAAACCACACGTAACGTTATGAACAATTTATTTACGTTCGTTTAGGGCGATATAGGAACAATGGCAAAAACCACACGTAACGTTATAACGATTTATTTACGTTCGTTTAGGGTCCTGTATGGACATTAAAACAAGTAATGTAGGGAGGGAGGTGGGGAGTGGGGGACGCAAGGGGGCAGGGAACGAGTGAGTGAGTACGTGTCCCCCAGATCTTTGGAATTTGGCGTGCCCCCAGACCTTTTTGAATGGGCCCCCGTTACCGTGCCCCCTAGATATTTCGAATGTGCCCCCGTTTATATTACAATAAGCTGAAGCTACAACGAAGCGGCGGCGAAAAAAACAATTCAACAGCACCCTCCTCTGATGTCATCAGTCGAGCCAGCCAAGACAGCGGATGGAGAGAAGCTGAATAAGGTGGCGAAAAAAATGTCAACAGCACACCCGCGTCCCCCCCCCCTCCGTCTTCCTATGTCATGATCCACAGCGCGATGAGACCAGCGGAGTCTTGTGCTGAAGGTCCGGCTCAGACCACCGAATATGAATTTGCATCGGCTGGGAAGGCTTTTGGGGCCCCAGCCTACCCTCTCTCGATCCGCCCCTGGGAAGGAAGGAAGGGAGGGAGATAGGAAGACAGGGAGAAACGGAGAGAATGAGAGAGGGAGAGAGGGGGAGAGGGAGAGGGAGAGAGGGGGAAAGGGAAATAGTAAGTGACGGGGTCGTTAACCCCTCGGTAAAATTTACAACCCGGCAGAAATTGTCATAATAACTGTCTCATTGATAACAATTGTAATTAATTTAATTGTACAGGAACCTAATAAGCAATGCCCATTCAGTTATTATTGTCATAATCATATCACCGGGACGCTAAATGTGAGTCTGATAGTGTTCAGTAATCTGCCACGCCAGTCATTAATGTCAAAACCTGACGAGAAAATTGTCGACGCTGTGACGATACAGCGCATAAACACACGGACCCAGGCTCGAAGAAATTAGCCTACATAAATAGGTCGGTGTTATCGGTGAGAGCTCGCGCACAATTATAACACAGAAAATAATAGAGTTGCCACTTAGGCGTGCTGCTTTTTCACACATAGTTCTACAACCTGTAGTGTCACTGTCGTTGTTAGCATGGAAAAATAATGGCTGACAAAAAAGCTTGCTTTTTGTCCCCGCCTCCTCCTTTTCTGATATCAGATACGCCGCTACATTTTGTAGTTTTGTTGGCATTTCTAACATAGGAAAACCTTATTAACCGTTTCTTTTCATTAAGCATATAACTTCGGCAACAAGATCATTTTAATCTAGCCACCAAATTCATTACGGCATTCTACTGAAAACTTATGTTAAGATTTACATTACTACACGGGGCGTGGTTGAAATAGTATACTTGTTAATATCGCTTCGTTGTCAAATAGGCTAAACATGAACATGTCAGGCATCTTTGGACAACAAATAGATTGTTAGCGTTGCATTATTTCGAACATTTAGAGCTGGGAAATAACATTTAAAAGCCCGTGTCAGTAGCACTGTTCCTAGTGAAAATTCATCGATCTTGTGTATCTCAGCTACGTTCAATTTCGTAAATTTCAAAAAGACAACGATAGAAAACGTATCATTTAGCAATGCCGTGCTTACACTTGCACCGTCCAATAATAATAATAATACATTTATTCGTACTAAAAATGTACAATTCGACTAAATCAATGTATATAAGTTACTGTGTACATAAAACAGTAAGTAATGAGCGGATCTCGTCAATGGCTAAAAAAGAAGAGCTACCCGCATTATCTATATTATGTAATACATCTTTTGCAAATGAGACTCTACATACTAGTTCATCATCCAGCCCCTCCTGGTAGTGGTCTTGAATCATACCATAAAACTGATTAGACTTCATTCGAAAGAATGTCATGGCATAAAGTTTGTATCTGGACATGATATAGTTAAAACCTTTAGACATGTATGACCCACTACCTTGAAGGGCTAGATGAGAGAGCATATTCAAACTGGAGTTACTGCATTTCAAGCAACTCTGCATAAATCGTACCATTCGATTCATAATTTGAATTTGAATCGGTAAACAGTCGGCTAAAAGTGGCACCATATAACAATGCGTGCAAACTGGTAGATTAAACAGTTTTCTGATACCTTTGCGCCACGTAGTATAAAACATATCAAGATGTTTGTTTTGTAAGTTCCACAGACACACACCATAGAAAGATGTACAGAACGACATATATAATTGACGTTTTATGTTTATATTACAAAACCCAAAATTAGCAGATAATGCATTTACACGTCATATAAAATCATGACACATATCTTTTACCATAGCCTGGTGAGTGTCAGGACCAATAATGTGGCCTAAATGCAACCCTTTTTTTTACTATGTTTCACTTTTAAACCATCAAAATAAAATGGGCAGTCGGTACCACTGCCATATTTAATAAGTTGACATTTTGCCGGGTTGAATTGTAAATCATATTCATATGCAAATTTTTGACATATATCACACATTTTGTTCAAAGCATATATCGATGGAGCTACCAAAGATATATCAGCAGCATAGCCTACAGCACCATAGTACTTATGACCAATCATACAGCCAAAACCAGACAAGCAGAGTCTTGTTAACATTTCATCAATGTAGATTGAAAATAAAATGGGGGACAACACCCCACCCTGCTTCACACCATTGGTAGTGGAGAAATGCAGTGACATGGAATCGTTTCATGATACATTTAAATGTTGATTAGTGTACATATAAAGTAAACATCTGATTAAACGGGGATTCATTCCTCTTTTTATCAGTAAGTTAAAAAGTTTAACATAATTTACTTTATCAAATGCTTTAGTCGCATCTAGTAATAACACGTAAACATCTGATTTATTCTGCTGGAAATAGTTCACAGTCTCCATTAACGCAAATGTACATTTAGCTTTAGAGCTTTGAGGCTTGAAACCAAACTGTAGATCACTTGTTTTAAGAGCATCAGAAATTTTTATCATTATAACCCAATCAAATATTTTCGATAGAGGGCTGCTAAGGGCAATGGCTCGATAGTTATCAGAATTATTTGCTGATTTCCTCTTGTTTTTTACCAGAGGTTGAATTGTTGAAATATTAAAACCATCCGGGGTATACCCGTGATATATCATTGCTGTGAATAGCAAAGAACGAAAAACATGTAATTTGTTAGGTGCATGAATAAAGTGGTCGGTATATATAACGCCATATCCATCACATTTGTTACTCGTAACATGATTAATGCCATTCAAAACATCATCCACCGTAATAGTATTTTCACTTTCGTTACAATGTGCATCTACTTTACTAAGTATGTTTTGTAACAATGACGTCATATCCTCTTCATTATAGGCTACTGAATTATATAAGTCCTCATACTTAGTAGCAAAGTGTTTAGAAATATTTTCGTCTCCTGTCACTTCATCAACCATGTTGGGTAGCATATTATTGTTCTTTGTAACTTTACCTACTTCTTTCCAGAAGTCCCTATTTTTATTTCCAAGTAAAGCTGTCGCCATACTTTCTTTTTTAACATTATTTTGATTACGTTTAACAAAACGAACTGCTCTGTGATATTGAGAGCGTGATCTACACATGACGTCAGCAATAACAGCATTGCGAGGAGAGCCACAATCTTTCCATACATTATGCCAAAACATTGACGCTTCTCTGTATGGTTTAACGTGCTCATTCCAACCCGCTATTACCTTCGAATTTCCCTGTTTTGAAGTATGTGGAATGGAGTTTTGACAAGCTCTTATACAACAATCCATTATTGAATCATGAAATATCTGAATATCATGACAATGCGTTAACCTGCTAGGACAATGTTTATCGCGGCATTTTAGAGAATGCCATGGTATAGATATTTCCTCAATCATTCTTTCTAAAATCTTGTTGTACTGACTTAAGTTACAGTCTGACGCTTCTTGCCATGTAGGTCTAGATATGTACCTTCTAGAAGAAGGTGAACAATAATTAACATCTAAACTCAAGGTAAGAACCAGTGACGAATTAAATTATAAATTTCCACCATCATGCATAGTATAATATTCTAACATATGGTCAAAGAGTCCATTGTTTAACAGAAAATGATCAATGACATGAGTACCATTGTTCACAGAACTAGTATAACAAACATTATGTCCTTCAAAATCAATACATGGTTTGATTGTTTCACGTTCACATATGTAATGAGATGCGACCGTCGACAAATGAGATGCGACCGTCGTTGGAGAAGCTGTATTTATACCTCGCTACCGCCAACCGAGAACCAGAGACAGTAGAGACTTGACATTCGGGTGACGCTCGACCCCGTGTCGACTGTTCGGTGACAGACATGTCTTACACCGCTCCACGCTTGGCCGCGGCGACGTGCTTCCTCGTTGTTCTTGTCCTTCTGCAGGTATGTACTACTTCTTCATAGGGGCAGTGGCGGCGGCAGCAGCAGCATAAGCAGCAGCATAAGCAGCAGTAGTAGCAGCAACAGCAGCAGCAACAGCAGCAACAGCAGCAACAGTAGTAGTAGTAGTAGTAGTAGTTGACAGAAACATGTTCTGTAGTGCGTGAAGTTTGCTTTTGTTAACAACTGCCATCTTTATTTCGTATGTTATACTACGTGTATGTAAAACTGCAATTTCCCATATTACCCCTTTATTGGACGTTGTTGCCCTGAGGTAACTACCTGTTTTATAATGTTTGCTTTGTCTATTAAAATAATAGCCATTGTTTCCTTATTGTACACTAAGAATGTGTTATCACGTAAGCCTATACATTAGCTAACGTATTTAAAATGTGTCCAGTATCATGGATCGGGGTTTTTGCCAACGCCCATTTAGTTTAAACAGCAACACATCGGGCCACTGCTCATGCAGCAGAGTCAGGTCAAGATTCTTGGAGATTTGGCAGAAAATTTAAATGTTTCACAACGAATAATATTTGTCTGATTCCGTTCATTCCGTTGGTTACTACCATTCTCCCCCGGGCGCCTCTGTTCCCTACGGCCGGTATTAGTTCCCCTGGTTCTAACCCCACATCTTCCTTCTGCGAGTCAACAAATGTGTCAGCTGGTCAGCCCTGACTTGTTCTTCCGTGTGCTAGTTGCCACAGGATGGTCTTGGTGCCATTTTACTCTGTTCGAAGCAATGTCCGGCAACTATCAGCCTCCTTTCTCGGATCTTCTGAGTAACTTAATAATAATAATAATAAGGTAACTGTTTTGCGCCTAAATCCATGGAAACCGAGCTCAGAGGCGCATCAAAACAATAGGGTTAGTTACTATCAGAATCGATAAGCCATATTAAAGTCATCAACAGATCGATGGATCGATACGCCAGAAAGCATGACGGCCAAATTGTATAATATTTTAACTGATCTAACAATAAGAGTGAGCATATCGCAGACAGTTGGTGCAGCAACAGAAATTGCCCTAGTTCCAATATTTGTATTGACTCTAGGAACAAAATGTTAATTAGAACTAGATGATCGAAGCTGGATAGGTTTTTTTTTTATAGGAGTAAGCAATGAATATACATATACTGGTTGCTTGCATCAACGTGGTTGATATGTAATAGTACAGATCTTAAAAATAATACGATATCGTACAGGAAGCCAGTGCAAGGACTTCGGAAGAGGCACTGAGTGAGAAAACCGCGAAGACCGGGTCACAACCCTAACTAAGCCAGAGGTGTCAACCCTGAGTATGTTACCAGTGAGATCTGAATCAGATATCCTTGAGATAAGCAGAAAATCCTTACAAATTTAGCGCAAAAACACACCTAAAACAGTACAAAATAAGTAAAGTGAGTGTGCACTGCATTGGCCATTTTACTGGGCGCCTGGGGCAGTTTAGGGTGCTCCAGGTTGTACTGGTGGGATGCCCACTTGGCCTCGCGCAGCATCTGTGGCGTCACGTTAAAGCAAGTACTGTCACAGTTCATCTTGCATTGCATGAAAGCAGTAATCGTGTCCGCGTGCAAGCTCTTGCATGCCTCAGTGTGGATCTTGCGAACCACCGAGAACGCTCTCTGCGTCTGCGTTGCTGTGTGGCAGACTGAGCAAGGCTTGCAACAGGCGTGCCAGGCAGGGAAAGAGCCGTTGCTGTAGAGCCGTCTTCAACGCCATCACATCAGCCCATATGGAGTCGAGACGACGTGCCTGACCCCTGATCTCCGTGCTAAGGACGTCGTCCTACATCAGCTGGAGGTCTTCACATTCGTCTTTAAGGGTATCTCCGTCGATATGATTTTTGTCAATTTTTAAATGTTTTTGAGCAGTCAATAAAATAGCATATATGATAAATGAAAAAGTTACCTAATAACTCCACCCAAAACACCAAAGATTGCCTCGCTTGTGCCGCCGTTGCACACTGGCATGTCCAGCAGGCGTGTGCGTGCCGTCCCGTCGCTGAAGAATCGGACCAGGATGACGAGCCGCTTCATCTCAGTTGCCAAGCATCGCCTGCTAACGTGCGTGGTCTTCGTCCGTTTGCGCTTAAAGAATAAAGAACTTCGCGATCGCATTGTCCGGGCAACAGTTCGGTGAAATGGTCGGCGACGGCTGCTGGGAGGTTGTGCTCCGCCACAAAATATGCGAACATCACCACAGATTTTGTGGTCGAATCAGGAGTGACCGCGCTCGCCTTGAAAAAAATAGAAGTCATCGGTACGTGCGTCTTGTCGAGCTGACTTCAATTGCCTGCCACGGTGTTTCAAAATATGCCACCACGGGCGCCGCCACCAAAACTAGTAATCGTCAAGCCCGCACCGCGGAATGACATGTGAAGCACGGTGAGAACTATGAGTCGCATTTAGCGTAATAGATATGTTGGTGATGGATAGCGTAGCGACAACTTGGCAGAAATTCGGGATCCACAGCCGACCGCGCTATATCCGAATATGCGTTGTAAGTTAACGAGGATTGAAAACAAATGAAAATAGCAAAATTACAGAAATCCCTGAGCATCATCTTTCACGGCCATGAGCCTGTGTAAATCTAAAAAAATCCGTGAGACTCACGAATAAACCGTGATACCTGACACTTCTGAACTAAGCAATTATGTACACGTTGTAACCTAGAGGTATCCTTAAGAGCAATATTGTGAAAAGGGAATTACAATAGTCCAGCCTCGATCCTAGTAACAAGTGCAGTTGCGATAGTTTTTGCAACAGAAAAAGGCACATAACGGCGAATACGTCGTGAATCACGAATATGACAATAACAGAGGAGATAAGTTTGAGAATTAAACTGTCAAAAATTAAAATAATTCTCATCAAAGATTACTCCAAGATTTCGTGCTGAAAGTGCAGGCAGGCATAACATACTGGCTAAGCATAGGTGCGGAGAAAAAAGCTTTTAATGTTGTCATGCTGCCTATGTGTACCAAGAAACTCTGTTTCATCAGCGTTTAACTTTAATCAGTCATCCAAACGAAAATGCCATTAAGACAATTTCTGAGCTGATCTAAGGTGTAAATGATTAGGTGTAGATAAAGAAATGTGAATCTGGGCACCATCTGCATACAAATGATGGTTTAGATTACGACTGTTGATAACAGACCTTAGTGATGTTGTGTAGAGAGTGAAAAGCATAGGCCCAAGAACAGAAAATAAAGTAAGCAGTGCAGCCGAAAAGCAATTCCCAATCTTAATGATTTGGTATGTATCAGTTAGGTATGAAGAACACCAGCTGAAAGCTGTGCCCAATATGCCGTACCACATTGATAAACGTTTAATTAGAATGTTATGATCGATCGTATCTAATGCGGCGGATAGATCAACTAAGGTTAGGGCAGTTTATTTTACCATAATCAATGTTTGTATCTCACCGGAGATACATATACACATGTAAGCCCAGCGTGGAGCACTACCTCTTGGTTAGATCATATCATATTTACTTATGATGCAAAAGACTGCATTACTGATATAAAAGTTATGTATGCATGTGTTCTGTCTGATCATCGTCCAGTGTTATACACAATTACACTCAGTGAGTTGCCTGAATATGAGGGTATTACGATAAATTAATCAAATCCGTTTATACAGTGGGATCATCTCTCATCCAGTGAGATAGAATACTATGTAAGATGTACATGTGAGGGTTTGTGTAATGTTGCAATCCCTGAAGGGATTAAATGTTCTAACGCGAACTGTCATAATCATAGCCATACTGCCGACCTCGACACATGTTATGATGAGATCATTACTGCATTATCAAAATCAGGTGACACAATGTTAAAGCAAGTATCTGGGAAAAGGAAACCATTTTCACCTGGTTGGAACGATCATGTAAAGGATTAACACATGGCAGCTAGAGATGCATATCTTTTGTGGAAGGACACTGGCAAACCCAGAATGGGTGCTGTTTATGACGTTATGCGGCAGGCTAAGTCCAAATTCAAACATACACTTAGAGTATGATAGAACAATAAGAATTCGATTTTTGCGGATAAAATTGCTGATAAAACGAGTGAAAACAATGATAGAGATATCTGGAAGGAAATCAAAAACTCCACAAACAGTAATGTTAAATTGTCCAACACTTTGGGTGATGTACATGGCAACCAAAACATAAGTGGAATGTGGCAAGAACTCTATAGTCAAATTTGTAATGTAGTTAGAGGGAATTGCAACAAGGAATTTCTTGCTGATCTGTGTCAGGAGCATGCTGTCTTTGACTACGGTATGAGGGTGAATGTTAATGGAATTAGTGAAATTATCAAATATTTATCTTACAATAAGTCACCTGCTTTAGACGGCATAACTAGCGCCCACCTGAAATTGGCGGATCGACAGTTGCCAGTTTTATTGGCGCTATTTATGTCGATTATACTTATACATGGTCACGTGCCCAGAGCTATGTAAAATCTGTCATTGTTCCCATTATTAAGGATAAAATAAACGTGTCAGCGACAGACATAACTATAGACCGACATGTGTGTCTAATGTATTCACAAAAATAGTGGAAAAATACTGTATAATCGGATGTAATGTCATCTACGAACTACAAGTAACCAATTTGGGTTCAACCCCAAGCACGGGACACAAAATGTGTGTATTTGTGTTGAAAGAGCTCCTTTGATATTACATAAACCATGGGTCATGCATGTATGTTGCCTTCCTTGATGCCACCAAGGCATTTGACAGGGTGAATGACACAAACTTATTTATGAAGCAACTTAAGCTTGGAGTGCCTAAATATTTTATTAAAGTTATATGTCAGTGGAACTGTAATCAGACTATGTGTGTTAAATTGGGTTCGATATATTATGTGACTAATTGAGTTACACAAGGGGGTATGCTATCTCCTTTCTTATTTAATTTATACATGAATGATTTGAGTTTGATACTGATGAAACTACCCATCGGATGCTATTGTGGCGATACAACTGTTGATCACCTCATGTCTGCTGATGACATTATACTACTGGCTCCATCGGCTAAGGGGTTGCAAAGACTGCTAGATGTACCATACAATTATGGATGTGACAATGACATATTGTAGAGTAAAGTCGCAGATAATGTTTTTTTACACAAGATAAACCGGTTTTGAAGTAGCTCTTAGGCTTGGTGTTGCCGTTCTGAATACAACGAAGGCATAATAATATATTGGCCATAAAATTATGTGATGATCTGTCGGATGAAATGGATATGAAATCCAAAGAAAGTAGTCTGTACGGCAGAAGCAATATTCTACTCAGGAAATTTCACTTTTGTTCAGTGAACAAACTGTAGTAATGTGTATTTATGTTCCTTATGGGCTAATTATAGAAAACCCGCTGTGCAGCACTTTATTGTTTCCTATAATAATGCATTTATAATTATGCCCAGCCTATCTATGAGGTGTAGTGCTAGCCTAATGTTTGTTAATTCCGACAAGGACTGTTGCAAAACTAGATTTAGAAATGCATGTACAGTCTTATAAGCAGAATATCTGCATCGACGAACAACATTGTTGAGAATATTATACACAGCGATGTTTATACCACCTCTGAATTACTCAGTAAGTGGATTAGTGCAATATATACACTATAATATACTTTTTTATACTTTTTTACTAAGGACTTAGTGCATATTACACGTACGCTTTTTTGTTTGAAATAAATATTCAGTGATTGATTGATTGATTTATAATAATATCATTATGTACTTTTAAAAGAGCCGTTGCTGTTGAATTAAATTGTTTATTTGCTGATTGTAACACATTAGTTAATATATTTGGGCTAATGCGAGACCTTAGACGGTTAACTACAACCTTTTCAAGTATTTTATAAATAAAGCTACGGTTAGAAATAGGTCTATAACTGTTTAGGATGGATCGAGAGTTCAAGACTCATTTAGGGAGGAAATAATTATGTTCTCACTTCATCAACTGTAGCAGTTTCAAACAATACACGTAGAGAATTTACGTGTGGAGGGTCCACATTTACAGTACTTAAAGTATGATCTGGGAGAGCTGAGCGAATAAGACTGATTTTGGCTTTAAAATGACTAGAGAACGAGTCACACGGAGACTTGACTGATGCATGGTTAGGTAGCGATGGAGCAAGCCGTCGGTATAGAATTTTATTGATGCAGTACCATAACTAACGAGGACTATTGGACTTATTTGCGACCATACTTGTGTAGTACTAATCTGACTTAACTTTGGCCATCTCTCTGTTACAGAGGTTACATTATTTAGAATAACGCGACTTGTCCAGCGTGATTTGCGCTATTCCCGCTCTAAATAATGACGACGCCTTTTAATTAGTAAAATTTCGGAAGTCATCCACGGAGCCGGTGGCTTTTGTAACACAAATTTGTATTCCATTGGTGCATGTTTGTCAAGCAATGCCTTGAACGCTTGACAATACTGTCTATATAAGTCAGATAGGTGTTTGTTTTATTGGGTCGGTGATAAGGTCGAATTTAAGAATATCGGCCATTAAAGCTGTACTGTAAATTCTGTAAATGGCTCTAAAAGAAACATTGTATTTCAACTTTATTGGACTCATAGAAACGTTAACATTACAATAACAGTGTGGTGGTCTGATAATCCATCCGAAACACTACGTGTCTCGATATTGTTACAATTTGAACGGGTTATCAATATTTAAAGCCAATGACCATGTATATGTGTCGAAAAGGTAATATGTTGTTTCATATAAAAATATGCCAGAATATCATCAAACGCATTTATTGTTACAGAAGGTATATCTAAATGAAGATTAAATTCATCACGAATAGAATGTAAAATTCTGAATGAATGATTGCCACATTTTCCAACAGTTCCTGAAAGTCTTTAAACACACTAGATGGGTGTCATGGTGGGCGATAAATGTACATAAAGTAAGCGGAGAAAGAAGAATAAGAAATTTAAACACATATGGACTCAAAACTAGAGTATTCAGGGTTACAATGTAAATTAACTTTGAACTGTTGCGACACCAGAAGGCCAACACCGCCAAGTCGTCCAACTGAACGTGGCCGATGGCGGAAAGTGTAACCAGCAGGAGAAATGTTAGCAATGCATGCAGCTGTGTCGTGTGGTCTAAGCCAGGTGTCAGTGACAGCATTTTCTTAGAAATTAATACATATCACAAAGCGAGGCTGTTTTATCTCGAACAGATCGAACATTTGTAGTGTCTACCCAAACGTTATGCCTAACAGCTGGCCCAGGACTCACACTTACATCTCCTGCTAAGACACGGTAAACTGTGTAAATAGGACAAGAATCGTAATTGCAGTAATGGCCGAGAACCTAGCTAATGCGAACAAGTTTTAATAACTTCAAGGCATATGCCATATTAAATTTCTCACATTGCTCTTATTTCCGCGCCTTCTCCTTATGCGGGATGGCGGGTCTTGCAGAGCCTCTTCCACTTCTTCCTGTCCTGAGCCCATTTTTCCTGCATCTGTCATGCCTTTAAATCTTTCCTCACTGTTTCCTACCATCTCAACTTGGGCCTCCCTCTCGTCCGTTCCCCCTCCATCTTCATCTCCATAGTGGCTCTTATGTCTTCCCTTTTTTTCCTTCTTTTCACATGGCCAAACCACTCCAGCCGTCTTCTCCTCATGATGACAACAATGCTCTCCACATCGGCTTCTTTCATGATGTTCTCATTCCTCCGGTGCTCCTGCAGGCTCACACCCTTTGCCCATCTAATCGTTCACATTTCCGTCGTTGCCAGTCATCTTTCATCTCTTGCCGATAGTGGCCACGTTTCAAAGCCATAGAGAAGAGTTTGCCTAATTAGCGTTTTGTGGAGCACGACTTTCATCTTTTTGTTGCACATATCACAGATCACTCCAGATACTTCCCTCCACTTAGACCTCTTTGAAACTCGCCTCTCAGTTTCCATACTGACACCTCCCTCCTTGTCTATGACAGAGACAAGGTTCCTAAAATCTGTACAGTTTGGAGGTTTACATAGCTTCATACATGTCCTTTATGATGCTTATGTAGTGTTAAGTGGTATGCTCTTCTTCGGAGGCTACACCAGATCAACTCTCTAGATGTCATATGCCTTCTCCATGTTCACCAACACCATGTGTTAACTTTTTCTGAACTCCCTATGTTTCTCTTGGAACATCCTGAGGCAGAATGGCGAGGGCACTGTCGACATTCCCGGTTGGAATCCATACTGTCTTTCATTTAGCTCCACCATTCCTCTCAACCTCCTCTCTAACACCCTTTCCCAGAGCTTCGGAGTGTGGCTAAGAAGTGTGATCCCCGGAAATGTTTTACAGTTTGAAGGGTCTGCTTTCCGTTTGTAGATTGGTGCAATCACGCTATTTCTTCATTCATCTGGAATACTTTTTACTAGGCCTCATACATCATACGCCAAAGGCAATCCTAAGAACTAAAATAATATTATCGCTCAGTCATCGTAAAAATTTCAATTTAGATTGAGAGATTTGAAGGTAATAAATTATGATCCAATATTATCTTATGTCATAGCTTTTTCATATAAATTAACTTTGACTTGATTCAACAACTGTTTTTTTTCTCCAAAAACACCAATGTAATAAAACACATTGAGCAAATTAGATGTCGTGTTGCTTTATATTTGCTAAGGAAGTTATCTGTATAAGTATCAATGCACTCTGTCGCTATCAGGCAGAGAAAAGTGTGAGTTTATAAAAAAAAAAAATTGTTTGCTAATCATGTTTGCAGATGTCCGAGGTGAGCAGTTATCGTTGCACTCAGTGTGCCCCGGATGTGGAATGTCCCACGCTGCCAGACGACTGCCAGCCTACAACCATACCTTGTGGATGCTGCATCGAATGTAAAGGCAAAGTCGGCGCCTCGTGTTAAAATTTTGGGTTGAGGTGGGTAATGAACGCTTACCAACACTGTTTTACCATAGCTGATTGATGTTTAAATTTTATTTATTATTTATTTATCTATTTATTTACTTTTCGTATACATTTTAGACTAATTTATTGATGTTTACATTAATTTTATAACACTAATATGATCTTAACTATTTTATTTTATGATATTTTCCTTTTATATTCCTTTTCTACTTCTACTATATTTATTGGTTTAATTGCTATTGTTATTAGTTCATTTTTAACTATGATATAACAACTATTGTTTTTTATTCAAATGCATTATTTTTAACATACACTTGTATTGTTGTAAAGCGATGTGAACAATATTGGATGTGGCGCTTAACAAAATAAAATATTATTATTATACTTATAGACACCAGTATCTAAACATTAATACAGTGCTGTATACATGTGGTTGGGCTGTGATATGCATAGTAAATCAGCTGACGTAAATAATAATAGGTCCTAAAGATACACTCCCTATAAACTACTACGGGTTTATGTTCTTGAGGATTCCTGTATGTCATGTAATTTTATAAGCTATGCGTCACACACGGTATCGCGTTTTTAGCATTCGTGAATTCGTCTTTATCCGTCGATATCTAGTTCTTATCGCTTACCATCACCAGGAATGGCATGTTCTACATGTTCACTAGACCACATGAAAATAAATGGAATAATCTGATACTTATTTTGAATACAACATAGTCCTTGTTTTCTAAGTTACATAACCGCTTGCTTACGTTAGGAAAGTTCACACCTGAAAAAGAACTACCTAGGAACGGGGTAAATTGCAAGTATGGACGGTGTGCGCGTTGTTTCAGCTGCGAGTAGGATCCCATGTGCGTAAACACGCTTGGTCTGGCCATTCCTGTCGTCAAGTGGCACTACATTGGTTTTAACGGCAAGTGCCAGGAAGTGGAAATGTGTCAACTGCTCAAGCGGTCCTGGTTCGAACTCATCCCACCATCGAAGACCAGAGAAGCAGTATCACATGTGGAATCGGTCGAAGTAGTTCTTGACTAAGATCACACCTCGTCTGCGCGTGACTTGATACATTCGACGTAAACAAAAGTCGATGGATTTATTCCGTTTCACTCATAAAGATAGAACAACTAGAGTCTAGAGAACATTACATTAGTGGAGAAACAGCATAGATTATATATCCATAGCTATGTCATCAGTTTCCTAGATGTCTATAACTGAATGGAATAAATCATCTATGGATTGCTTAAACACATTTTCTAATACGACTCGTTACTGACTCTGGTGTGACTTGCTGCATACACAAATAAACAGACACAAAACATGATGCGTCGTTATTTTACAAGTTAATTTTGTGACATGACGTCACAACGACTTTTTTGCGACTTTATACATGGATGTATAAAGATGTATAAATGCTTCATTTTGACTTATTTTTATCTCAACACACGTTTTGTAAAAAGGTATCCATCACTGGAAACATTACACCTTTACATTGTTAGATAGAACTGAACATCAGCGAAGAAAGAGCAAAGGTGGCAAGGTGTAGTGCGACTCTATATGGAACGACATTAGGCTGTTTTCACTTTTGCCAGTTATGGAAATCAAAGATATATTTCATCAGTATTTCAACACAAGCACACACTGTTACATTAAACGGTTATACTTACTGTGCGCATTACTTAAAGTATTTACACATTTCATAATTGAACATCAACAAACCTGATTGCCAGCAAGCAGACTAAATGGAACACATTTGATAGTATTATACTCGCAGTATATCCCACAATCCCCTTCATGCTTCCGCACACAGGTGGCACCACCTGCCTAGATCTTGTTGAAGGCGACAATGTCCATGCTCTGGATGTAGTCTTCGTACGCAAGGATCTTCTCTTCCACATCGTCCATGCTCACCTTGTCGTCTTCGACCACGCACGAGATATGGACTTTCTTGATGCCGTATCCCACAGACACCAGTTTAGCTACACGTGATGGGTGTAACATGACATTATCCATTAGGGGTTTAGCAATACATAAAACAATTGATGCGATAGTCAATGTGGTAGTAGTTAACATTGGTAGCACGCTGAACTATCGATAGTAGATATAATTGCCAATCAGACCAGGAATACTTGAGCCAAGAAAAGTACCAACAATAGCGTATCATTCACCATTTTGAATAAACAGCGTCCAAAGGTAATATAGTCTGGGAAAGCTTTACCTGCGTATTCCCTATTCCACCACATCACGACCTACTATCACAATAGTTATGACACTATCAAAGGTAGCATTTCAGTAGTAATACAGCTATCGTAATACTACCACAGTAGTAAAACTATCTCCAACAAGCATTCCCTGTATCCAGAGAGCTGTAAGCAGGAGCTGGCATGACTCCAACAAAAGTACATACCCAGTGAGATTCACCTTCTGCCCCAAGAAATGTTATTGATTGGACAAATATTAGTAGTTAGAGAAGCTTTCTCTTGACAAAATTACATGTATAGAAATAATCCAAATTATTATTTAACAAACAGTTAACATGTGACCACTAATAGGAAAAACTGCAAAGATGCAGAACGTTCTGGCTACAACTTTTATCAAATAAACACGTCTTATAGGTAAGTAAATAAAAAAATACCAAATAAACACGACTCTGACATTTAGGTACGTATTTCTTAAGAAGGCAGCAGTAACGGTCGACATCATCATCATCATTGTGCAGCCGCATCCTCGCAAGCCAGGGCTGTTTGCCATCGAAAACTAGCCCTGGCTGATCCCCTACGCGAAGTGCGGAAGTTAGCTGAGTCAAACTAGTAACTGACTTCGCCGTGAGAACAGCGCAAATACCCGACCCAATTTGAAGACGGATAATCGACTTCTGGGAATCCCAATATATAATGACCCGTTCGCCCATTAGCACGAGCAGCTGAGCGGTATTGTGTATTCGAATAATTGCTTATACTTCCGAAACATTTCATGTAACACGAGTCACGGTTGGTTGAAATTAGTTTTATTATGACCACCTGACCTGCCGACATCCACTGATCTAGTGAGCGATTTCATAGGCTGAGCTTAAATTCAGAGTTTCGCAAAGCGATCAGCCAGGGGTACTGCTGGCTGGCACTGACGTAATTAGCAGCAGCGACCCCTGGCGGGCGAGGATGTGCAGCCGTAGTGACCCGTGGTCGGGCGAAGGCCTCAGCATGTCGTTTCCAAATCTGCCTGTCTCGTGCTATCCTCTGCCAGATGGTGCCCTTCCTGTACTCGTCTAGTTCGTCTCTCCACTGTCTCGCCAGTCTTCCTGTAGATCGTTTCCATTCGTAAGGTCTCCAGGCTGTTATACGCGATGTCCATCGGTTATCTCGTAGTCTGCTGATGTGCCCTGCCCAGGTCCACTTCTGTCTTCTGATTTGTTCCATCACGTCAATAACTTTTGTTTTCTGCCTTACCCAGATGTTTGTCTTTCTCTCCAGATATGTGATGTTTAACATACTTCTTTCCATCTTTGTTTGTGCAGCTGCTAGCTTGTTCTTTGCTTGGATGGTCTTTGCGCATGTATCCGAGCCGTATGTCATCGCTGGAAGTACGCATGAGTTGAAGAAAAGGCAGCAGTAAAGGTCGACATACTGTGGCACTATTAATACTCACAAGCTCCCCATAGGAGTCCATCCATCTCTATTTTGCGAACACATTCCTCTAATGCGACCATATCTGTCTCATCATCCCATGGTTGTACGTCAAGGATGATATTTGATTCGGCCACAACCATTTTCTTTGTAAGTATAATCACAACTTACCACGAGGTGTTCAAACGCAAGGTACTGTGAGAGTGTGTATCCTGAACATAACTTATTTAAGTTACCATTTCCCACATTCAGATGTGGTTGATGATAGTAATGATTTTATTGTCTTTATACAGCACATTGTTACTATTATATAAATATTATTTGGTCGCATCTTTACGTAACAACATGGTATGTACACTTATTAAAAAAAAAATTAACAATGATATATTTTTGCAAAAGTGTAAACTATATAATATATACGTATATATATTAGGTGTAAACTACTTAATATATATATATATATATATATATATATATATAAAACAATACATTTTATTAAAATGCTCAGGTTTCGCAATGTATTTTCATTTTCTAATAGCAGTTTTTGATAGTACAACATTGACACACATGGAAGAGTTTCTGTGGTATATATCTAGTGTGATCAAATGCAATAACACCTGATTGAATACATAATCCCATCTATCCCTTCAAGGTACCTAGTGCTTCACGTGTGTAAAAGTTTCAATTACATCTTATCTTATTAAAACGAGATTCTTTAACTTTCTGTAGTAAAAAACCTAGCTACTTTTATGATATTATTAAAAACTGTCATAAGAAGTGTCTGGGTGAGAAATTATTGAAACAATGTTTCCTTTGCAAAGTGTGCCGTGGATAATATAGAGAAGGTGTGTAGCTCTTCTCATTTTAGTCAAAGACGACTTGCGCTCTTAGCTCAATGTTTTATGCACACTGTGACATGTTTTGATTGAACTGCATAGTGTAGTACAAATAAAAATATTATTATGCAATAATCAATGTAAGTTTAATGTTGCAGCGAATCGAAATTGGCCAAATGATTGACGTTTATATATTGAAAGTAGACTGCTTTCCGTGCAGCCACTATGGAAATGACATTAACAGGAATGTGAACTCTAAAATATAAACCCGATACGGCACTGCACCCGTGTACCGTGTCACATTCTTGTTTATCATAGCGCAAGTTCCTACAAGTCAGACAATACCCATCAGCGTTTGATTTCTTCTGGATAAAACCTATTACTTCCGAGACACCCGGAAGAAATGGGAAGAAAGGTGTTTCTGCTACGGAAACTATTCTGATACATTTTTTGTATTGCTTCTACGGAAGATATAAAATATATTTAATACTTATAATATTAGGATACATAAACATTATATGCATGTTGATGTTTTTGCTTATTAGTTTGTGTTATTAGTTACATAAAAGCAAATTCCAGCATGGTTCCCTTTTATCACCCACCATAAGCCATGTGGTGCATGCCACAATGACACATTTAATCCGTTCAATACCCACAGAAATTAGGCCTATCGATGAATCTTCACTAAGTCATAGTTTTATGCTGTGTATATGTATTAATTGTATGCCATAATTGAGACAAAATATAAACTGAAAGACATGTTTAGAATATCTCAGTCATCACCTGCTTATCACAGCCACTCTGCTCTCATTTTTGGAAGAAACCGCCCTTCGGAAGAAACTGCAAAGCCTGACAATCCATACATGATTCGTCCATACATTGTAATGGGCTAAAAACCACTACACATATAAACATAAGATATTCAAAAGTACAAACATTCCCCACCACAAAGAAATATTACTGTTACAAAGGAAAGACACCCACTTGTAGCACGCTTTGCCTGGTACGCCGCTAGTCGCTCTTGCTTCAGTTTCTCAGCAGCCTCGTCCACCTGGGAAAGTCAACCACGGACACTCTCCCGTTTACACAGTTGATCAAGTAAGACTATGGCAAAATTCCTTTAAAAAAGGCACTCTGCTGTTCCTAGTTTTTCATTTATTAATTAATATAGTGTTCTTAAAACAATACTAACTATGTTGAAAGCATGCAGCCCGCCAAATTGTGTTTAGTAAGCCCGTTACAACGGTCGCAATTTCAAGTTCAAATAGCACACAAAACACCCAGTTGCAAAACAAGCTTTATTTGGCAATGCAGCCGAGTCGGACGGACTTAACTGCCATAACCTATGATGTTCAATGATGTCCTATTTAATTTTGTATCGATTCGTCGAGCATTTACGAATAAAGATACTGATTTTCGCGATCGCGGAAAACGGAAAGAATTTGCGGAATCGGTGTTTAAAAAAAAAATTGCCTTTTCAAACGGAAATTCCGCGATCTTACAAAACCTGTCGTATGGAATTCTATTCCGCGTAATCAGGGTTTGTGTTTTAGAACGGAATCTCCATAAACGCTGAAAGAATAGAATCACCAACACCGTATACGATGATGCCTTTATTGACGATATTTTGAAACCAACATGATTACTCTGCAACGATATTCGTTTATTTTCGTGGATTTATTAAGCAGGATTTTTAAAACGCGCAAGGCAAATTGCTACGAAGTGTCATGGCGCCCGTGGCACTTCGTGTCAACAGACGTAAACAGGGATGTGGGCGGAAGGCGCTACCATAAACCGTTTCGTGATCGTTGTCTGGTTGTCCGCTAACCGCGTTGAAGACTTGTTGCTAATTAAATGTAGTTGTCACATCGTTAAAATATGCATAAGTGTACACGTTCCGGTTTCGAACACGAAACACGAAGGAATAACAACAGCCTAGGTTACGCTTGCTCAAAGTGATATAGTCCGCGTTTCGTAGTTCTCACTAATTCCGTTGGATGGCGTCACAATAGTTGAACAAAATTATCATGCAATGAAACAGCTTCAGTGATTTGAATATTCATAACTGTTAATATGATTGCTTGTGTAATTAGCATTTGTTAACTTGAATATTATGCACTGCTGCTTTAGAAACAAAGAGTCATTTATGTTATTGTGGGAGAGGAATTATTATATTATTTAAATTGACTGTTGTTACTGTGTTGCAAATATTGCACAAATAAATGTTGTTAGAAAAGTTAACCACACAGTAAAACAGTATTATAATAATATAGATGCATAGATAATAACATTGTGATATTTTAAATATTTGACAGATTGTATTATTTTTATAAGTTTAATTTGGAATATTTTGAGGTGGTACGACAATCAAGTTCTAATTATGCCAGTCAAATTAATAGTATCATAGCAAACTATATATTGCGTCTAATCTACACGTTTATGGGTGTAATGTTAACACACCATAATGGTATTTGCTAAGTCTTGTTATCAGTACTTGTTATTTTAATTTTTATTAGTCTTCAACTTTTATTAAACTTTCATAAAGTATGTGTCTAGTAAGTTTTGATACAAGGCTAAATAAGTTTTTTTAGCAATGTACTGTATGACTCACATAACAATTCACGTATTTACGCAAAACACCTTTCCTGTGCAATGACTTTTATTTTAATTTTTATTACCCCCTCCTCCCTAACAAACATGTCTCAAAAATCCATAATCTTAAATATCAAATTGGTGTGGCCTTAACTGAAGTTGCAAACCAACATTATGCTAACAAATGCTGTGACCATTTATAACAGGCATCTTGCAGGTGTGACGAAGAAACATTACTATAAGAAAGGATTTTTTTAAAGTGAAAAAACAAAAAGATCTGGATGCAAACAGGCCAATCTAATGTTATTCTAACTTAAACATCTTAAGCTAAATGTCATGAACATAAACTGTATTATAAAACAACAAAATAACAATAACACAAACTATTCATTAGCAAACGCAACATGACTTATACATCACATATTAAATAACCGTCATCTAAGCAGAGACAACAGGCTCATACTGTATTCTAGCAAATAAGAAAGTTGAAAGCTACAACCATAATTTGTGAAGCAAAGCCATTTCAATACGTTCATGATGCTTCACAATTTTCACAGACTGAGAAGATGGTGACTGTAGGTTTGCGATCCTCGGCTAACTGTCACATTCCTGATTGTAAGTCATCAAATATACATAGAAAAACCGATCACAAATAATTAAGAACTTCGGAAAAATCAGCATGACGTCGCTCCATGCGAAGTTGCGAACATTAGACGTTGTGGACTTCTTCAGGAAAGCGATCGACAGGCACCTCGGTATCAACATATATGTTTGCTGTCGGTCGGCAACTGGCAGGCCTTCATTTCCTTCTCCACAGTTTTCTCCACGTCTCTTTTGGACGACCTTCTCCCCGTCTTCCATCCGTTGTCCAACGTTTATCTCCGCCTAGATACTCTTTATGGGAGCTTCCTGCCGGTCCCAAATCCGGGTAAAGGAGGAGGGTTGGGCCTGGGGCTACCACCCATCCCCGTAAAAACAGACTAGCTACGGAAACTGAAACATTTTAGTAAACTACTGGTGTAATATTCTTAATTGTAGTTATAAATGGTTAGAGTTTAGTAACTCTTTTAATTGCCGTTTTTCTTTCCCTTTAATCACTTGATCTGGGTGTCTGACGTGGTCACGCTGTGCCAACGATGCACTGACACATACGTGTTACTGTGAGCCGACCAAACGGCCGTGTCCCGAGTGTGCAGCCAAGTTGGGAGACACGTGTTCATACTGACGTGAGTTACGAACGAATACATTTACTTTTAGTAATAATTAGTTCTCTAGCGGAGACAATAATACCCCATTTAGTGTCAAAATCCACAGCAGAGAGCAAACTACGAATGCGGTGAAATATTCCATACAGCAATTACACAAACATATGATACGTCGAAACGCGGTGATGTTAATAGGCCGGTGTCAACGTCCTCGCTACCTAAAAAAACATATTATCTTTATGTCATCTAGACCTGTCCGGGAGTTGACAGCGCTTGGCTTTAGTGGAAAATACGAAATATACAGTTCACGCGTTATCACGTGCAACTGAGCGGAAAACTGTGGATACCAGCTATACCAAGGAATGACGTACTGAAATAGGAGTAAGCAAGGATTAACGATGGCAACACTATTTGGATTGATTAATGGATCCACAGCCACAGGACCATGCGTTAGCGCGACTAGACTAACGGACAGATCAGGGTAAGGGGTGGTGTTTACAGTGTTGTTTCCACCAATACCACCTTTGCACAATAGTTAGCTAGACAAACTTTACCCACCAAACTGCAGGATTCTAGTTATGTGTCCTGATCAACTCGCAGAAGATGACAAGATGAAAAATCGGTAACAAATCACTCTCTCGATCATAGATAATTATATGACAAAGATACTCTCCTCAAAATTGGCAACGTTTCGCAATACTGTGTCTCTAATGATGATAGTTTGGTCAATTACACCATTACAGCAGGAAATATTCAAGATGAAGTGTTCATAACAAAACAATTTTATATGTTCTGACAAAAAGTACTATAGTTTGAATGATATTCATGTTGGATAGGGAAGGTCGTGTGAATTTATATGCTGATAAATAATTACGCTAAACACCTGTACTACCATACGTTTAGTTGAACCGAAATTCATCACCGGTGTTAACAACTATTCACTTAGTTGTTTAAATGTATCACGGGCGTTTATGACTCAACGCCTTAAACACCTGAGTTTTTACATTGTATTGGCGAATGACATTGACGAATGCAGACATTATATATAAAATTTTCGCGGAGTAGCCAGTGTTTTATTGTGGAGCATCTCGCTAGTTGCTGCTTGGGTTACGGGTGATATATGTAATTCAAATTTCATGATCCGACAGCGGAATCGTGCTGAAGCTCTGGCCCAACTTACCCAATATGAATTTGGTTCGGCTGCCATTGACGTCGATATTAAAACTTTTCTTGCGATGCGCCCTATCGAAGATGAAAACAAGTTTTCTATTCGCATCAACAAGTCGTAGAAACCGAGTGTTGGGAATTCGGTGTAATTTTCTCCCTCCATGCATATCTCTCTCTCTCTCTCTCTCTCTCTCTCTCTCTCTCTCTCTCTCTCTCTCTCTCTCTCTCTCTCTCTCTCTCTCTCGTTTCTCTCTTTCCTGCACCAAACGCCGCTTTCTGTAGCCTGGCCAAAGCAGCTGCGGTGACTTGGTGAGCATGTCGTATTCTCGGAGGAATCAGCAGTGCCCATAAACGCTACACAACCGTCTGCCAGGAAATCAGTCCACCCGGAATATTATAGGAAGTTTCCCAAATAAGAGCACAGGTTTTTCCCGGCCTAAGAATACAAATTTCCCTAGCATTGCCATTTGACCTTGACATTTCCATGTTATTGACATTTGACCTTGACATCCTCGGTCAAGAACAGAACATCAGATTTGGATTCGACATGCATGCCTACAAAAACAGCGATGCTGCTGAAACATATGCGTTTCGTTAGCGTTCACATTTGACCTTGAAACTTCACAAATAATAATACTTGACCTTGACATTTAAGGTCAATAACACACTATCTGAACTGGATCCAATATGACTGCTTACATAAAACAAACGTACAGAAAGTGTGTTGGTACTGAAACATAGAAAATTCACAATAATTGACATTTGACGTTGAATTTCAAGGTCAAGGACACGTTGTGTGGCGTGGATTCGGTTCTGATCAGATTCTACATAATATTTTACATACAAGATTTCATGCTTTTATCCGACAAGGCACGATTCAGGCCAACAATTCGCTTTAACAAAGCAGACTATTCGTAACTTATTTCAAACCGTTATCTGAACACCTGGCCACGACTTTACCTTTACATTCGGTGCAGCAGCCACAGAAGCGCTTAGTAGGCTGGCAGTCATCTGGCAGCGTGGGACATTCCATATCCGTGGCACCAGTGGCGGATTAACCTATAAGCACCATAGGCACGTGCCTAGGACCCACGAAAATATCCGAGCATATTTTTGTAGACTGAATATTCCAGAAACTCGGCTAACAAGACATTATTTGGCGTATGATGACTACAGTATAAGTTTCATTTATATTTCATTGACCCAATGAGTTTTGCAAACTGGGAATGTTGGTGGAGTTATTACATAACTTACTATAAAGAAGATAAATCTTCAAAAGCAACCACCTCGGCTTCAGATACCATGACCGAACCGACATCGCTATAGGTTCAGAGAGAGAGGGGGAGGGAGAGGGGGGAGGGAAGGAGAGGAGGGGAGGGGAGGGAGAGAGAGAGAGAGAGAGAGGTGTTGAAACTCCGGCAAAAATCTTCAACAGCAACCTCCCCCCCGTCCCGTCTTCCGATGTCATGACGATGCGACAGAGAAGTCGTTCTGAAGTTCCGACTTAGCCCATCCAATACTCATTTCGTTCTGGCGCCAGTAGATTTTTTGGCAAGCCTGAAAGGGGTACATTTTGGAGGTTCTGGCACCCTTAGACTACCCTTTGTAGATCCGCCCCTGGATCTACCTAGGGCCCACGACAGTGCCTGGTGCCTAGGGCCCATTAATGTTTTAATCCGCCACTGCGTGGCACAAGCACGGCAGGTAGTGCTGTTTACGTTCTATTATACGCCTTAGCTCAGTGTAAAAACGCAGAATTCATTGTAACCATTTCATTAGATAACAGTTTTGAGAACATGTAATAATTGTTGAATCAAGTTACAATTAGTTTATGATAATACTCTGCCATTTATGATAAACCCAACTCGGATACCGGTGTAGTGAGTTGAAAACATTACCACTCGAAAACACTACGATAGTGTTTTAATTGAGCGTACGCCCAAAACTCTACCGTTTTGAGGGTACCCTCGAAACACTGCTGTTAAGTTCAAAACACTACCCCTACATATTTTCCCGAATTTTCAATTTATGTGTGTTTCCATGGGGCCATCTAAAAAGTACGTATCGCTTGGTGGGAGGCTGTGGGATATCCGGGCAAGCGATACGAAGCTTTACATGGGGTAGTGTATCTTGGCAATAAAGGTTACGTTAAGATTAAAAACAAAGCTATTGACAGCAGACTGATTATTAATCAATCTTGTCATAATGATTAGCCATTTATTCCAGTCGTCTGCTTATTATACTAACTATTCCCGTCGTCTGACTAATTTCAACGATTATGCAATAACTAACCTTAACCCCAACCCCAACTAATTCAAAACATAACTAATTATAATTATGGCATTAAACATACTTAATATTTTATGTAATGTCACACTAACTATATATATTTATTTAAATTGTTGAATTGGCTCGAACGATTACGAATTCGACCCTAGTGTTTAGGATGATTCCCAAAGGTGACTAACGTAATTGGCTGGTAAGATATACTGACGGTAGTGTTTTGAAATTGGGTAGTGTTTTGAGCGTACGTATGGGTAGTGTTTTGAATTAATCAGTGGTGTTTTGAGGGTTCGCTCTAAACACTAAAGTTGTGTTTTGAAAGTACGCTCAAAACACTACTGTAGTGTTTTCAGCGGGATAGTGTTTTGAGCGTCCTACACCGGTACGTATTATGTTCTGTGAAACAATTAAATCAGTTGCCTAATTTCCAAGTATCTCCACTAGCCAAATTGCTGCCAAATACCCTTCCGCTTAGTAAAATCAGCTAAAAAGACACCATTTTACTGTCAACAGCTTCTACAATTACATCTGGAAATCTGACTACTAAAATTCACTTATATCAGAGCAAATGAATATTGTAAAAAGTCATTTCTAAAAAATATACTGCACTTTTTTTCGTCTGTAACCAAGCAGGAAGTCTAACAGTGTCCTAACCCCAGTACCCTTTGTACCACAATATCGAACAATCGACACGGCGTCGAGCGTCGCTCAATCAACTTGTCAGTCGAGTGTCAAGTCTGTTCTCTCTCTGCTCCTCGGTTGGCAGTGGCGGGGTAAACATACAGCCTGTTCTAGGCACCACTTCACTCTAGTCGTCGATTGTTTTCCAGTTTTGTTTTTATACTACTGACAACACATTACTGTGAAACACGACTAAGATCACAGTTAATGTAGCGGCGATAGGATTATGACAATAACAACTATATGTACATTACCGCCTATAAAGCCACTAGATAATTATAAACCATTCTAGCTAGGTGTCCTCTGCTCTATTACCGACAAACCCGTGTCAGTTTCACCCATCGGGTGAATGACCTCTCACGATGGCAGAACGTTTGTGATTGCAGGCAGACGCGGATATGAATACAGGTTCTTAGGGTTCGGATTATTCAAACAAATTATTCGGTTATCTCTTATTAACGTATTGTAATTTGTGAGGTACCACAGCGCAGACCTTTTCTGTCGCCATTTTGCCTATGCATGGCTTAGTGTCGTTTACGCTAAGCAGTGATGGCGCGCGCGAACGTTTGTAGACGTTAGATAATGACGTAATTGCGTCTGTAAGTTTGTAAATACAGAGAGAGAGAGAGAGAGAGAGAGAGAGAGAGAGAGAGAGAGAGAGAGAGAGAGAGAGAGAGAGAGAGAGAGAGAGAGAGAGAGAGAGAGAGAGAGAGACAGAGAGACAGAGATACAGAGAGAATGTGTATGTGCGTGCGTGCGTGCGTGCGAGCGTGCGTGCGAGCGTGCGAGCGTGCGTGCATGTCAAGCATTTCAACAGCCATTGCAAAACGGGCTTAGTAATACCCCATTTAGTGTCAAAATCCACAACAGAGAGCAGACTGCGTATGCGGTGAAATATTCCATACAGCTGTTACACAAAAAATGATACGTATAATCGAGGTGATGTAAATAGGCCGGTGTCAGCGTCCTCGCTATCTAGAAAAAAAACATATATTATATCTATGTCATTTCGAAGTGTTCGGGTGTGTTGAGAGTGCATGGCTTTAGTTGAATATACGAAATGTACGGTTCACGCGTCACCACGTGCAACAGAATTGTCCTCCACAACGGTCCATTATGTGTTACTCAGCCCAGGGCCGCTAAGTTTATTTGTGACGATGCAGCGCATAAACAAGTACACGAAACCAGGCACGAAGAAACTAGTCTACACAAACAGGTCGGTGTCATCGGGGACAGCTCGCGCATAGAAAACAGAAAACAATACAGTTGCTTAGGCGTACTGCTTTTTCTCACATAGGTCTACAGCCAGTAGTGTCATTGTCGTTGTTAACACGGAATAATAATGGGTGACTAAAAAGCTTGCTTTTTGTCCCCGCCCCCTCTTTTTTGATATCAGATACGCCGCTGCATTCTGTAGTTACGTTCGCAGTTCTGACATAGAAAAACCTGATTAGCTGTTCCGTTTCTAATTAAGCATATAGTTTGGGTAGCAAGATTATTTTAATCAAATTCATTAGGGCATTCTACTGAATGATGTTGTTAATATTAACAGTACTATATGAGGCGTGGTTGAATCAGACTACTCGTTAATATTGCGTCGTTGTCAAATAGGCTAAATATAGGAACATGTCAGGCATCTTTGCACACAAAAATTAATAGATTGTTAGATCTGGTAAATAACAGTTAAAAGCCCGGTACAGTAGCACTGTTTCTATTCAAAATTCTGCGATCGTGTGTATCTCAACATACTCTCAATTTCGTAAATTTCATTAAGACAACGGTGGGAAACGTAAAATCTAGCAATGCCGTCTTTACACTAGCACCGTCCAATGAGACGCGATCGTCGTTGGACAAGCTGTATTTGTACCCCACCACTGCCAACCGAGGACCAGAGACAGTAGAGACTTGACATACGGCTGACGCTCGACGTCGGTATCGACTATTCGGTGACAGACGTGTCTTACAACGATCCACGCTTGGCCGCGGCGACGTGCTTCGTCGTTGTTCTTGTCCTTCTACAGGTACGTACTACTACGGCAGCGGCGGCGGCAGTGGCAGCGGCAGGCCGGGGCAGGGGCAGGGGCAGCGTCAGCCTTAGCAATATCAGTGTTATTATTATTACCAACATTTCTATAGCGCCATATATCCGGGACCAGTCCATTCATAAGTAGTAGTGGTAGCAGCAGCAGCAGCAGCAGCAGCAGCAGCAGCAGCAGCAGCAGCAGCAGCAGCAGCAGCAGCAGCAGCAGCAGCAGCAGCAGCAGCAACAGCAACAGCAGCAACAGCAACAGCAGCAACAGCAACAGCAGCAACAGTAGTAATAGTTGACAGAAACATGTTCTGTAATGCGTGAAGTTTGCTTTATTTTGTATGTTATACTACGTGTACGTAAAACTGCAATTTCCCACATTACACCTTTATTGGACGTTGTTGCACTGAGGCAACGTACCAGTATTATAATTTTTGCGTGGTCTATTAAGAGAATAGCCATTGCTTCGTTATTGTACTCTAAGAATGTGTTATCACGTCGGCCTATACATTAGCTAAATTATTTAAATGTTGTCCAGTATCATCAATTAAGTAGGATTGGAGTTTTTGCTAACGCCCATTTAGTTTCAATAACAACACGTCAGGTTACTGCACAGATAGCATAGTCAGGTCAAGATTCTTGGAGATTTGGCAGAAAATTCAACTGGTTCACAACGACTAATACTTGTCTGATTACGTTCATTCCGTTGGTTACCACCATTCTGCTCAGGATGCCTCTGTTCCCCACGGCCCCTCTTAGTTCCCCCTGATGCTAACCCTACATCTTTTTATGCGAGTCAACAAATGTATTAGCTGGTGCGCCCTGACTTGTTCTTCCGTGTGCTAGTTGCCAACGGATGGTCTTGGTGCCATTTAACTCTGTCTGGAGCAACGTCTGGCAACTTTCACCCTCCTTTCTCGGATCTTCAGAGTAACGTAATAATAATAACAATAATAAGGTAACTTCTTTTGCGCCTAAATCCTTGGAAAGCACACTAAAAACAACATGGTTAGTTACTATCAGAATCGACAAGCCATATTAAAGTCGTCAACAGATGGATCGATACGCCAAGTCGCTATGGTGGATACGCAAGGTTACACATGTAAGTTTTAAATGACGGCGAAATAGTATAATATTTTAAACTTATCTAACAATAAGAGGGAGCATATTCCAGAGAGTTGGTGCAGCAACAGAAAATGCCCTAGTTCCAATATTACTATTGACTCTAGGAATACAAAATAAATTATAACTAGATGATCGTAGCTGAATATGCTTTTTACAGGAGTAATGTATATAAATATACTGGTTGCTTACGTAAAAGTGGCTAATAGGTAATGGCACAGATCTGAAAAATAATACGATATCGTACAGGAAGCCTGTGCAAAGACTTCAGAAGAGACACTGAGTGAGAAAACCGCGGAGACCGAGTCATAACCTTAGTAGCTATGCAATTATGTACACGATGTAACCTAATGATATCCTTAAGGGCAATGTTGTGAGAAGGGGAATTACAATAAGCAAGCCTACTAGTAACCAGTACAGTTGCGATAGTTGTTGCAACAAAAAGAGGCAAATAACAGCAAATACGTCGTAAATTCACGAATATTATAATAACAGCAGCGACAAGTTAGAGAAATAAAATAATACACTTTAAAAAACAGAACAGTAAATTGTCTTTAGGCTCATCCATTGACCTTCCAATCAATCAATTAGTTCTAAACAAAATTAAGATATCAAAACACAACATTATTGCATGCACATGTAAAGTCCCCACACATGTAAAGTTTTACGAGTAAGATGTATATAAATGACACATTAACGTATCCTAAAACGAAAACGAAACATTCACGAGGTATGAAGAAAACCAGCTCAGAGCTGTGCCAGATATGCCGTACCACTTTGATAAACGTTTAATTAGAATGTTATGATCGATCGTATCAAAGGCGGCATATAGATCAAGTGAGGTTAGGGCAGTTACTTTACTATTATCAATGTTTAAGTTAATATCATTTTGTACTTTTAAAACAGCCGTTTCTGTTCAATGAAATTGTTTATATGTTGATTGTAACACATTCGTTAAGATATGTGTGCTAATGTGAGACCTTAGACGGCTAGCTACAACCTTTTCTAGTATTTTATAAATAAAGATATAGTTAGAAATAGGTATGTAACTGTTTTGGTCTTGTTTAGGCCGGGATGACTTCTTAAGAACTGGACTGAAATGGGCGCATTTGAAGTCATCGGGAAAGAAACCAGAGCACAGTGATGCATTGTAGATATTTGTTATATGCATGAGTAATGTATCAAGACATGTTTTTAGCAGTATAGTCAGAAATGGGCCGAGAGCTCAATACTTATTTGTACTGTACATTTTGCTATGCTTATACTGTGGTACACCATGGTAAACTAAAATACACATATTATACCATAATAAAACCATAGTAGATTATAGTAAATCATATTATACTATATTTTACCATGTTTTTACTGTCTGATACCACGGCCCATAGTAAATCTACATCATAACATATAGTAAACGATAATATATTCATTGTAACTTAATTATGATCAACATACCAGTGTTTTGTATAATGCCTTTAAAATTGCCCAGTTGTAAAACACTGCTAGATGCTCATATGACATTTCTGTATAATATTATTAGTAATATTTACAAAGAAACTGGACAAAAATGAAGTGGTGCGTATTGATTTAAAACTACTACCTAATTCAAACCATTATTAGCATTGCACAATGGCAACTGTACACTACCAGGATAACTTATATATGTATGCATATATGTGTGTACGTGTGTGTGAGTGTGTATGTGTTTGTGTGTGTGTTTGTGTGTGTGCATGTTTGTGTGTGTGTGGGTGGGTGTGTGTGTGTATATGTGTGTATAAGTATCCATTATATAATTATGTTACTTTTAAGACTGTTCTATTTAATACAATTATACTATGCAGCTGTGTTATCTTCCCTGCCAAGACTTCCTGTAGTTAATTAAAATTAAAAGTAGGAATCTCCCAGTTCTTATATGGTAGCCCTCCGTTGTGGCTGCTTACTGTCAACATCACAGAAGCCACACAAGTAAGCTCTTATCAGTTAGTTTTCATTTACTGTCTTGTAGGCAATCTCCTTGGTCAGAGAATATAGTTACAGTAGCCCAGTGCAACCCGTGTGTCCAGCAATCCTGCCGTGCATTCACACCCAGGGCAGTGCTGGTGACATGTTGATTTTGTAGTGTTCTGGTAAAGTCGAATGCACAGCATGTATACTGTCATTATGAATCAGCTGTACATGTCATCGGGTTTATTAATGTGGACATTGACACGAATGTAGCCATATCGATCGAACTTGTTGCGAAATACGCCTTGGAGTGAAAAGAAACGTCATGGAAATGTGTATCTGGTGTCCAATCTGGATGTATACATATGCTGTGCATTTTGTGAGACAAAAGGTATGAATCCTTGTATTATATTATTGTTTTATAGCAGTTTGATGCACACGCGTGTTATTTCATCTTCATGAAATATATAAGAACACACATTAATAATGTCATTCTTAATTTCTTCCAATTACGAGTATAATTGATCTTACTTCGACGTTTTTATCAGGTAAACTTAATTTAATAATAGTGAAATGGTATTGAGTGTTGTAAAGTTGATTACGTCTTGTTAAATTGAAATTTTTTATATACCAAACTCATAAATTATTTGAATTCATGAATACATAGTAATTTTATTATATTTAAAATGATGCTGTATGGCAAACTTATCAACTTATTGATACAAGTATATGCCTAACTAAATATAACACGCAAATTTGGCTTTTTTAGAATAACATTTCACAATTTCCCCAAATTAAGTACCATAGAATGCACATAAATCTACTTTATCTTCCTTAATTATCAAGACTTTCTAACTTCCAAGGATGCAGTAGGCAACTGCACTATCTCAACAGGTTGTCCTCTCTAAGGGCTGCTTAATTAGGGGATATCAGTAATTGGGTGATTAATTACTGCCACTTTAATGAATAGAAGCCAGTTAATTCTCATACTCATTTTCAGACGTAAATCTGTTTGTTTTTATTACACAGGTGCAGCGCCACACAAATTCCAGGAGTGAGATCTGTGTCACTAGATGGACACAATACGGAAATATCGGTACCATTGCAAAGAAGCTGACAATATTGCTGCCAAGTGATTCATAAAGTGTCAACATGTAAACACATCTATATACAGTTGTATTTCATTATACTAAATGCACTGCGGAGTATACACTGTGATAAAACATAGTATAATGTTATATTCACCATAGTAAACTATAGTAAAATTTTATATTCACAGTATTTAACCATAGTAAAACATTATATTAACAATAGTATATTGTAATGAAATGTAGTATTTACTGGTATTTACTATGGTGAAATGTGGTATTCACTATAGTAAATCATTGTAAAACGCGATACTTACCATAGTAAATTGTACTAAAATGTGGTATTTACCACAGTAAATCAGAGTAAAATGAGGAGTTCACTTTAGTAAACCATAGTAAAATGTGATATTTACCATACCAAGCTATGGTAAAATGTTGTATTCACTGTAGTAAACCATAATAAAATGCGGTATTTACTATAGTAAGCTATAGTAAAACGTGATATTCGCCATAGTAAGTTGTGGTAAAATGTAGTGTTCACTAAAGTAAAAACGTAAAGGTAAGTTCTTATATAGCGCAGTATCCAGTCCTCAGGACTGCTCAAAGCGCTTTACACTTTACTACCTGGCAGGCCTGTTCAATCGAACACCTTCTCGACCTCTCTGGGAAGCATTCAGTCACGCTACAATTAATGCGCGAAGACTTTTCGGATATAACAATACACCACTACTACACCCACGTAATCCTTCATCAGCTGAGTGAACTGGAGTAACCTAGTGTGAACGAACTTGCCCAAAGTTCGACACCGCCACACAGGATTCAAACCCGCGTTCTCTCAGTCGAGAGTCCGAAGCTTTTACCGCAGCGCTACTGCGTTCCACTCCATAATAAAATGTAGTATTCACAATAGCAAACCATAGTATTCACTATAGGAACAAATATTCCTCAAAAACACTGTAGTTTATTACAGTAAGATGTTATTATAGTAAACCATAGTAAATTTACTGTAGTAAACCAGTGTAACTTTTAGCAGGGAGCCGTGTGTATAGAATGTTATTGACGTAGATTATTGGACTTATTTGCGATCATATGTGTGTAGTAATCTGACTTAGCTTTGGCCATCTGTCTGTTACAGAGGTGCCATTATTTAGAATAACGCGACCTGTCCAGAGGTGAGCGTGATTTGCGCCATACACGCTCTAAATAACGACGACGCCTTTTAGATTTCGGAAGTCATCCCTGGAGCCGGTAGCTTTTGTGACACAAATTTTGATTTCATAGGTGCATATTTGTCATGTAATGCCTTGAATGCTGATGTAATGTTTATATAAGTACGGGTGTTCTTTTGGGTCTGTGATAAGGTGGATTTAAGAATATCAGCCATTAAAGCTGTACTGTCAATTCTGTAAATCAGAATTAAACATTGTGTTTCACACTTTATTGGAATTATGGAAACCACACTGTAATTGGAAACGTTAACATTACCAATTACAGTGTGGTCGTCTGATAATACGTCCGAAATACTAGGTGTCTGGGTATTATTACAAGTTGAAGGGGTTATCAAGAGGTAAAGCCAATGACCATGTATGTGTGTCGAAAAGGTAACATGTTGTTTCATATCAAAATATACCAGAATATCATCAAACGCGTCTGTTGTTGCAGAAGGTATATCTAAATGAAGATTAAAATCACCAAGAATGTGAAATTCTGAATGAATGATTGCCAGATTTTCCAACAGATCATGAAAGTCTTCAAAGTAATGTTCTGGGTGTCCTGGAAGGCGATAAATGCACATAAAGTAAACAGAGAAATAAGAATAAGAAATTTCAACACATGCAGATGGACTCAAAACTAGAGTAATCGGGGCTAGAATGTAAATTAACTTTTAACTGTTGCGATACCAGAAAGCCAACACAGCCACTTCGTCCAATTTAACGTGGCCGATGATAAAAAGAGTAACCAGCAGGAGAAATTTCAGCAATGCATGGAGCTGTGTCGTGTGGTTTAAACCAGGTTTCAGTGACAGCAAGGATGTCAATTGTCTATCTATATGTCTATCAGTAGATCACAAAGCGAGGCTGTCTTGTCTCGAACAGATCGAACATTTGTAGTGTCTACCCGAACGTTACGCCTAACAGCTGGCCCATGACTCACACTTACATCTAGAATTATAACTAATTTCAATGTTGGTGTAGAGCAGCGGATTGGCAGCAACCTTCGTTTAAAACAAATGTTTAGACACGGTAAACTGTGTAAACAGGACAAGAATCGTGTAGTGTCGTGGGTTGAGAAAATGTTGCGTTGACAATCAAACATTCCAAAATGGGTTGCACAAGACAACATCATCACTTCTCGAAGCCACAGAACAGGATAAAAATAGAACACATTATAGAAATAGTGGTGACATTGTTTTAATGACACAGTGTAGCGTCCTCAGAAGGTGAATTATTAATCAATATGCAAAATCTAAAATAATACGTTAACAACTACGATAACTGTAACTATATAAGAACAGTTCAGAACAGAAAAAGGGTGACTAACTCCAGTATTTCAGTAATTGCCGAGAACCCAGCTAAACAGTTTTAATAACTACAAGGCATATGCCATAGTCAATTTCTGACGTTTATCACCTTTCCCCGTCTTCTCCCTGTGCGGGTTGGTGGATCTTACAGAGTCTGTTCCACTTCTTCCTGTCCTAAGCACATTCTTCCTTCATCTGTCATGCCTTTAAATCTGTCCTCACTGTATCCTGCCATCACAACTTGGGCCTCCCTCTCGCTCATTTCCCCTCTATATTCATCTCCATGGTGGCTCTTATGTCTTCCCTTTCTTTCCTTCTTTTCACACGACCAAGCCACTCCAACCTTCTTTTCCTCATGATGACAACAATG
>CM034533.1:39195401-39228999 GCA_020002185.1 Paraescarpia echinospica
GACTTGCGAGCACTCAAAGCGAGTGATCGTGAGTCCATGTATGGGAATTGAATATGGTAGAACGGCCTAGAAAGAACATTATGTACACTCAGCCAGCTGTGCCACGAAGTAGTAGTAGTAATGCTTATTTTTTCCAACAACAAGATACAATGTTTATGATAATAGCCCGAACAACAACGATCAAACCGTAACAGATCGTGAAAGAGTTCCCTCGATTCCCATTGTGCTGGTTAATTGCGCGCATTGTACATATGCTATTATCGGGCAGACATAATTATGTAAATACCGGTAGCAGTAAATCTATTCTAATCCTGCATGGCGGACAAAATGTCACGTGACAGATTGATAGACATCATAGTCAAACAGGAACTGGCGCCAGAGAGTCGAGCTTGGGGGGTGGGAACCCGGGGTGGGAAGTGGTGCATAGTTGGGGAACGCTAAATGCCCGACTGTTCATGCACACGACGTACGCTAAATGCCCGAATGTTCATGCACACGACGTACATTTACGTGCGCTTTCTTTATTTACATGCCGCGCATGAATATAGTCAGATACGGCGCCGTTAGCGGGTTAACGAACGGAAAATGGAGGGAAACGGTTGTGAAACATGCCAGTTTGTGAAATATGTTAGTTTATGTTTTAGTAAATCATGATAATGCTACCTCCGATAGTTCGTTGCATTTTTATTCGAAAAGTGACTATGCCAAGTAGAATGGGCCAACCGTAACTGACTAGAAGTAGAACACAATTATGTCTATGATGATTATGTGGGACGTTCGACAATCGGCATACTGTCGTTAATCGACGTTATTAATCACGGGCATTATATGGCTTATGGTGATTACCGGACGTTTTGCCTAGGCTTTAAGTTTAATTGGTAATGGCCAGGCTGCCATACATATTAGGCCTTCGTAAGAATGATTTATGGTTCACAATTTAATGTTTGTGTGGTAATTGCATGAAATTGAAAAGGTCTACATAAAGCATGCTTAGCCTTAGCCTTAGGCATAGCGTTATAATTACATGTAGACCTACTGTAATAAATGCATTTCCCTTGTAGTTATACTTATACGAAATAAATTCGGGTACTTTTGCTTTTGGTAAGTTTTGCAGTTAACTTTAGGCCCGCACCTCGAGAAAACCAAGAAAACGGTCACCTACAGTCACCAAACTTCACACCATAATATATCTACAACACCTATTCTACACATGCATAATTATCACGTGATCAAAAAATTAAATTTACTGTTTTTTATTGATCAAAATATTCAAGAAATTCACTCATTTTTATAGGTATTTATTAATTCCACCGGAAACTCCGGGAGATGGCGCCACTTTATGGATGCCTTCAGACGTGGGGATAGACGATAATTCATATTTCATTTTATTGACTTTTTGACAATAATTATTATACACAATATTTCATTAAATTAATTAATTAAGGTTACGTTAAACTTAATGTTGACAGTAGCTGAGGGTATTTATTACGGTTATTAGTTTGAGTAATTATTGCTGCATTTTAATATTGTCTACCAGAGGTAATTTATCATACTATGATGCAGTCAGTATATATTATTTTGTGTTTACTAACAATTTGTTGCAAAATTTAATGATGTATATTGTTTTATATGTTGTACTGTGTTATCCATGATGTATACATTAAAGATAATAAATAAATAAATAATAATAGTAAAATTTAAAGCGATTCTTTAATAATTGTAATATCTTTGTAATGTACGCAGTTATTACATAATCCTGTTAATATGATTATCTCATGTAATTCTATGCCTTTATTTAATTAGAATTATGTTTTAGTAATCACTAATGACCCCAACAATATATCAAAAAATAACTGCATGTACGCAGTTTCCACTTTGACCCTACCATTCTCATGAATATTTGGGACTGTCCGTCAGACGTCGATTAGCTACGTCGAGTTAATAGATGCAAGAAAAACGTCAACAACATGTGTGTATTTGGATTAGCCACCGCCATGCGAATGGATCGTGACTGATAAAATTATCAAAAGGAAACGTGGACCAGCTGCTGTTTATGTCACAGATTTAGCAAAGAAAAGAAGGAAAATACATGGAATACACGGAAAATGAATATAGCGACACCTCATGACAGACGGATTGATTTAAAAGAAAAACACCAGATCTCCACGCACGAACCACCGATGATATATTGAATGATTGGTATTGTTTTTGTTGGAATTTAAAAACATACAACATCACACCTATGGTACTATCATGTTGGTTTTTTCCTGGTACATCTGGCTATAATTTTTTAAGTTTAGTTTTAGTGAAACGTTTAGATAACAGAAACTTATTGAAGCCGAGAAACATTCAATAATGAAACAAATTTGTTTGCACCATAAATCCAGCTGCTATTTCCATAAGCAATATAAATACAACATTATACATCACATGAAATAATGTACAATATTAAAATAGCAAAGGTGGTTATGTACATAAGGTTTAATTATTGTCGACAAAATATTAAAATATATTGCATCAGTGTAACAACATGTTTTATTTGGTACTGGGAGTGCAATAATTATTTGTTCTGCCCATCATTTAGAGTAAAAGATATTAAATGGGTCATTCTCCCAATTCGGTACATATTGTCGAATTATTTTCACATTTTTCAAAACTACTACAATAATAAAGAAACATTATTTATTTGATCAAACATCATTGGAATACATATTTTCAAAATGTGCAGGCTTACACTGTCTGCATTGTGGAGTAATTTAATGCAGAGGTGCACATGCCACACATGCATCTGTCAACTCTGTTACTGATATCTGAGCATCTAGTGTGGCATATATTTGTCATACAACATTCATTATGATATCATAAATGTAATCATTGTGTGTCCCATGTCCAGTAAAAAATCGCCAAAAAAATTAGATCAATATGTTGTGCTTAATTTGATAAGTTTACACTGCCTTTTAGTACATGTACATTCTTGGAAGCATCTATAACATCGTGATTCAATGTGACCCTGCCAAGCTGTAAACACTATATTTCACTGTTCAGAAACGTCACACAATACACATATGGATATATGACAACAATTGTTATAGATGTATTACTTGAATATGTTTACACATTATTAGTGATGGTAACAGAGTTGACTTGGCAGTAACAGAGTTGACTTGGCAGTAACAGAGTTGACATTAAAATAACACTATCACAATCAATAGCTAAATAAGACATATGATACAACGGCCTGTTGCAATCTAGTGTAGTTATATATAGTGCACAAAAATCATACATCATAACTGCTAATCGAGTGTTTATACATTAGTAGTGCCGGCAACAGAGTTGACTTAAATGGCAGTAACAGAGTTGACACTAAAATAATACAATCGTAAACAATGATTACGCTAAACATATAATACTATGGATTGTTGTAATCTAGTGCAGCTATAACCAGAGCGCACAATTATACACCATCATTGCTATCACATTATATATATATACAGGTAGCACAGGTTATGAAATGTTGTACCCATAAACATGCACCATAGCACATACATGATTAGTTGTGTGTGATGACTTGGTGTAGCTTCATGGTTCCTTGCATTGCTGGTACGTTCTCAGGGACGGCTGCTTCTTCCACTTCATCTGCCTCTACGAAGAAGAGCTTGGTCGATGTTTTCGGGATCAGTGCCATGCAAAGATGGGCTGCGTCAGGGATGTCATGCCCTAGGCTGATTAATTTGTCGGCCTTTCGTATGATGCTATCCGGGGCCCCTTTTCCGTGACTTACCTCCCAGAAGTTCAATTACCCTGCCACTATTGTCCTCGTTTTGGTTCTTGGTGTATTCATTTTGCCATCCAGAACAGCTTGTCGAGCCCATTGGTACCGCTTTTTTTGTATTTTGCGGTCAATCGTTCTTGCTTGTTAATGGCCTGCTTCGCATTTTCCAAATCTCGGTAACATTTTGCAGCCAGTCGACTACGCCGTTTCTGGGCTTGTTTCCGTTGTCTGCAGATGGATGAGGACGTCATTAGCACGTACTGCATTCTAGAAAGATTAGAAGCGAATAAAACAATGTTTTAAAAACGGAGGTAATACAACATACCGATCATCAAGAAGCGGACAAGTGTGTGCGCGTATGTATGGCATCCTCGCGATGATGATGTATGGTTGTGTGTCTGGCGTCACTGGTGTATATTATATCATATATATATATATGTATATATATACATATATATATATATATATATAATTATTAATGTGTGCGTGCGTGCGTGTATGTATGGTTAAATCTACAGAACATTTCCCTAGTATCCAAAAATGTGTCTTAATTTGGTCCAAAAAATAGTTGGATTGCTTTAATCGCAGTATTAGTAGCTTGTTCAGACGGAGCTCGCTGTGCTCTTTCTTGACATAGTTGATTTTCTTATGTGGTGTGATAATCAGTAGGACTTTCTTGTGTACGAAAGGTGCTCAAACTGCCTGTTTTGGTATGTCCACACACGCACGCACGCACACACGCACACACACACACACATACACGCACACACATTCACATTGAACCTGATTAATTTGATGGTTCATTTGCATCATGGGGAGAAGTTGGAGATGTTAGATGCCTCTCTTTACCTTTTCCCCTTGACCTCCTCTGTGCATCTCGCCGCCGCTTCCGTACGCTGCGCTTGGTTCTTTCTGACAGTTCACTAATCTGCTTCACTTTTCCCGTCGATGTCTTCTTTTCCCATGCCAGCCGCTCTTTTTTCTATATATATTTTGTTTCCGTTCTGGATCCCCATCCAGTTGAGCAGCATACCGCCTTTGTTTCAGCTGCAGACAATGGCATGGCTGCCACTGTGAACAAAGTGAAAGAACACCGTTCATTTTAATATCATAAATCATGATAATGGCATACTGATGTCAACCCTGTTACCATCAAGTCAACTCTGTTACCATGAATAGGTAACAGAGTTGACAGTAACAGGGTTGACAACCATGAGGCAATGTATCTAATACAGCAGTACATGCAGCCATATTGTCACTTAAACACTGTTTCCCACCACAGTGCAGTGCATTGCCATAACAAGACTGAGTAGCGCTTTGGTATGATGGTTACATAATATTTATCTTTGGGTAACAGTGTTGACATAATATAATTTTATTATTGTATGTGATACTAAAAAGGGTATTTTAATCCATACTAAGACAGACAGAAGCACATACCTTCTCTCCATTTAAGGAAGTCATAGTCTGCTGCCACCTGGTGCTCAATGCGGTACTGTACAAAGATCTTGGCTTCTTCCATAGTTAAATTACTATAGAGTAACAGGGTTGACCCACTGTTAGGGGACATATGAAAATGGTTTGAAATTTGATAAATATATAAATAATATGACTATATAGATCCAAGTAAGATACTTTTGGGATATTTTACTAGATGGTGATGATTATCAAACAATATTACCATTAAACGTGTTTCTGCCACCGCGATCATAGGACACAGATTTAGATTAATGGACATGACATTTTTGTCACCCACATCATTTAATACTTAATTTTTTTAACACAAGTTACTCAAATTATTGTATAATACATAAATTAATAAAGATAACATATATGTATACCCATAACTGATGTGTTATTGCCCTTGGTATATGCAGGACACTGAAAATGCACCATACGTTTCTGGGATTCAAATATGTACCGAATTGGGCGAATGACCCAATTGGCATTTCCATTACCAATTTCAAAATTCTTGCATTCACTCTCTTACAACAATGAACAGTTGTTCCATTACCTTTCCTCAGTTCCTTGTTTTCTTTCTCCAGTGACTGGATCCTGGCTACACTACGGGTGCAGGGAGGTCCTCCAGCAGGAGACGCCTGTCAACAGACACTCTTCATAACACCCACACACCCATGTGTAATACATGGTCAATCCCAATGTCTATTCCAGTCATGTGATGAACACTTGACACATTATAACTAGCTCACCAAGTCAGCAACAGAGAATTAATTAAAGGCAACAAAGTTTTTATTAAAGAGAAGCTACTGTTTCATACAGTAGTAGTAATAATAATAATAATAATGTGTTTAAATCACTAATTCACACTTCTAATCTATAAACAAGATTACCACTTTATGACGCACTCACTGGAAATTGTAAGTTGACATGATGAAACAGACTGCTGATAATATAATCACAAGATTGTTACGGTTCGTATTGCTTACAACCTTCTGGTGAGATGACCTAATAGGGTTGGGTTGGACACTAGCACATGCAACAAGGCAAGACATGTAAAGACAATGAAAAAGAAGCCACTGGAAGTGCCCCCAAACCAAATAGCAAAGTGCAAATTGCTGCAGTCATGCATGCTATGCACACATTCAGCTTCAACGTCGCTGTGACTGTATTAATGTAACCCTCCCCCGTAAATTTCAGAAAGGCAGACTTTCGAATCTTTCAGTTTTATAAATGCCCATTTGTGTATTGCACATTAGGCGACACCAATTTAATTATTCAGATTACGGACCCGCCGACGTTTTTGACAAAACATAATAAAATTACAATTTTGAACTTTTATTTCGGATCGAAATGCCGAATCAATGATTTTGTATCGATTCATCGAGCATTTACGATTAAAGATACTGATTTTCCGCGATCGCGGAAAACGGGAAGGATTCGCGGAATCGGTGTTTTGAAAAGAAATTTGCCTTTTCAAACGGAAATTACACGATCTTGGAAAACGTGTCGTATGGAGTTCTATTCCGCGTAATCGGTGTTTGTGTTTTCGAACGGAAACTCCATAAACGCTGAAAGAGTAGAATCACCAACAACGTATACGATGCTGCCTTTATTGACGATATTTTGAAACCAACATGATTACTCTACAACGATATTCGTTTAAGTTGGTGGATTTATTAAGCAGGATTTTTAAAACGCGCGAGGCAAATTGCTACGAAGTGTCAAGGCGCCCGTGGCACTTCGTGTCAACAGACGTAAACAGGGATGCGGGCGGAAGGCTCTACCATAAACCGTTTCGCGATCGTTGTCTGGTTGTCCGCTAACCGCGTTGAAGACATGTTGCTAATTAAATGTAGTTGTCACATCGTTTGAATATGCGTAAGTGTACACATTCCGGTTTCGAACACAAAACACGAAGGAATAATAACAGGTTACGCTGGCTCCGCGTTTCGTAGTTCTCACAAATTCCGTTGGATGGCGTCACAATAGTTGAACAAAATTATCATGCAGTGAAACAGCATCAGTGATTTGAATATCCATAACTGTTAATATGATTGCCAGTGTAATTTGCTTTTCTTAACTTGAATATTATGCACTGCTGCATTAGAAACAACCAGTCATTTATGTTATTAGTGGGAGAGAAATTATTTTATTATCTAAATTGATTATGTACGGTTGTTTCTTTGTTGCAAATATTGCACAAATAAATGTTGTTAGAAAAGTTAAACAGTATTATAATAATATTGATGCATAGATCATAACATTGTGATATTTTAAATATTTGACAGAATGTATTATTTTTAAAAGTAAAATTTGGAATATTTTGAGGTGGTACGACAATCAAATCCTAATTATGTCAGTCAAATTAATATTATCACAGCAAACTATATTATTATATTGCATCTAATCTACACGTTTATGAGTGTAATGTTAACACACCATAATGGTATCTGCCAAGTCTTGTTATCAGTACTTTATCAGTATTTTAATTTGTAATAGTCTTCAACTTTTATTAAACTTTTATAGAGTATGTGTCTAGTAAGTTTTGATAGTAAATAAGTTTTTTTAGCAATGTACTGTATGACTCATATAATAATTCACGTATTTACGCAAAAAACCTTTCTCGTGCAATGACTTTTATTTTTATTTTTATTACCCCCTCCTCCTTAACAAAAATGTCGCAAAAATCCATATTCTTAAATATCAAATTGGTGTGCCAACATTATGCTAACAAGTGCTGTGAGTATTTATAACAGGCATCTTGAAGGTTTGAAGAAGAAACATTACTATAAGAAAGGATTTTTTCAAGTGAAAAAACAAAAAGATGTGGATGCAAACTGGCCAATCTAATGTTATTATAACTTAAACATCTTAAGCTAATCGTTATGAACATAAACTGTATAATAAAACAACAAAACAACAATAACACAACATATTAATTAGCAAACGCAACATGACTTATACATCACATGTTAAATAACCAGCATTTAAGCAGAGACAGCAGGCTCATACTGTTCTAGCAAATAAGAAAATTGAAAGCTACAGCCATACTTTGTGAAGCAAAAGACATTTCAATACGCTCATGATGTTCCACAATTTTCACTGACTAAGAAGATGGTGACTGTAGGTTTTTCGGTCCTCAGCCAACTGTCACTTTCCTGATTGTAGGTCATCAGATATTGATAGAAAACCCGATCACAAATAATTAAGAACTTAAAAAAATCAGCATGACGTCGCTCCATGCGAAGTTGCGAACTTTAGACTGTGTGGACTTCTTCATTAAAGCGACCGACAGGCACCTCGGTTTCAACATATTTTTGCTGTCGGTCGGCAACTGGCAGGCCTTCATTTCCTTCTTCACTGTTTTCTCCACGTCTCTTTTGGACGATCTTCTCTCCGTCTTCCATCCGCTGTCCAACGTTTAACTCCGCCTGGATAATCTTTATGAGAGCTTCCTGCCGGTCCCAAGCCCGGGTAAAGGAGCAGGGTTGGGCGTGGGGCTACCACCCTACACCATAAAAACAGAGTAGCTAAAGATATTGAAACGTTTTAGTAAACTATTGATGTAATATTCGTAATCACAGTTAGAAATGGTTAGTTTTTAGTAACTCTTTTAAATGCCGTTTTTATTTCCCTTTAATCATTTGATCTGGGTGTCTGAGGTGATCACGCTGTGCCAACGATGCACTGACCCATACGCGTTACTGTGAGCCGACCAAACGGCCGTGTCCCGAGCGTGTAGCCAAGTTGGGAGACTCGTGTTCATACATGAGCCTGACGTGAGTTACGAACGAATACATTTGCTTTTAAGGCATCCATAACTGTATTCTGATACAGCAATATACACTAGTACTATGCTCCAATGTTTGCATATTAATACATAATAACTAACTTATACAGATGGTGGCTACCAGCCATTTTCAGAAAATCATGACAATATAATTTTCTTTCTAGTCAGATTACGAGAATAGTAACTGTTGCGGGGCACAATAATCATATATAATTAACGAGATGGGATTTACATTACGGTTATCGTCCGAACTCCAGTCCCATACGAAGTGACATATTTTTTACACGTGATAGTAAACCTAGAGTTATGGCGTGTAAAACTGTTAAACTGATGTGGCAGCTACTAGACTATTTGCAGCACGTGTCATGACGATCGGTTCAGTTGTTGTCTGTCTACAATACGTAGTAGATCATTCTCGGTCACATCAAAGTGCACGAGCCGGGAAGGCGGTCTAGCCTCAAATACCCGTTTAACTCTATCATATGTCATCACATCATGTCGGCGACTGAACCTTATTTACGTGTGTAACTGAAATATGTGTAGTGTGATATTGTGTTTCATGTAATGTAATTACGTGCCACCCACAGATAATAAAAGGTATCCAAAATAAAAGCGTTCGAAAAAGTTTACTATTGTGGGATTTGTATCTGCGACCTAAACGTTATCGTTTGCAAGTCGGTTTAATTTTATTGTGTGAGGGGTGTCAATGCATAGTATATACATTCTAGGTTAAGATTTAGTTCGAATGGTTCGCATCAAGTAAAAACAAACTGCTCTTATGTGGTAATTGTAAACCTGATTCAAGAAAACCAATCGTCTTCCTTACTGTGGGATTCCAGGAGTGTGGGAAGGAGAAAGAGAAAGGAAGGGATAGAAGGAGGGAGGGAGAGAGTGGGTAAGGGAAGTAGAGAGGGTGAGAAAGATACACACATTATATATATATATATATATATATATATAATGTGTGTGTGCGCGCGCGCACGCGCACGTTCGTGCATGTGTGCGTCACTGCATGTTAAGCATTTCATCAGTCATTACAACAATGGGTTTAGTAATAATTAGTTCTCTAGCGGAGATAATAATACCCCATTTAGTGTAAAAATCCACAACAGAGAGCAGACTACGAATGCGGTGAAATAGTCCATACAGCAATTACACAAACATATTATGATACGTCGAAACGAGGTGATATAAATAGGCCGGTGTCAACGTCCTTGCTACTGTGGAAGTGCAGCCCTCCACGATCGGTAAGTGGAAGCACTGGGAGGGAAATTCCCGCTGTGCCGGACCCTGGTCAATCTGGAGTGGTCATCAGGGAAGCTGGGAAGACTATAAATAGGGGCAGTCCCCAGAGTCCGGCGCGAATTACCATCACGGACTGACTGACAGCAAGACTGACGTACGTGACAGCGACACTCGAATCCACGGATCTACACGGGAGACGAACAGGTAAGCAAGACTTACTATTAATAGTCTTCCACACTACATAGAAAAACATATTATATTTATGTAATCTAGACCTGTCCGGGAGTGTTGACAGCGCCTGGATTTAGTGGAAGATACGAAATGTACAGTTCACGCGTTATCACGTGCAACAGAGGTGAAAACTGTAAGCAAGGATTAGCGATGGCAACACAATTTGCATGATTAATGGATCCACAGCCACAGGGCCGAGCGTTAGCAACGGACAGATTAGGGTAAGGGGTGGTGTTAACAGTGTTGTTTCCACCAATACCACCTTTGCACAATAGTTAGCTAGACAAACTTTACCCACCAAACTGCAGGATTCTAGTTATGTGTCCTGATCAACTTACACGATATCCGCAGTAGATGACAAGTTGGCGCCGAAGACCCACGTGACAATAAAATCTCGCTAACGACCACGCAACTCGCGAGAAAACGAATGATGTCACTAAGAAGGAATGCAAGGTTATCTAAATGGACGTTTAGATTATTATGGAAAGACATATTAAACACCGGCGTTTAAAAGTGTTCTGCAATACAATTAAATAACGGTTTCCCAAGCATAATGGAAAAATCGGTGACAAATCACTCTCTCGATCATGGCTAAATATGACAATGATGTTCTCCTCAAAATGGGCAACGTTTCGCAATATTGTGCCTCTAATGGTGAAATTTTGGTCAATTACACCATTTCAGCAGAACAAATTCAAGATGAAGTCTTAATAACAAAAACAACCCTTTATGTTCTGACAAAAAGTACTCTCATGTTGGATTGCGAATGTCGAGTGAATTTATATGCTGATCAATAATTACGCTAAACGCCTGTAATACCATGCGTTTAGTTGACCCGAAATTCATTCAACACCTGTGTTAATAACTATACAACTAGTTGTTTAAATGTATCATGGGCGTTTATGACTCAACGCCTTAAACACCTGAGTGTTTACAGTGTATTGGCGAATGACATTGAGGAATGCAGACATTATATAGAACTTTCGCGGCGTAGCCAGTGTTTTATCGTGGAGCATCTCGCTAGTTCCTGCTTGTGTTGCGGGTGATATATGTAATTCAAATTAATGCAAGAGTAATTCCAACTCTGGTACCGCGATGATCCATCTTCGAAGAGCTGCTACATTTTTATTGAGACCGATGATCACGTCTTTCCCCATTTAGGCTTGCATGTGCTTCTTCGTGTGCCTAGTCGACGGGCATTGCGGAGAAGAGGTGTGTCGTTTAGGTCACTATCCAGTTGCCTTCTGTTAACATTGTTAATGCTGCACGGGATAGTGTCATCGTGTTCCCCAGTGGCCGGTTGCATGACACGCACCCAACTTAGGCGGTCGAATTACACCCAACTCCCTAGGTGTCACCTAGCTGGGCGGATGCTTAGGAAGCGTTGCATGACAGGCACTCAGACGTCGCCCAACTAAGTGCTAGTGGCACGATTAACCGAAAAGCGGATTACCGCGTTTTCAGGGCAAATCTTCCCAGGGTTCATTTCATTTCATCATGGCGGACGCAAAACCATAGATTAGAAATAGAAAAGATAATTTAGTTCATGACGAAATAATTGCCCTCATACAGGCGTATGGTAGGAGCAAAAACACACTCCGAGGGCGGTTCAAGTCGACGCTGTCCAACCGCGACAAGAAGGTGGGATGGGAAATGGTTGCATCGGATGTTAACGCCGTTTCCAAGTCGCACCGCAGTGTCGACGAGTTAAAAAAGAAATGGCAGAAACTTGCCAGCGATGCGAGGGCAGACCTGGCAAGACGGAAACACCCAGGGACAGGTGGTGGACCGCGTCGCAAAGACGGATTATACACAGAACTTATCGCCGACATCTTCGGGGAGGAATCGGCCCTTATAGACGGAATAGAAGGCGGCATCGATGTGGGCGACAACGGCCTGTTCGCAGGCGAAGCTGAAGGTTTGCTAATGTAATTTCTTTATTTGTGTTTAATTTCGCAAGAACACCGGTCACAATTAACAAGGTTGTACATGCATCCATCGTAACTAAATCAATTTAGACTGTCCTTGGTATTGCTACTTACGTAATGTTGCACCACTATTAACTAACGGTGACAGCTGCGAATCTCGAATCTGAATATGACCGATCAATCCTGATAATTACGCAACGTTTGATCTGTCTGTGGAAGAAACAACATATAAAAGGGAGACAGAAAAGAGAAAAACACATTAACAGATCAGCTCGATTTATAACATCAGTAATGTGTCACTGTTTTTGATCTTGTGTCATCAGTGTATACACGTTTCGGGATGTTCCTATGCCTGTGCTTTGGAGTTACTCAACACGACATCAATGTAATGATTATGTTCCAGAGTCATTGGTGCAGCAGAACAACTCCCTGCAGATTGCCGACGCTGTTCCCGTCACTCCAATCAGGGGTGAGAACTTCGATGGTAAGATGACATACATAACTTTTTATTTGAGGTACAAAACATATATAAATATTAATGCATTCCATGATTCTGAATTTATTTGGACATCTGCTGATGACATCAAATCGTGTGTCAGTTAAAATGATTGTTTAATTGTTAGTATGACAGTGAATAAATGTACTGTTGTTTGTTTTACACAAACTACTGAGTAATCGTTTTTGTTTTTTCTTGCAAGCAATTTCAGATTGTATCATGTACAAATGTAATAAATATGTTATCAAATTTTAACAACTGACCCTGTGAAAATCAAAACTTCTTTCCAGCCACAATGTTAATGTAAATGTTAAACAGTAATTGGTGGGTTAAAAAGTACACAAAATATGAAAAAAATTGCATTCCACCACAATGCCTTGGCATGACTTATAACTTATTGTTACAGATCGTCCATGCAGCAGCAGTAATCCTACACGGTGCAGCACTCCTTTAGACTTTGGAGAAAATGTCACTGTTGGAGTTGATGACAATGACACGTTGAGGGTGAGAGAGCCTTCAATCGTCTTGCCATTCGCCACGAGCAGGTAGAGGAAGAGACAGTCCACATCAACTGTTGACGACCTCTACGCCATCTACCTGCAAAAAGAAATTGAAATAAAAGATCTAAAAAAATAAAACTTCAGCTTGAAATTCAACTGCTACAAAAGAAATTAGCACAACAGGAACCAAACATAGCAGTTCTACAGTTAACCACGTACCATCATTTGCGTTTGATCTGACTTTGTTTCTACCACCAATTGCTGTGTGCTTAGTCAGTAAATTCAAATATACACATACTTCAAAAATACGTAAGAGTCGTATCCATAATTTTGCATTGTGAGTTTATTAGATAATTTGCCATTGTGTCAGATTATAAGATATCATGAAATAGCTCTTTGTAGAATGATTGAGCAAGTCACAAGCTATGGGATGTTAATATAGCATGCTGTTTATTTTTATAATAGGTAGTATGTAATTAATAAAGCTTCCTGTTGATAAAGACTTACCTTCTTGTAAAGTGTTGTTGAACAATACGTTGACGCATAGCTCTTCTTGAAATGGTGGGATTGTCGTTGCAGACAGTGTTATCAGCATCAGCATCATTGTTGTCTTGTGGGTCGGGGTCGGGTGTGCCAAATTCCAAAGCCATATTATGCAACACCAAGCACGCTGTGATGATTTTGCATGCCCTCTCTGGACAGTACCGCAATTATGTGTGTAGACAGTGGAATAGCCGTTTCAGGACACCGTTACACCTTTCTATGGTTACTCTCGTGCTGACAAAGGCGCGGCTGTAAGCGATTTCTGGTGGTGTCTGTGGATTTATAAAGGGTGTCAACAGCCATTCTCGTAACGGGTAAGCACTGTCTCCCAGAATAAAGCCGTCAAGAGGGCGAGGATTCCCCTCGAAGGCTCTCCAAACTGAGCCCTCCCTCAAAATTCGTGCATCATGTGCCGATCCCGGATATTTGACTACACAATTTAAAATTCACAGTTCGGCGTCACAAATGGGATGCACATTAATAATGTGTCTGCCGCTCCTGTTGACATATTCGTATTCGTTTACGACCGGAGCCTGCAACTTCACGTTCGTCCCATCAACGCAACCGATGACGTTTGGGAAACTTGCCATGGCATAAAACAACCGTTTCTGCCGATTCGCTTCACGCTGTCGGGGAAAGAAAATCCATCTTCGCGCGCGCTCACACAAAGCTTGCGACACACAATAAATTGTTCTACTAACGGTCGATTTATGTGTCAGAAATGTATCGCCAACAACATTCTGGAAGGACCCAGTCGCGAAAAATCGCAACGCAGTTAAAACTTGAAGTTCGGGCGACAAGAATCCCTTTCGGCTATATCCGAATTCCAAGTCGCCCCGAATTTCGTCGACGATTCTGAATAGATCAACTCTTCTGAACCGATACCTTTCAAACAGCTGAACGTCGTTGAACGTATCCAGGGGGTTTAAATGGTCTCTAAAAACGCGATTTCTTCTTAATTGTCGGCGCCAGTATAAGTCGTGAACGATCGCGGCCATTAGTAAAACGCGCTATGTGACACCTAGCTGGAGTTAGGGCTGCCCGGGGTTGTCCCAGGAGTTGCGCCCTAATTTGCGCGCGTATTCAGCTGGGTGCGTGTCATGCAACCGCCCTTAATGGCTATGTGCCACCTAGGAGCTAATGACCCTAACTTGGGCGGAATTTGGACTTAGGTGTGTGTCATGCAACCGGCCACAGGTGTCAAATGTCAGGTGCCATGTAGATCTTTGGAAAATATGAACGTTGCCGCAAAAAATTATTTCCAACTGCACTGTCCCCCACCCCCCGGCTACCGATCCGATGTCATGATCCGATAGCGCGATGACCGAGTGGCGACAGTGGAGTGGTGTTAAAGTATGGCAAGAACTTCAACAGCACCTAGCTCCCCCGTCGTCCGATATCAGGATCCGACAGCGGAATCGTGGTGAAGCTTTGGCTCAGCTCACCCAATATAAATTTGGTTCTGCTGCCAGTGACGTCATATTAAAACTTTTCTCGCGATGCGTCCTATCGAAGATGAAAACAAGTTCTCCATTCGCATGATGAAGTCGTAGAAAGCGAGTGTTGGGGAATTCGGTGTAATTTCCATGCAACTTTCTCTCACCCGTTTCACCGAAGCTCTTTGCCTCACCAAACGCCGCTCTCTGTAACACGGCCAAAGCAGCTGCGGTGACTTGGTGAGCATGTCGTATTCTCGAAGGAATCAGCCGTGCCCATAGACGCTACACCACCGCCTGCCAGGAAATCGGTCCACCCGCAATATTATAGGATGTTTCCCAAATAAGAGCACAACTATTTCCCGGCCGAAGAATATAAATTTCTCTATCGCTGCCATTTGACCGTGACATGTCCATGTTATTGACATTCGACTTTGACATTCGCGGTCAAGAACAGAACATCAGATTTGGATTCGACATGCATGCCTACAAAAACAGCGATGCTACTGAAACATAAGCGTTTCGTTATCGTTCACATTTGACCTTGAAACTTCACAATTAATTATATTTGACCTTGGCATTTAAGGTCAGTAACACAATATATGAATTTGATTCTATATGACAGCTTACATAAAACATACGTACAACAAGTGTGGTGGTACTGAAACTTAGAAAATTCACGATAATTGACATTTGACGTTGAATTTCAAAATCAAGGACACGTCGTGTGGCGTGGATTCGGTTGTAATCGGATTGTACATAAACTTTTACAAACAGGGTTTTGTTTTCGACAAAATTCGCTTTAACAACCTATACTATTCGTAACTTACTTCAACCCGTTATCTGAACACCTGGCCCCGACTTTACCTTTATATACAGAGCAGTATCCACAGAAGCGTTTAGTAGGCTGACAGTCGTCTGACAGCGTGGGATATTCCACATCCGTGAGAGAGAGAGACAGCGGGAGAGAGAGAGAGAGGGAGGGAGGGAGAGAGGGAGAGAGGATGGAGGGGAGTTAGAGAGAGAGGGAGGGAGATGGAGGGAGGGTGAGGAGAGGAGGGAGGAGAGAGAGGGAGGGAGGCTGGGAGGAGGGAGGGAGATAGGGAGAGAGGGAGAGGGAGGGAGGAGGGAGGGAGGGAGGGAGGAAGGGAGGAGGGGGTGAGTGAGGGAGGGAGAGAGGAGGGAGAGGGAGGAGGAGGGAGGAGATAGGAGAGAGGGTGGGAGGGAGGGAGTAGGGAGGGAGGGAGGGAGGAGAGGGGGGAAGGAGGGAGGGAGGGAGGGAGGGAGGTAGGGAGGGAGGGAGGCAGGGAGGGAAGGACGGAGGGAGGGAGAGAGGGAGGGAGGGAGGGAGGGAGGGAGAGACTGAGAGAGAGAGACGTTGAAGCTCCGACAAAAATCTACCACAGCACCCCCCGTCCTGTCTTCCGATGTTATGATGATACGACAGAGAATTCTTGCTGAAGTTCCGACTTAGCCCATCCAATAGTCATTTCGTTCCGGCGCCAGTGGAAGTTTTTGGCAAGCCTGAAAGGGGTATAATTGGAGGTTCTGGCACCCTTAGACTAACCTTTGTAGATCCGCCCCTGGATCTACCCAGGGCCCACGACAGTGCCTGGTGCCTAGGGCTCACGAATGTCTTAATCCACCACTGCTCTCCCTTAGCCCAGTGTATCAACACATAATCCATCGTAGCCATTTTATTAGATAACAGTTTTGAGAATATGTAATAATTGTTGAATCAAGTTACAATTAGTTTATGTTAATACGTTGCCATTTATGATAAACCCAACTCGGATACCGGTGTAGTGAATTGAAAACATTACCACTCGAAAACACTACGATAGTGTTTTAATTGAGCGTACGCCCAAAATTCTACCGTAAGTTGAAAAACGACCACTCCAAAACACTACGATAGTGTTTTGTGCGTACGCCCAAATCACTACCGTAGTGTTTTGAGTGTACTTTTAAAACATTACGGTAGTGTGTTGAACTTAACACTACTGTTAAGTTAAAAACACTACACCTACATATTTTCCCATTTTTTTTATTTCTATGTGTTTGGGGCCATCTTAAAAGTACGTATTGCTTGGTGTGAGGCTGTGAGGTATCCGGGCAAGCCATACGACGCTTTACATGGGGTAGGGTATCTTGGCAATAAAGGTTACGTTAAGATTAAAAACGAAGCTATATTGACACTAGACTGATGTTATTAATAAACATTGTCGTGTCAGCAATAAGTCCACTGAGTGCAAGAGTGCGAGTAGTGTCATTGTATCACTTTACTCCCTGGCAGACTTATTCAATAAAATACCATCTCGACTTCTCTGGGAAGCATTCAGCCACGCTGCAAATAATGCACGAAGATTATTCGTACACAAATATCCACCACTGTCTATATAGCCAGGTACTCATTCATACAGCTGAGTGAACTAAAGCAATGCAGAGTAAACGAACTTGCCCAAGGTTCGACACCGCCGCACAGGATCCGAACCCGGGTTCTCTTAGTCGAGAGTCGAAGCTTTTAACGCTGCGCCACTGCGCTCCAAAGAAGTTGCACAAAAGCGGTAGCATGTTGTAGTTGACGCTATGTAGTTTTACATTTTTGAAACTGAATTTGTAATGAGCTGAACGAAAACATCGACTCGAGGAAGTAATTTTAAAAGAAGGCAGCCGGCACCTATTCTTTTATTAATTAATTATTATAATTTTATTAATACAATAATAACTATGTTGAAGGTATATTGTCCGCCAAATTGTGTTTAGTAAGCCTGTAACAACGTTCACAATTTGGAAGATACGCCCCGGACCATGTTCAAATGGTAAACAAAACATACCGTTTCAAAACAAGTTTTATTGGCAATGTAGCCGAGCCGGGCAGAGCCACAATACCCTTTGTACCGCAGTATCGAAGTTGATCGAGCGCCGCTTGATCAACTTGGCACTCGGTTGGCGGTGGTGGCGTAAAAATACAGCCTGTCCTGTACGACGGTCGCATCTCTTTGGATGATGCTCGCGTCCATGTGTCCTCAACGGAATAACTGTTCTATGTACCACTTCACTCTTGTCGTCGATTGTTTTCCAGTTTTGTTTTTACGCCACTGATAACACAGTACTGTGAAACAGGACTATGATTACAGTTAATGTAGCGGCGATATGATTATGACGATAACGACTGTATGTACATTACCGCCAATAAAGCCACTAGATAATTATAAACCATTCTAGCTAGGTGCCCTCTGCCATTATTGCTGTCCTATTACCGACAGCCCAGTGTCAGTTTCACCCATCGGGTGAATGACCTATCACCATGGCAAAACGTTTGTGATTGCAGGCAGGCGCGGATATGAATACAGGTTCTTAGGGTTCGGATTATTCAATGCAATTCTTCGGTTATCTCTTATTAACGTATTGTAATTTGTGAGGTACAACAGCGCAGACCTATTCTGTCGCCATTTTATCTATGCATGGCTTAGGCTTAGCGCAGTCTATGCTAAGCACTGATGGCGCGCTAGAACGGATGTAGACACTAGACAATGACGTAATTGATTCTGTAAGTTTGTAAATACAGAGGGTGTGTGTGTGTGTGTGTGTGTGTGTGTGTGTGTGTGTGTGTGAGAGAGAGAGAGAGAGAGAGAGAGAGAGAGAGAGAGAGAGAGAGAGAGAGAGAGATAGAGAATGTGTGAGTGTGTTGCGTGGTGTATGTAACATTCGAGAACATTAAAACAATAAAGAAAAATACCTTTATAGCATAAATTCGATTTTAAACCCGTCTGTGTAGCAATTCCCGCGGAAAATAAAAATTTATGAGCTAGGCGATCACGTGGTATCGTAACGTCACATACGACTCACACTGGCAGCAGGCCTAGTATAAAAATCATTTGGTTTATAATACTTGGTGAAAACATAAAAAAAAGTGTAAAGAAAATCAATGGTTTGGTGTCGGGATTGAACCAGCTTCGCCCGATTACAAAATAAATGCCAAGGAACCAACGCCTTTACCAAACGAGCTAACAGGACCGACAGAAATTCGTTGACTGATTTAAGTTGTTATGATAAATTATACAACTCCTCCTTCATACATCGATATTCTAGTGCTATTATAAGATTATACACTTATACACGTTACTTTCTGTAGCTGGATACAATATATGTTTGTTATGTATGTTTATTGGTGTAGATTATCTCCCGTTGGTTGCATCCGATATAACTATTCTAAAAACAAGCCCAAGCTCGGCGAAACCTAGTCGACATGTAGGCCCATTCGCATTCATTGTTTTGAATAAAATTGGATTCATGTGGAACCGTCAGATAACTGCTTGTTCCTCTATGATGACTAGTGTTTGTATTACATCGGAATATCGCATAATAACTCATTTTGACACTCGTTTCGACCCGAAAGCTATCCTTGTAAACATGCACTGAATGCATGGAAAGGGTCGACTATGAGTCATATGTGACGTCACGTATCGACATCCCGAAAAGCGCGCCAAAAATATGCATATTCGAAAATGTCCGGATGCACAGCATAAATTGTGGAATTTATAATTCAATGAATATTTTTTTTGGCTTGGTGGGCACAAAAATAGATAGCAGGATGTAATATAATATGAATTCAAGCTAAAGATGTTTTGATTCCCTTTAACGTCCTCGCTATCTAGAAAAACATATTATATTTATGTCATCTCGACCTGTCCGGGTGTGTTGACAGTGCATGGCTTTAGTGGAAGATACGAAATGTACGGTTCACGCTTGATCACGTGCAACATAATTGTCCTCCACAACAGTCCATTACTTCGCTTATTTTCTACTCAGCCCAGGGCCGCTTAGTTTATTTGCTAAAACGATTAGCTAGCCTATCGAGTCTTCAAATAAATATATGTTTGCTTACACCCACCCGTGGAGCAACAAATCAAGGACATTAGTTGTCGTCACTACGGTCGCGTCATTTTCACAAGAATGGTACACTGAAGCCAACGTTTACTTTCCCGTACGTTGTATTCAAATAGCTCATTATATTAATTGGGTCATGTGTCAACAGATCAGTGGATCGAAACCACACCCAATCGCGACGTGCAGCGATCACATTCTGGCTACGTGAGATCTGGGCGTCCTAAATTACGTGAATATCACGTCGAATTATGGGGAGACCATACTAATGAAAACTTTCTCTATAGTTGTGTTACTGATCTAAACTTGGTATGTTTACTGGGAAGAAACCGTGTAATAAACGTAACCTTCCATATCAAAGTGGGTATTAAGTTGCAAATTTGGAAATATAGTTTTGCACATTTTGGATTCCATTGATTGTACTGCGTTTGTTCAAATATCTCCAGTAGTTTTTTGATTTATTACTAAAAGTGAAGCAAACTTTTCAAAGGTGACGTTTTGATAACAAAATTACATTGGAGTATGTATAAAATCAATGCCCAATGCAACGGTACATTTAGTATTCTATTAGTTTTTAATTAGTTATTGAGGAAAATAAACCGGGAATTGAAAAAAACAGATGAGTGGCGGATTACCCAATAGGCATTATAAGCACTTGTCTAGGGCCCACGACGGCCATGGGCCACGAAAGCAGCCGAGTATATTTTTAGTGGACTGAATATTCACGAAACCCAGCAAGCAGGGCATGATTTGGCGAATGATGGCTACTGCATAAGTTTCATTGGTACTTCATTCACCCAAATAGTTTTGGAAACTGGGAATAATTCTGACGTAGGCCCTATATGCTTGAATGTTTAATATACATTATTAAGGTGTTAATATACAACTTACTATAAATGAGAAAAATCTTCACTAGCACCCCTGCGTCTCATCTGCCGTTGTTCTGATCCGACAGCGAAGTAGTGGTGAATCTCCGGCTCTGTCCACTTAATATTCATGTTCGTTCCGGCACCAGTGGGAATATTTTGGCAAGCCTAAAGGGGGTGTAATTGAAGGTTTTGGGTCCCCCTTAGACTACCGTCTCTGGATCCGCCCTGTGTCTACTTAGGGCCAACGAAATTGCCGGGTGCCTATGGCCCAGAAATATCTTAATCAGGCACAGGATGATATTAAATATACACCACTGTCTATAGTGAGGTACTCATTCATCAACTGAGTGAACTGGAGCAACGTAAAGTGAACGAACTTACCCTAGGTGCGACACCGCAGCACAGGATTCGAACCCGGGTACTCTCGGTCGAGAATCCGAAGCTCTCGTCACTACACCACGGCGCTCCGAACTGTTTACTCTTCGACCAGGTGTTCACTCCTCGCTGCTGACATTTGTGCATTAGCAGAATACACATAGGCCTAATGTGCGATTGACGTAAGTTGGAGAGACATCAACAAAAAGCAAAATTCTACATATCCTGCTATTGTAACGTCGCTTTCATACAAAATAAATATAATTAATATGTTTTTTTCTCAGATTTAATATCAGTTTAATCCTCCTTGAAAAAATGCCCACCTTCCGGTTGGACCCACACACACAGACGTCGAAGAAGGTTTCCCGAGTAATATGAGGTAAATGTGAGGAGCTATTCGATACACAAGTTATATAAAACGTCCCCCGTACAACTGATCGGCCGGGCGATATAGGAACAATCGCAGAATCCACACGTAACGTAATGAACAATTTATTTACGTTCGTCTAGGGTCCGGTATGGACCCTAAAACAAATAATATGGTAGGGAGGGAGGTAGGGAGTGAGGGAGGCAGGGAGGCAATGAGAGAGGCAGGCAGGGAGACACGCATGGAGGCAGGCAAGGAGTGAGTGAGGGAGTATGTGCCCCCTAGAACTTTTGAATTTGGCGTGCCCCCAGACCTTTTTGGATTGGCTCCCATTACCGTGTCCCCCTGTCCCTTTGGAATGTGCCCCAGTTTAGGTTACAATAAGTTGAAGCTACGGCGACATGGCGGCGAAAACAATTTCAACAGCACCCTCACTCCGTGTGCCGATGTCATCAGTCGAGCCAGCCGAGAGCGGGGACGGAAAGAAGCTGGAGAAGAGCTGGAGATACGGCGGAGCGGCGGCGAAAAATGTTCAACAGCGGAGTCTCGTGCTGAAGGTCCGGCTCAGACCACCGAATATGAATTTGCATCGGCGGCCAGGGAAGGGTTTGGGGGCCCCAGATTCCAAGGGTCGTTATCCCCTTGGTAAAATTTACAATTCGGCGGTAATAATCATAATAATTGTCTCATTGAGTAGAGGGCACGTTGACGATTGTAATTAATTATAATTGTAAAGGAACCTAATAAGTAATGTCCACACGATTATTATTGTCGTAATCATATTACCGATACGCTAAATGTGATTCTGATAGTGTTCAGTAATCTGCCATGCCAGTCATTAATGTCAAAACCTAACTAGAAAATAGTCGACTGCTGTGACGATGCAGCGCATAAACACGTTCACGAAACCAGGCACGAAGAAATTAACCTACATAAATAGGTCGGTGTCATCGGTGAGAGCTCGCGCACAATTACAAACCAGAAAATTATAGAGTTGCCACTTAGGCGTACTGCTTTTACCCACAAAGGTCTACAACCTGGTTTGTCACTGTGGTTGTTAGCACGGAAAATAATGGGTGGCTAAAAAGCTTGCTTTTTGTCCCCGCCCCCTCCTCTTCTGATATCAGATACGCCGCTGCATTTTGTAGTTACGTTCGCACTTCTGACATATAAAAACCTTATTAACCGTTTCGTTTCTAAGTAAGCATATACTTTGGGTAACAAGACCATTTTAATCTAGCCACCAAATTCATTAAGTCATTCTACTGAATGATTATGTTAAGATTTACATTACTATATGAGGCGTGGTTAAAACAGTACACTCGTTAATATTGCATATTTGTCAAATAGGCTAAACATATGAACATGTCAGGCATCATTGCACAAAAATGGATTGTTAGCCTTGAATTAGTTCGAACAAGGACGTTTTTTATTGAATTCTCTGTGGGGGCAAAGTCTTAAAAGAGCACTTCTAATGGGTAAAAAGGGCAGTTTACACAAACATTAATGATCATGTTCATAAACCTTAGGCATGTTGGATCTACACACACACAGACACCGAAGACTGTTTCCCGAGTAATACGTATTTTACGTTTGTTGTGAGGTAAATGTGAGGAGCTATTCGATACACAAGTTACGTAAAACGTTCCCCGTACACCTGATCGGCTGGGCGAGATAGGAACAATCGCAGAAACTACACGTAACGTTATTAACAATGTAATTATGTTCGTTTTGGGCGATATAGGAACAATGGCAGAAACCACACGTAACGTTATTACAATTTATTTACGTTCGTTTAGGGTCCGGTATGGAGTTAGGGACGCAGGGAATGACTGAGTGAGTACGTGCCCCCTAGATCTTTGGAATTTGGCGTGCCCCCAGACCTTTTTGAATGGGCCCCCTTTGCCTTGTCCCCCAGATCTTTCGAACGTGCCCCCATTTATGTTACTATAAGCTGAAGCTACAACGAAACGGCGGCGAAAATAAATTAAACAGCACCCTCCTCCGTGTTCCGATGTCATCAGTCGAGCCAGCCAAGACAACCGATGGAGAGAAGCTGAAGAAGAACTGAAGACACGGCGACGCGGAAAAATTGTCAACAGCACCCCTCTCCGCCGCCCGTCTTCCTATGTCATGATCGACGAGACCAGCGGAGTCTCGTCCTGAAGGTCCGGCTCAGACCACCAAATATGAATTTGCATCGGCCGGGAAGGTTTTTGGGCCCCAGACTACCTTCTCTTTATTCGCCCCTGGGAAGGGAGGGAGGGACGTCGTTAACCTCTTGGTAAAATATACAATCCAGCGGAAATAATCATAATAACTGTCTCATTGAGCCGGAACCTAATAAGTAATGCCCACTCAGTTATTACTGTCATAATCATATCACCGATAATCCACATTTGAGTCTGATAGCGTCACGCTGTCTCTGTTTACCAATTATAAGAAACTCTGTTTTAGTAGCGTTTAACTTTAATTAGCCATCCAAACAAAAATGTAATTAAGCCAATTTCTTAGCTGATCTTAGGAGCAATTACTATAGTTAAAGAAATGTAAATCTCGGTATCATCTGCATAAAAATGATGGTTTAGATTATGACTGTTGATAACAGAGCTCAGTGCTGTTGAGTAGAGAATGAAAAGCAAAGGCCCAAGAACAGAATACAAAGTAGACAGTGCAGCCGAAAAGCAGTTCCCAATCTTAATGGTTTGGTGTGAAGAAAACCAGCTCAAAACTGTGCCCTAGAGCAGTTTATTTTACCATTATCAATGTTTGTATCTCACCGGAGATACATATACACATGTAAGCCCAGCGTGGAGCACTACCTCTTGGTCAGATCATATCATATGTACTTATGATACAAAACACTACATTACTGATATAAAAGTTATATATGATGTATTCTGTCTGATCATCATCCAGTGTTATACATAATTACACTCAGTGAGTTGCCTGAATATGAGGGTAGTACGATAAATTAATCAAGGGTTTGTGTAATGTTGCAATCCTTGAAGGGATTCAATGTTCTAACACGGACTGTCATAATCACAGCCTTACTGCTGACCTCGACACATGAGATCATTACTGCATTATCAAAATCAGGTGACAAAATGTTAAAGCAAGTATCTGGGAAAAGGAAACCATGTACACCTGGTTGGAACGATCATGTAAAAGATTAACACATGGCAGCTTTGACCAAGGTATGAGGGTGAATGTTAATGGAATTAGTGAAATTATCAAATATTTATCTTACAATAAGTCACCTGGTTTAGACGGCATAACTAGCGCCCACCTGAAATTGGCGGATCGACAGTTGCCAGTTTTATTGGCGCTATTTATGTCGATTATACTTATACACGGTCACGTGCCGGGAGATATGTAAAATCTTTAATTGTTCCCATTATTAAAGATAAAATAAACGTGTCAGCGACAGACATAACTATAGACCGACATGTGTGTCTAATGTATCCACAAAATAGTGGAAAAATACTGCATAATCGGATGCAAAGTCATCTACGAACTACAAGTAACCAATTTGGGTTCAACCCCAAGCACGGGACACAAAATGTGTGTATTTGTGTTGAAAGAGCTCCTTTTATATTATATAAACCATGGGTCATGCATGTAAGTTGCCTTCCTTGATGCCACCAAGGCATTTGACAGGGTGAATGACAAACTTATTTATCAAGCAACTTAAGCTTGGAGTGCCTAAATATTTAATTAAAGTTATATGTCAGTGGAACTATAATCAGACTATGTGTGTTAAATTGGGTTCGATATATTATGTGACTAATTGAGTTAGACAAGGGGGTATGCTATCTCCTTTCTTATTTACTTTATACATGAATGATTTGAGTTTGCTACTGATGAAACTACCCATCGGATGCTATTGTGGCGATACAACTGTTGATCACCTCATGTCTGCTGATGACATTGTACTACTGGCTCCATCGGCTAAGGGATTGCAAAGACTGCTAGATGTATCATACAATTATGGATGTGACAATAACATATTCTTTAAGAGAGTAAAGTCGCAGATAATGTTTTTTGATATAATAAAAACAGGTTTTGAAGTAGCTCTTAAGCTTCGTGATGCAGTTCTGAATACAACGAAGGCATAATAATATCTTGGCCATAAAATTATGTGATGATTTATCAGATAAAATGGATATGAAATCCAAAGAAAGGAGTCTGTACGGCAGAAGCAATATTCTACTCAGGAAATTTCACTTTTGTTCAGTGAACAAACTGTAGTAATGTGTATTTATGTTCCTTATGGGCTAATTATAGAAAACCCGCAATGCAGCACTTTATTGTTTCATGTAATAATGCATTTAGAATTATGCATAGACTATCTATGAGGGGTAGTGCTAGCCTAATGTTTGTTAATTCCGACAAGGACTGTTGCAAAACTAGATTTAGAAATGCATGTACAGTCTTATGAGCAAAATATCTGCATCGACGACGAACAACATTGTTGAGAATATTATACACAGCGATGTTTATACCACCTCTGAATTACTCAGGAAGAGGATTAGTGCAATATTTACACTATAATATACTGTTTTATACTTTTTACTAAGGACTTAGTGCATATTACACGTACGCTTTTTTGTTTGAAATAAATATTCATTGATTGATTGATTGATTTATGATAATATCATTATGTACTTTTAAAAGAGCCGTTGCTGTTGAATTAAATTGTTTATTTGCTGATTGTAACACATTAGTTAATATATTTGTGCTAATGCGAGACCTTAGACGGTTAACTACAACCTTTTGAAGAATTTTATAAATAAAGCTACGGTTAGAAATAGGTCTATAACTGTTTAGGATGGATCGAGAGTTCAAGACTTATTTAGGGAAGAAATAATTATTTTCTCACTTCGTCAACTGTAGCAGTTTCAAACAATGCACGTAGAGGTTCCACATTTACAGTACTTACAGTACTTAAAGTATGATCTGGGAAAACTGAGCGAATAAGACTGATTTTGACTTTAAAATAACTAGAGAACGAGTCACACAGAGACTTGACTGATGCATGGTTAGGTAGCGATGGAGCAAGCCGTCGGTATAGAATTTTATTGATGCAGTACCATAACTAACGAGAACTATTGAACTTATATGCGACCATATTTGTGTAGTAGTAATCTGACTTAGCTTTGGCCATCTGTCTGTTACAGAGGTTACATTATTTAGAATAACGCGACCTGTCCAGCGTGATTTGCGCCATTCCCGCTCTAAATAATGACGACGCCTTTTATTTAGTAAAATTTCGGAAGTCATCCACGGAGCCGGTGGCTTTTTAACACAAATTTGTATTCCATTGGTGCATGTTTGTCAAGCAATGCCTTGAATACTTGACAGTACTGTCTATATAAGTCAGATAGGTGTTTGTTTTATTGGGTCGGTGATAAAGTCGAATTTAAGAATATCGGCCATTAAAGCGGTACTGTAAATTCTGTAAATGGCTCTAAAAGAAACATTGTGTTTCAACTTTATTGGACTCATAGAAACGTTAACATTACAATAACAGTGTGGTGGTCTGATAATCCATCCGAAACACTAAGTGTCTCGATATTGTTACAATTTGAACGGGTTATCAATATTTAAAGCCAATGACCATGTATATGTGTCGAAAAGGTAATATGTTGTTTCATATAAAAATATGCCAGAATATCATCAAACGCATTTATTGTTACAGAAGGTATATCTAAATGAAGATTAAATTCATCACGAATAGAATGTAAAATTCTGAATGAATGATTGCCACATTTTCCAACAGTTCCTGAAAGTCTTCAAACACACTAGTTGGGTGTCCTGGTGGGCGATAAATGTACATAAAGTAAGCGGAGAAAGAAGAATAAGAAATTTAAACGCATATGGACTCAAAACTAGAGTATTCAGGGTTACAATGTAAATTAACTTTGAACTGTTGCGACACCAGACGGCCAACACCGCCAAGTCGTCCAACTGAACGTGGCCGATGGCGGAAAGTCTAACCAGCAGGAGAAATGTTAGCAATGCATGCAGCTGTGTCATGTGGTCTAAGCCAGGTGTCAGTGACAGCATTTTCTTAGAAATTAGTACATATCACAAAGCGAGGCTGTTTTATCTCGAACAGATCGAACATTTGTAGTGTCTACCCAAACGTTACGCCTAACAGCTGGCCCAGGACTCACACTTACATCTCCTGCTAAGACACGGTAAACTGTGTAAATAGGACAATAATCGTAATTGCAGTAATGGCCGAGTACCTAGCTAATGCGAACGAGTTTTAATAACTTCAAGGCATATGCCATAGTAAATTTCTCACATTGCTCTTATTTCCGCGCCTTCTCCCTCTGCGGGATGGCGGGTCTTGCAGAGTCTCTTCCACTTCTTCCTGTCCTGAGCCCATTCTTCCTGCATCTGTCATGCCTTTAAATCTTTCCTCACTGTTTCCTACCAACTCAACTTGGGCCTCCCTCTCGTCCGTTCCCCCTCCATCTTCATCTCCATGGTGGCTCTTACGTCTTCCCTTTCTTTCCTTCTTTTCACATGGCCAAACCACTCCAGCCGTCTTCTCCTCATGATGACAATAATGCTCTCCACATCGGCTTCTTTCATGATGTTCTCATTCCTCCGGTGCTCCTGCAGGCTCACACCCTTTGCCAATCTAATCGTTCACATTTCCGTCGTTGCCAGTCATCTTTCATCTCTTGCCGATAGTGGCCACGTTTCAAAGCCGTAGAGAAGAGTTTGCCTATTTAGCGTTTTGTGGAGCAGGACTTTCATCTTTTTGTTGCACATATTACAGATCACTCCAGATACTTCCCTCCACTTAGACGACCTCTTTGAAACTCGCCTCTCAAATTCCATACTGACACCTCTCTCCTTGTCTATGACAGAGACAAGGTTCCTAAAATCTGTACAGTTGGGAGATTTACATAGCTTCATACATGTCCTTTATGATGCTTATGTAGTGTTAAGTGGTATGCTCTTCTTCGGAGGCTACACCAGATCAGCTCTCTAGAAACTCCGTCATATGCCTTCTCCATGTTCACAAACACCATGTGTTAACCTTTTCTGAATTCCCTATGTTTCTCTTGGAGCATCCTGAGGCAGAACAGCGAGGGCACTGTCGACATTCCCGGTTGGAATCCATACTGTCTTTCATTTAGCTCCACCATTCCACTTAACCTCCTCTCTAACACCCTTTCCCAGAGCTTTAGAGTGTGGCTAAGAAGTATGATCCCCGGAAATTTTTTACAATTTAAAGGGTCTCTTTTCAGTTTGTAGATTGGTGCAATCACGCTATTTCTTCATTCATCTGGAATACTTTTTACTAGGCCTCATACATCATACGCCACTTGGTTCAACAACTGTTTTTTTCTCCAAAAACACCAATGTAATAAAACACATTGAGCAAATTAGATGTCGTGTTGCTTTATATTTGCTAAGGAAGTTATCTGTATAAGTATCAATGCACTCTGTCGCTATCAGGCAGCTTTAGAAAAGTGTGAGTTTATAAAAAAGGATTTTGTTTGCTAATCATGTTTGCAGATGTCCGAGGTGAACAGTTATTGTTGCACTCAGTGTGCCCCGGATGTGGAATGTCCCACGCTGCCAGACGACTGCCAGCCTACAACCAGATCTTGTGGATGCTGCATCGAATGTAAAGGCAAAGTCGGCGCCTCGTGTTAAAATTTTGGGTTGAGGTGGGTAATGAACACTTACCAACACTGTTTTACCATAGCTGATTGATGTTTAACGTTTATTTATTATTTATTTATCTATTTATTTACTTTTCGTATACATTTTAGACTAATTTATTGATGTTTACATTAATTTTATAATACTAATATGATCTTAACTATTTTATTTTATGATATTTTCCTTTCATATTCCTTTTCTACTTCTACTATATTTATTGGTTTAATTGCTATTGTTATTAGTTCATTTTAGCTATGATATAACAACTATTGTTTTTTATTCAAATGCATTATTTTTAACATACACTTGTATATTGTTGTAAAGCGATGTGAACAATATTGGATGTGGCGCTTAACAAAATAAAATATTATTATTATTATTATACTTATAGACACCAGTATCTAAACATTAATACAGTGCAGTATTCATGTGGTTGGGCTGTGATATGCATAGTAAATCAGCTGACGTAAATAATAATAGGTCCTAAAGATACACTCCCTATAAACTACTACGGGTTTATGTTCTTGAGGATTCCTGTGTGTCATGTAAGTTTATAAGCTATGCGTCACACACGGTATCGCGTTTTTAGCATTCGTGAATTCGTCTTTATCCGTCGATATCTAGTTCTTATAGCTTTCCATCACCAGGAATGGCATGTTCTACATGTTCACTAGACCACATGAAAATAAATTGAATAATCTGATACTTATTTTGAATACAACATAGTCCTTGTTTTCTAAGTTACATAATCGCTTGCTTACGTTAGGAAAGTTCACACCTGAAAAAGAACTACCTAGGTACGGCGTAAATTGCAAGTATGGACGGTGTGCGCGTTGTTTCAACTGCGAGACGGATCTCATGTGCGTAAACACGCTTGGTCTGGCCATTCCTGTCGTCAAGTGGCACTACATTGGGTTTAACGGCAAGTGCCAGGAAGTGGAAATGTGTCAACTGCTCAAGCGGTCTTGGTTCGAACTCATCCCACCATCGAAGACCAGAGAAGCAGTAACACATGTGGAATCGGTCTTGACTAAGATCACACCTCGTCTGCGCGTGACTTGATACATTCGACGTAAACAAAAGTCGATGGATTTATTCCGTTTCACTCATAAAGATAGAACAACTAGAGTCCAGAGAACATTACATTAGTGGAGAAACAGCGTAGATTAGATATCCATAGATATGTCATCAGTTTCCTAGATGTCTATAACTGAATGGAATAAATCATCTATGGATTGCTTAAACACATTTTCAAATACGACTTGTTACTGACTCTGGTATGACTTGCTGCATACACACATATGTGACGCCACGACGACTTTTTTGCGTCTTTATACCTGGATGTATAAAGCTGATGTATTAAGATGTATAAATGCTTCATTTTGACTTCTTTTTATTTCAACACACGTTTTGCAAAAAGGTATCCATCACTGGACACATTATACCTTTACATTGTTATGTAGAACTGAACATCAGCGAAGAAAGAGCAAAGGTGGCAATGTGTATAGTACGACTCTATATGGAACGACATTTGGCAGTTTCCACTTCTGCCAGTTATGGAAATCAAAGATATATTTCATCAGTATTTCAACACAAGCACACACTGTTACATTAAACGGTTATACTTACTGTGCGCATTACTTAAAGTATTTACACATTTCATAATTGAACATCAACAAACCTGATTGCCAGCAAGCAGACTAAATGGAATGAGGAGGCAGCATTAATTATAACAGAAAAACAACTCTTATATCAACTACGATAATTTATTTAAAAAATGCAACAACGAAATCATAGGACACAAACGAACGAACACATTTGGCAGTATTATACTCGCAGTATATCCCACAATCCCCTTCATGCTTCCGCACACAGGTGGCGCCACCTGCCTAGATCTTGTTGAAGGCGACAATGTCCATGCTCTGGATGTAGTCTTCGCACGCAAGGATCTTCTCTTCCACATCGTCCATGCTCACCTTGTCGTCTTCGACAACGCACGAGATCTGGAGTTTCTTGATGCCGTAACCCACACGCACCAGTTTAGCTGCAAGTGTTGGGTGTAACATGACATTATCCATTAGGGGTTTAGCAATACATAAAACAATCGATGCGATAGTCAATGTGGTAGTAGTTAACATTGGTAGCACGCTGAACTATCGATAGTAGATATAGTTGGCCAACAAACCAGGAATACTTGAGCCATGAAAAGTACCAACAATAGCGCATCATTCACCATTTTGAATAAACAGCGTCCAAAGGCAATATAGTCTGGGAAAGCTTTACCTGCGTATTCCCTATTCCACGACATCACGAACTACTATCACAATAGTTATGACACTATCAAAGGTAGCATTGCAGTATTAATACAGCTATCGCAATACTACCACAGTGTTAAAACTATCCCCAACAAGCAGTCCCTGTATCCAGAGAGCTGTAAGCAGGAGTTGGCATGACTAAACAAAACAAAAGTACATACCCAGTGAGATTCACCTTCTGCCCCAAGAAATGTTATTGATTGGACAAATATTAGTAGTTAGAGAAGCTTTTTCTTGACAAAATTATATGTATAGAAATAATCCAAAATTACTATTTAACAAACAGTTAACATGTGACCACTAATAGGATAAACTGCAAAGATGCAGAACGTTCTGGCTACAACTTTTATCAAATAAACACGTAAATGAAAAAATACAAAATAAACACGACTCTGACATTTAGGTACATATTTCTTAAGAAGGCAGCAGTAACGGTCGACATCATCATCATCATTGTGCAGCCGCATCCTCGCAAGCCAGGGCTGTTTGCCATCCAAAACTAGCCCTGGCTGATCCCCTACGCGAAGTGCGGAAGTTAGCTGAGTCAAACTAGTAACTGACTTCGCCGTGAGAACAGCGCAAATACCCGCCCCTATTTGAAGACGGATAATCGACTTCTGGGAATCCCAATATATAATGACCCGTTCGCCCATTAGCACGAGCAGCTGAGCGGTATTGTGTATTCGAATAATTGCTTATACTTTCGAAACATTGCATGTAACACGAGTCACGGTTGGTTGAAATTAGTTTTATTATGACCACCTGACCTGCCGACATCCACTGATCTAGTGAGCGATTTCATAGGCTGAGCTTAAATTCAGAGTTTCGCAAAGCGATCAGCCAGGGGTACTGCTGGCTGGCACTGACGTAATTAGCAGCAGCGACCCCTGGCGCGCGAGGATGTGCAGCCGTAGTGACCCATGGTCACGCGAAGGCCTCAGCATGTCGTTTCCAATCTGCCTTTCTCGTGCTATCCTCTGCCAGATGGTGCCCTTCAAGTACTCGTCTAGTTCGTCTCTCCACCGTCTCGCCAGTCTTCCTGTAGATCGTTTCCATTCGTAAGATGTACAGGCTGTTATACGCGATGTCCATCGGTTATCTCGTAGTCTGCTGATTTGCCCTGCCCAGGTCCACTTCTGTCTTCTGATTTGTTCCATCACGTCAATAACCTCTGTTTTCTGCCTTACCCAGATGTTTGTCTTTCTCTCCAGATATGTAATGTTTAGCATACTTCTTTCCATCTTTGTTTGTGCAGCTGCTAGCTTATTCTTTGCTTGGATGGTCTTTGCGCATGTATCCGAGCCGTATGTCATCGCTGGAAGTACGCATGAGTTGAAGAAAAGGCAGCAGTAAAGGTCGACATACTGTGGCACTATTAATACTCACAAGCTCCCCATAGGAGTCCATCCATCTCTATTTAGCGAACACATTTCTCTAATGCGACCGTATCTGTCTCATCATCCCATGGTTGTACGTCAAGGATAATATTTGATTCGGCGACAACCATTTTCTTTGAAAGTATAATCACAACTTATCACGAGGTGTTCAAACGCAAGGTACAGTGAGAGTGTGTATCCTGAACATAACTTATTTAAGTTACCATTTCCCACATTCAGATGTGGTTGATGATAGTAATGATTTTATTGTCTTGATACAGCACATTGTTACTATTATATATATATATATATATA
>CM034533.1:39229999-39426395 GCA_020002185.1 Paraescarpia echinospica
TGTCAGACGACTGTCAGCCTACTAAACGCTTCTGTGGATACTGCTCTGTATATAAAGGTAAAGTCGGGGCCAGGTGTTCAGATAACGGGTTGAAGTAAGTTACGAATAGTATAGGTTGTTAAAGCGAATTTTGTCGAAAACAAAACCCTGTTTGTAAAAGTTTATGTACAATCCGATTACAACCGAATCCACGCCACACGACGTGTCCTTGATTTTGAAATTCAACGTCAAATGTCAATTATCGTGAATTTTCTAAGTTTCAGTACCACCACACTTGTTGTACGTATGTTTTATGTAAGCTGTCATATAGAATCAAATTCATATATTGTGTTACTGACCTTAAATGCCAAGGTCAAATATAATTAATTGTGAAGTTTCAAGGTCAAATGTGAACGATAACGAAACGCTTATGTTTCAGTAGCATCGCTGTTTTTGTAGGCATGCATGTCGAATCCAAATCTGATGTTCTGTTCTTGACCGCGAATGTCAAAGTCGAATGTCAATAACATGGACATGTCACGGTCAAATGGCAGCGATAGAGAAATTTATATTCTTCGGCCGGGAAATAGTTGTGCTCTTATTTGGGAAACATCCTATAATATTGCGGGTGGACCGATTTCCTGGCAGGCGGTGGTGTAGCGTCTATGGGCACGGCTGATTCCTTCGAGAATACGACATGCTCACCAAGTCACCGCAGCTGCTTTGGCCGTGTTACAGAGAGCGGCGTTTGGTGAGGCAAAGAGCTTCGGTGAAACGGGTGAGAGAAAGTTGCATGGAAATTACACCGAATTCCCCAACACTCGCTTTCTACGACTTCATCATGCGAATGGAGAACTTGTTTTCATCTTCGATAGGACGCATCGCGAGAAAAGTTTTAATATGACGTCACTGGCAGCAGAACCAAATTTATATTGGGTGAGCTGAGCCAAAGCTTCACCACGATTCCGCTGTCGGATCCTGATATCGGACGACGGGGGAGCTAGGTGCTGTTGAAGTTCTTGCCATACTTTAACACCACTCCACTGTCGCCACTCGGTCATCGCGCTATCGGATCATGACATCGGATCGGTAGCCGGGGGGTGGGGGACAGTGCAGTTGGAAATAATTTTTTGCGGCAACGTTCATATTTTCCAAAGATCTACATGGCACCTGACATTTGACACCTGTGGCCGGTTGCATGACACACACCTAAGTCCAAATTCCGCCCAAGTTAGGGTCATTAGCTCCTAGGTGGCACATAGCCATTAAGGGCGGTTGCATGACACGCACCCAGCTGAATACGCGCGCAAATTAGGGCGCAACTCCTGGGACAACCCCGGGCAGCCCTAACTCCAGCTAGGTGTCACATAGCGCGTTTTACTAATGGCCGCGATCGTTCACGACTTATACTGGCGCCGACAATTAAGAAGAAATCGCGTTTTTAGAGACCATTTAAACCCCCTGGATACGTTCAACGACGTTCAGCTGTTTGAAAGGTATCGGTTCAGAAGAGTTGATCTATTCAGAATCGTCGACGAAATTCGGGGCGACTTGGAATTCGGATATAGCCGAAAGGGATTCTTGTCGCCCGAACTTCAAGTTTTAACTGCGTTGCGATTTTTCGCGACTGGGTCCTTCCAGAATGTTGTTGGCGATACATTTCTGACACATAAATCGACCGTTAGTAGAACAATTTATTGTGTGTCGCAAGCTTTGTGTGAGCGCGCGCGAAGATGGATTTTCTTTCCCCGACAGCGTGAAGCGAATCGGCAGAAACGGTTGTTTTATGCCATGGCAAGTTTCCCAAACGTCATCGGTTGCGTTGATGGGACGAACGTGAAGTTGCAGGCTCCGGTCGTAAACGAATACGAATATGTCAACAGGAGCGGCAGACACATTATTAATGTGCATCCCATTTGTGACGCCGAACTGTGAATTTTAAATTGTGTAGTCAAATATCCGGGATCGGCACATGATGCACGAATTTTGAGGGAGGGCTCAGTTTGGAGAGCCTTCGAGGGGAATCCTCGCCCTCTTGACGGCTTTATTCTGGGAGACAGTGCTTACCCGTTACGAGAATGGCTGTTGACACCCTTTATAAATCCACAGACACCACCAGAAATCGCTTACAGCCGCGCCTTTGTCAGCACGAGAGTAACCATAGAAAGGTGTAACGGTGTCCTGAAACGGCTATTCCACTGTCTACACACATAATTGCGGTACTGTCCAGAGAGGGCATGCAAAATCATCACAGCGTGCTTGGTGTTGCATAATATGGCTTTGGAATTTGGCACACCCGACCCCGACCCACAAGACAACAATGATGCTGATGCTGATAACACTGTCTGCAACGACAATCCCACCATTTCAAGAAGAGCTATGCGTCAACGTATTGTTCAACAACACTTTACAAGAAGGTAAGTCTTTATCAACAGGAAGCTTTATTAATTACATACTACCTATTATAAAAATAAACAGCATGCTATATTAACATCCCATAGCTTGTGACTTGCTCAATCATTCTACAAAGAGCTATTTCATGATATCTTATAATCTGACACAATGGCAAATTATCTAATAAACTCACAATGCAAAATTATGGATACGACTCTTACGTATTTTTGAAGTATGTGTATATTTGAATTTACTGACTAAGCACACAGCAATTGGTGGTAGAAACAAAGTCAGATCAAACGCAAATGATGGTACGTGGTTAACTGTAGAACTGCTATGTTTGGTTCCTGTTGTGCTAATTTCTTTTGTAGCAGTTGAATTTCAAGCTGAAGTTTTATTTTTTTAGATCTTTTATTTCAATTTCTTTTTGCAGGTAGATGGCGTAGAGGTCGTCAACAGTTGATGTGGACTGTCTCTTCCTCTACCTGCTCGTGGCGAATGGCAAGACGATTGAAGGCTCTCTCACCCTCAACGTGTCATTGTCATCAACTCCAACAGTGACATTTTCTCCAAAGTCTAAAGGAGTGCTGCACCGTGTAGGATTACTGCTGCTGCATGGACGATCTGTAACAATAAGTTATAAGTCATGCCAAGGCATTGTGGTGGAATGCAATTTTTTTCATATTTTGTGTACTTTTTAACCCACCAATTACTGTTTAACATTTACATTAACATTGTGGCTGGAAAGAAGTTTTGATTTTCACAGGGTCAGTTGTTAAAATTTGATAACATATTTATTACATTTGTACATGATACAATCTGAAATTGCTTGCAAGAAAAAACAAAAACGATTACTCAGTAGTTTGTGTAAAACAAACAACAGTACATTTATTCACTGTCATACTAACAATTAAACAATCATTTTAACTGACACACGATTTGATGTCATCAGCAGATGTCCAAATAAATTCAGAATCATGGAATGCATTAATATTTATATATGTTTTGTACCTCAAATAAAAAGTTATGTATGTCATCTTACCATCGAAGTTCTCACCCCTGATTGGAGTGACGGGAACAGCGTCGGCAATCTGCAGGGAGTTGTTCTGCTGCACCAATGACTCTGGAACATAATCATTACATTGATGTCGTGTTGAGTAACTCCAAAGCACAGGCATAGGAACATCCCGAAACGTGTATACACTGATGACACAAGATCAAAAACAGTGACACATTACTGATGTTATAAATCGAGCTGATCTGTTAATGTGTTTTTCTCTTTTCTGTCTCCCTTTTATATGTTGTTTCTTCCACAGACAGATCAAACGTTGCGTAATTATCAGGATTGATCGGTCATATTCAGATTCGAGATTCGCAGCTGTCACCGTTAGTTAATAGTGGTGCAACATTACGTAAGTAGCAATACCAAGGACAGTCTAAATTGATTTAGTTACGATGGATGCATGTACAACCTTGTTAATTGTGACCGGTGTTCTTGCGAAATTAAACACAAATAAAGAAATTACATTAGCAAACCTTCAGCTTCGCCTGCGAACAGGCCGTTGTCGCCCACATCGATGCCGCCTTCTATTCCGTCTATAAGGGCCGATTCCTCCCCGAAGATGTCGGCGATAAGTTCTGTGTATAATCCGTCTTTGCGACGCGGTCCACCACCTGTCCCTGGGTGTTTCCGTCTTGCCAGGTCTGCCCTCGCATCGCTGGCAAGTTTCTGCCATTTCTTTTTTAACTCGTCGACACTGCGGTGCGACTTGGAAACGGCGTTAACATCCGATGCAACCATTTCCCATCCCACCTTCTTGTCGCGGTTGGACAGCGTCGACTTGAACCGCCCTCGGAGTGTGTTTTTGCTCCTACCATACGCCTGTATGAGGGCAATTATTTCGTCATGAACTAAATTATCTTTTCTATTTCTAATCTATGGTTTTGCGTCCGCCATGATGAAATGAAATGAACCCTGGGAAGATTTGCCCTGAAAACGCGGTAATCCGCTTTTCGGTTAATCGTGCCACTAGCACTTAGTTGGGCGACGTCTGAGTGCCTGTCATGCAACGCTTCCTAAGCATCCGCCCAGCTAGGTGACACCTAGGGAGTTGGGTGTAATTCGACCGCCTAAGTTGGGTGCGTGTCATGCAACCGGCCACTGGGGAACACGATGACACTATCCCGTGCAGCATTAACAATGTTAACAGAAGGCAACTGGATAGTGACCTAAACGACACACCTCTTCTCCGCAATGCCCGTCGACTAGGCACACGAAGAAGCACATGCAAGCCTAAATGGGGAAAGACGTGATCATCGGTCTCAATAAAAATGTAGCAGCTCTTCGAAGATGGATCATCGCGGTACCAGAGTTGGAATTACTCTTGCATTAATTTGAATTACATATATCACCCGCAACACAAGCAGGAACTAGCGAGATGCTCCACGATAAAACACTGGCTACGCCGCGAAAGTTCTATATAATGTCTGCATTCCTCAATGTCATTCGCCAATACACTGTAAACACTCAGGTGTTTAAGGCGTTGAGTCATAAACGCCCATGATACATTTAAACAACTAGTTGTATAGTTATTAACACAGGTGTTGAATGAATTTCGGGTCAACTAAACGCATGGTATTACAGGCGTTTAGCGTAATTATTGATCAGCATATAAATTCACTCGACATTCGCAATCCAACATGAGAGTACTTTTTGTCAGAACATAAAGGGTTGTTTTTGTTATTAAGACTTCATCTTGAATTTGTTCTGCTGAAATGGTGTAATTGACCAAAATTTCACCATTAGAGGCACAATATTGCGAAACGTTGCCAATTTTGAGGAGAACATCATTGTCATATTTAGCCATGATCGAGAGAGTGATTTGTCACCGATTTTTCCATTATGCTTGGGAAACCGTTATTTAATTGTATTGCAGAACACTTTTAAACGCCGGTGTTTAATATGTCTTTCCATAATAATCTAAACGTCCATTTAGATAACCTTGCATTCCTTCTTAGTGACATCATTCGTTTTCTCGCGAGTTGCGTGGTCGTTAGCGAGATTTTATTGTCACGTGGGTCTTCGGCGCCAACTTGTCATCTACTGCGGATATCGTGTAAGTTGATCAGGACACATAACTAGAATCCTGCAGTTTGGTGGGTAAAGTTTGTCTAGCTAACTATTGTGCAAAGGTGGTATTGGTGGAAACAACACTGTTAACACCACCCCTTACCCTAATCTGTCCGTTGCTAACGCTCGGCCCTGTGGCTGTGGATCCATTAATCATGCAAATTGTGTTGCCATCGCTAATCCTTGCTTACAGTTTTCACCTCTGTTGCACGTGATAACGCGTGAACTGTACATTTCGTATCTTCCACTAAATCCAGGCGCTGTCAACACTCCCGGACAGGTCTAGATTACATAAATATAATATGTTTTTCTATGTAGTGTGGAAGACTATTAATAGTAAGTCTTGCTTACCTGTTCGTCTCCCGTGTAGATCCGTGGATTCGAGTGTCGCTGTCACGTACGTCAGTCTTGCTGTCAGTCAGTCCGTGATGGTAATTCGCGCCGGACTCTGGGGACTGCCCCTATTTATAGTCTTCCCAGCTTCCCTGATGACCACTCCAGATTGACCAGGGTCCGGCACAGCGGGAATTTCCCTCCCAGTGCTTCCACTTACCGATCGTGGAGGGCTGCACTTCCACATCCTTCCCCCGTTATGTTTTTAACAGGCTAAAATCCTTAATAATTATTCAAACTAGCTAACCAACTTTTAGAACATAACTAATTGGCCCTAGTAAAATACTACTAAAAGTTAATGCAAACATCAATCAATATTATTTCCCGTATTTTTGTTGCTCATGGCGTGGTGCCCCGGTAGTATGATTGACATCGTGGCGTAAACTGACTCATGCCTGGGCAAGGTGCCGCTGTCAGTTTGCTGCTCCCGGCGTAGTGCCCAGGCAGCATGAAAGGTGCTGTAAATCGGCTCTTGACTGGGCGAGGTGCCCCCATTCCTACAACGTGCGTTTTACACACGGTAAAACGCCAGTGCGTTGAGGGCTGCAACCTTTAGGTTCACCCAGTTTGGTAGATTGCGATGTTCCGCTACACATTGGGCCTGATACACTACCTTGTATGGGTGTCCTTTGTTGTATCCATGGGCTTTTAGCAGGGGAGCGTCGGTGTCCATCACCAGCCTATGCACTGGGGTATAGTGACATAGTCACTGCAAGCCGTGTTAGTGAGCTCCACCATCACGTCAGTTCGATGTTTTGGCGGGACTACAGCGCGTTGTGCGACATGTATCTTACTCACATGGTAGCACGTGTCAGACCCTTTCTTCATAACGGCGTCGATACAGGTGCCGTCTATTGTCACGACACAGTTATCTACGTCCACAACACTGTGATGTTCCAATAGGAAATCAAGGCCAAGAATGAAGTCGTCTGTTGTCGGTCCGACAGCGACGTCGATCTTGTATTCCTTATGCTGTATTGAAATGATGTGGCATTGCATGTATAAACCGCGTTGAGCATGTTGTATGCCTAGTTGTGCGGATGGTTTTGTGGTCGACTGGCCTAATGGGTCGAGAAATGACCGGCTTATCATAGAGATTTGAGCAGCTGTATCTACCACCATCAGAGCAGTCCTGCCATAGATAGTTGCAGGAATTAGCATCGTGTGGCCTACAGCAGGGCTCAAGTTTATGCGTCTAGCTACAGGGTCGGTTGGCCGTAGTGGCTCTGGCTCCGTCCTACATGTAATGGTGTTTCTACTGGCTATGGACAGCCCAGTGTCCCGATGGTGGGATCGTTGGCTGTCCTGTGTGTATGTTGGCTGGCTACTATCCCGAATGTGGGACAGCGCTGGGGTGAGCCCCTCGCCAACTGGGTTCGTCCCACTTAGTTTGATGGCGCCTTGACTCCCTCACCAGCCTTCCTCGTCGGAGAGGCCGAATAGCCACGGCGCGGACTCGGGCTTCGACTAGTTGCATAGCCCTATTTGGTGTAACGTCCACCGATTCTGGTTTGTTTCGGGTCACGACTGTTGTTGTTGTTGCGAGAGGCATTGTGGTCACTGTCCTGACCACTGCAGTGCCCGTGTCGGGTGTACTCTCTCCGTCGCTGATATTCACGGCTACTCGTGCGTGCGTGACATCTCCTCCCCATCACGATTGTGACGCTGATAGCGTTTAGGGATGTGCCAGTAGCGTTTACCGTTGTTAGCGCCGTGTGAGTCACTAGAGCTGCTGTCAGAGCTACTGGACCTGTTTCGGCGCCTATGCCTTTCTTTTCGGTCTGCTCGTCGGCGTGCGCTAGTGCATTCGCGAGACAGGTGTCCACGACCGCCACACTCGTAGCAGGTGAGGGGAGACGGAGAACGTCTTCTTTTTGTCGCACAATGTCTTGCCGTGTGGCCGGTGCCTCCGCATGAGAAGCAGGTGACTTCTTTATGTGGCATTGGCGAAAAGTTGACGTATTGTAGCTGTCGCACAACTCCCTCTACGACACGGTCAATGTCGGTATGTCTGTCAGTGACGACCGTTGGTGGTTCGTCATCAAACACGACCTGCCTATTGGTATAGGTAGGTTTTCCAAATGCTCGTGCCGTGCACTGAAGGTGCATTACTTGTTCCACAGTGTCGGCAATGGTTCTTGGCTTACCAAACTTCATGGCCTCCTGACCTGCTATTTTGTCCTTGATACCTCTCATGAATGCCGGCACCGACAATCCCTGGATTAGTTCCAGTGTCATCCCTTGATAGGCTCGGCGGGTTAAGCTAAGCACTCTATCACCGAACGTTTCCATGCTTTCGCCTTCTTCCTGTTTGATCACTGACAGATCGGCTCGGAGCGATGCGTTGATAAGCGGCCTCTAGAGCCGTATCTGCCGTCGAGTGCGTCCATGCAAGACTCGACTGATGAACGTTCGGCAAGCAAGAGTAGTTACAAGATCTCCTCGTTTTTCTCGCTCTGTACCACTTTTGAAGTCTTTGCATTGGCTTCCTGTACGATATCGTATAATATTTAAGATCTGTACCATTACATAACAGGCACTGTCCAATAAGCAACCCTCTTATTTGCATTTATTGCTTACTCCTGTAAGAAAACCTATCCAGCTTCGATCATCTAGTTCTGACCTATTTTTTGTTCCTAGAGTCAACACTAACATTGGAACTAGGGCTTTTTCTGTTGCTGCACCAACTCTTTGGAATATGCTTCCTCTTAGTGTTAGATCAGTTGAAAATATTACAAAATTCCGTCGTCATTTAAAAACGTATCTTTACAACCTTGCTTACCCACCGCAGCTCCCTAGCGCCTTGACCCATCTGTTGACAACTGGAAAACTACTTATGGATTTTGAGATTGACCAACCCTTTTGTTTTGATGCGCCTCTGAGCTTGGTTTCCAAGGATTTAGGCGCAATATAAGTTATGTTATTATTATTATTATCAGAAAAACTGCGGTGTGCAGTCAATGCCTGCCCTCTGAGGGAAGCCACAAGATGGAGCATCTGTTCAGTTTCATTCCACCGACATATCTCAGTGAAAACTCTGAACTGATGGGCCCAGTTTTCCCATTCATCCGGCTTCCCATCAAACTTCTCAAGACCAACATTTTGGTACTTGAGGTGTTGAGTGTCATTGGCGCCACGTGAATAGGTCTGCTCTGCCTCAGTTCTGTGATGGTGTTGCCGTCGGAACTCGGGAAGTGATGTGGGAGGCCGGTATGTGGGGGTCTCAGGCTTCACATACCTATCGTAAGCATAGGGTAGTGGCACTGAACTCTGTTTCGGCCTAGCACCCTGACTGTCCCCCGGTGGTGGATGAGCGGAGGGTAGTGCAGCAGAGACACTGTCATCTGTAGGGTCACGCTGACCGTGTGACGCTTGAGTTGTTGGGCCTGTTGACTTGCCTAGGTCGTGTTTATACATCTTTCGAAATAAATCATCGAGTTGTGCGTGTTGCTCACCACTTTGGGTTATGACTCTTTCTTCAAGAACATTGAATCGTTGGGCCAATGCATGAAATTGTTCGTCCCATCTCTGAAATAGGTTGTCGTTGAACTGAATGAACCAGTCAGGTATGCCTGTAGGCTGTGTGGGCAGGCCGGTTGTAGCCCCTGGTACATCAGTTAGGTTAGGCATACCCAGGGGAAGTGGGTCGGGTTGGTTCCAGGGGTAGTGAGACCCATCATGTGGAAATAAACCTGCAGCGGCTCCGTCTAGTGGAGCAGGTGTGTCTGTGTCGGACATGTGGTCTGGCACTTCCTGCTTTTCAGGCGGTGCTGATGGGGCAGCAGGTTTGGCGGGACGGTTTTTCGTTCTTGGCAAGGCTAGATTGCCAAGTTAAAAACAGAAGGCTAAAATACCTATATACTACTGAAAAGTAATGTAATCAGTGGTCCAACAACAGAAAACGGAAGATGCCGAAACACTACTTAAAAGTAATTTAATGTCCCAGCCGACTACGGGGAACTAAAAATACCAAAATACTACTTAAAAGTGGTGTCGTAGTTGACCGCGGGCCAAATGCACAATGGTAGGGAAGAATTGTATTGAATTCATCAAAGTGATACAGGGTTGGAGAAACATGCTAGCAGGGGGGTAAGGGTTGGAGAAACATGCTAGCAGGGGGTAAGGGTTGGAGAAACATGCTAGCAGGGGGTAAGGGTTGGAGAAACATGCTAGCAGGGGGGTAAAGGTTGGAGAAACATGCTAGCAGGGGTAAGGCGAGAAAATTAGTTACATATATGTGGAAAAAAGAAACAGAACGGAGTTATCTGTTGCCGTTTTCCAAGTGGTGTCTTTACCGCATGTGTCCCTTTTGGCAAGACTTACTTGATGGGAAAGGTTGGAGAAAACACTCATCGCCTAAAACGGCTTATAATAGTCGGAGTTTTAATTATATTTTAATTGGCAAAGCCACGGCGATAATATACTCGCGCTCCTTCGCAGGGTTGGGATGGAGCGGGCGCTGTGCCTTCGTTGGAGGTCAGTGTACCTCTCTCCACTGCTGCGTATGTGCGGAATGTGAATAGGGCGGGTCCGCGGTGATCGCCGGCGGGCGAATGTTAGGACAGCGAGCTCGGGAGTTACAGTTGGGAAAGTCACGAAAGTGGCGTGCAAAATCGTTGTCAGGAGTTTTTTTTAGGTCGGGCGGGTTTTATACTAGTATTTCACAACGTTTTAACTAGTTGAGATCGTTGTATACTTGTTACAAGTAACTAACGATCAATAACTAGTTGAGATCGTTGTATACTTGTTACAAGTAACTAACGATCAATAACTAGTTGAGATCGTTGAATACTTGTTACAAGTAACTAACGATCAATAACTAGTTGAGATCGTTGAATACTTGTTACAAGTAACTAACGATCAACAACTAGTTGAGATCGTTGAATACTTGTTACAAGTAACTAACGATCAATAACTAGTTGAGATCGTTGTATACTTGTTACAAGTAACTAACGATCAATAACTAGTTGAGATCGTTGTATACTTGTTACAAGTAACTAACGATCAATAACTAGTTGAGATCGTTGAATACTTGTTACAAGTAACTAACGATCAATAACTAGTTGAGATCGTTGTATACTTGTTACAAGTAACTAACGATCAATATCTAGTTGAGATCGTTGAATACTTGTTACAAGTAACTAACGATCAATAACTAGTTGAGATCGTTGAATACTTGTTACAAGTAACTAACGATCAATAACTAGTTGAGATCGTTGTATACTTGTTACAAGTAACTAACGATCAATAACTAGTTGAGATCGTTGTATACTTGTTACAAGTAACTAACGATCAATAACTAGTTGAGATCGTTGAATACTTGTTACAAGTAACTAATGATCAATAACTAGTTGAGATCGTTGTATACTTGTTACAAGTAACTAACGATCAATAACTAGTTGAGATCGTTGAATACTTGTTACAAGTAACTAACGATCAATAACTAGTTGAGATCGTTGTATACTTGTTACAAGTAACTAACGATCAATAACTAGTTGAGATCGTTGAATACTTGTTACAAGTAACTAACGATCAATAACTAGTTGATATCGTTATATACTTGTTACAAGTAACTAACGATCAATAACTAGTTGAGATCGTTGAATACTTGTTACAAGTAACTAACGATCAATAACTAGTTGAGATCGTTGTATACTTGTTACAAGTAACTAACGATCAAGACACCGCGTTTCACAACAAGGCGAAAACGGGGTCAGGTGACAATTGACTATCGAGATCACTCGATTAGCCCTTTACAGCACTCTGGTTATACCAGGCCGTAGACACAGATCCCACTTCTGACACCAATGTGGAAGACTACTAATAGTAAGCTTTGCTTACCTGTTCGTCTCCCGTGTAGATCCGTGGATTCGAGTGTCGCTGTCACGTACGTCAGTCTTGCTGTCAGTCAGTCCGTGATGGTAATGCGCGCCGGACCCTGGAGACTGCCCCTATTTATAATCTTCCCAGCTTCCCTGATGACCACTGCAGATTGACCAGGGTCCGGCACAGCGGGAATTTCCCTCCCAGTGCTTCCACCTACCGATCGTGGAGGGCTGCACTTCCACAGTAGCAAGGACGTTGACACCGGCCTATTTATATCACCTCGTTTCGACGTATCATAATATGTTTGTGTAATTGCTGTATGGACTATTTCACCGCATTCGTAGTCTGCTCTCTGTTGTGGATTTTTACACTAAATGGGGTATTATTATCTCCGCTAGAGAACTAATTATTACTAAACCCATTGTTGTAATGACTGATGAAATGCTTAACATGCAGTGACGCACACATGCACGAACGTGCGCGTGCGCGCGCGCACACACACATTATATATATATATATATATATATATATATAATGTGTGTATCTTTCTCACCCTCTCTACTTCCCTTACCCACTCTCTCCCTCCCTCCTTCTATCCCTTCCTTTCTCTTTCTCCTTCCCACACTCCTGGAATCCCACAGTAAGGAAGACGATTGGTTTTCTTGAATCAGGTTTACAATTACCACATAAGAGCAGTTTGTTTTTACTTGATGCGAACCATTCGAACTAAATCTTAACCTAGAATGTATATACTATGCATTGACACCCCTCACACAATAAAATTAAACCGACTTGCAAACGATAACGTTTAGGTCGCAGATACAAATCCCACAATAGTAAACTTTTTCGAACGCTTTTATTTTGGATACCTTTTATTATCTGTGGGTGGCACGTAATTACATTACATGAAACACAATATCACACTACACATATTTCAGTTACACACGTAAATAAGGTTCAGTCGCCGACATGATGTGATGACATATGATAGAGTTAAACGGGTATTTGAGGCTAGACCGCCTTCCCGGCTCGTGCACTTTGATGTGACCGAGAATGATCTACTACGTATTGTAGACAGACAACAACTGAACCGATCGTCATGACACGTGCTGCAAATAGTCTAGTAGCTGCCACATCAGTTTAACAGTTTTACACGCCATAACTCTAGGTTTACTATCACGTGTAAAAAATATGTCACTTCGTATGGGACTGGAGTTCGGACGATAACCGTAATGTAAATCCCATCTCGTTAATTATATATGATTATTGTGCCCCGCAACAGTTACTATTCTCGTAATCTGACTAGAAAGAAAATGATATTGTCATGATTTTCTGAAAATGGCTGGTAGCCACCATCTGTATAAGTTAGTTATTATGTATTAATATGCAAACATTGGAGCATAGTACTAGTGTATATTGCTGTAACAGAATACAGTTATGGATGCCTTAAAAGCAAATGTATTCGTTCGTAACTCACGTCAGGCTCATGTATGAACACGAGTCTCCCAACTTGGCTACACGCTCGGGACACGGCCGTTTGGTCGGCTCACAGTAACGCGTATGGGTCAGTGCATCGTTGGCACAGCGTGATCACCTCAGACACTCAGATCAAATGATTAAAGGGAAAGAAAAACGGCATTTAAAAGAGTTACTAAAAACTAACCATTTCTAACTGTGATTACGAATATTACATCAATAGTTTACTAAAACGTTTCAATATCTTTAGCTACTCTGTTTTTATGGTGTAGGGTGGTAGCCCCACGCCCAACCCTGCTCCTTTACCCGGGCTTGGGACCGGCAGGAAGCTCTCATAAAGATTATCCAGGCGGAGTTAAACGTTGGACAGCGGATGGAAGACGGAGAGAAGATCGTCCAAAAGAGACGTGGAGAAAACAGTGAAGAAGGAAATGAAGGCCTGCCAGTTGCCGACCGACAGCAAAAATATGTTGAAACCGAGGTGCCTGTCGGTCGCTTTAATGAAGAAGTCCACACAGTCTAAAGTTCGTAACTTCGCATGGAGCGACGTCATGCTGATTTTTTTAAGTTCTTAATTATTTGTGATCGGGTTTTCTATCAATATCTGATGACCTACAATCAGGAAAGTGACAGTTGGCTGAGGACCGAAAAACCTACAGTCACCATCTTCTTAGTCTGTGAAAATTGTGGAACATCATGAGCGTATTGAAATGTCTTTTGCTTCACAAAGTATGGCTGTAGCTTTCAATTTTCTTATTTGCTAGAACAGTATGAGCCTGCTGTCTCTGCTTAAATGCTGGTTATTTAACATGTGATGTATAAGTCATGTTGCGTTTGCTAATTAATATGTTGTGTTATTGTTGTTTTGTTGTTTTATTATACAGTTTATGTTCATAACTGTTAGCTTAAGATGTTTAAGTTATAATAACATTAGATTGGCCAGTTTGCATCCACATCTTTTTGTTTTTTCACTTGAAAAAATCCTTTCTTATAGTAATGTTTCTTCTTCAAACCTTCAAGATGCCTGTTATAAATACTCACAGCACTTGTTAGCATAATGTTGGCACACCAATTTGATATTTAAGAATATGGATTTTTGCGACATTTTTGTTAAGGAGGAGGGGGTAATAAAAATTAAAATAAAAGTCATTGCACGAGAAAGGTTTTTTGCGTAAATACGTGAATTATTATATGAGTCATACAGTACATTGCTAAAAAACTTATTTACTATCAAAACTTACTAGACACATACTCTATAAAAGTTTAATAAAAGTTGAAGACTATTACAAATTAAAATACTGATAAAGTACTGATAACAAGACTTGGCAGATACCATTATGGTGTGTTAACATTACACTCATAAACGTGTAGATTAGATGCAATATATAGTTTGCTGTGATAATATTAATTTGACTGACATAATTAGGATTTGATTGTCGTACCACCTCAAAATATTCCAAATTTTACTTTTAAAAATAATACATTCTGTCAAATATTTAAAATATCACAATGTTATGATCTATGCATCTATATTATTATAATACTGTTTAACTTTTCTAACAACATTTATTTGTGCAATATTTGCAACAAAGAAACAACCGTACATAATCAATTTAGATAATAAAATAATTTCTCTCCCACTAATAACATAAATGACTGGTTGTTTCTAATGCAGCAGTGCATAATATTCAAGTTAAGAAAAGCAAATTACACAGGCAATCATATTAACAGTTATGGATATTCAAATCACTGATGCTGTTTCACTGCATGATAATTTTGTTCAACTATTGTGACGCCATCCAACGGAATTTGTGAGAACTACGAAACGCGGAGCCAGCGTAACCTGTTATTATTCCTTCGTGTTTTGTGTTCGAAACCGGAATGTGTACACTTACGCATATTCAAACGATGTGACAACTACATTTAATTAGCAACATGTCTTCAACGCGGTTAGCGGACAACCAGACAACGATCGCGAAACGGTTTATGGTAGAGCCTTCCGCCCGCATCCCTGTTTACGTCTGTTGACACGAAGTGCCACGGGCGCCTTGACATTTCGTAGCAATTTGCCTCGCGCGTTTTAAAAATCCTGCTTAATAAATCCACCAACTTAAACGAATATCGTTGTAGAGTAATCATGTTGGTTTCAAAATATCGTCAATAAAGGCAGCATCGTATACGTTGTTGGTGATTCTACTCTTTCAGCGTTTATGGAGTTTCCGTTCGAAAACACAAACACCGATTACGCGGAATAGAACTCCATACGACACGTTTTCCAAGATCGTGTAATTTCTGTTTGAAAAGGCAAATTTCTTTTCAAAACACCGATTCCGCGAATCCTTCCCGTTTTCCGCGATCGCGGAAAATCAGTATCTTCAATCGTAAATGCTCGATGAATCGATACAAAATCATTGATTCGGCATTTCGATCCGAAATAAAAGTTCAAAATTGTAATTTTATTATGTTTTGTCAAAAACGTCGGCGGGTCCGTAATCTGAATAATTTAATTGGTGTCGCCTAATGTGCAATACACAAATGGGCATTTATAAAACTGAAAGATTCGAAAGTCTGCCTTTCTGAAATTTACGGGGGAGGGTTACATTAATACAGTCACAGCGACGTTGAAGCTGAATGTGTGCATAGCTTGCATGACTGCAGCAATTTGCACTTTGCTATTTGGTTTGGGGGCACTTCCAGTGGCTTCTTTTTCATTGTCTTTACATGTCTTGCCTTGTTGCATGTGCTTAGTGTCCAACCCAACCCTATTAGGTCATCTCACCAGAAGGTTGTAAGCAATACGAACCGTAACAATCTTGTGATTATATTATCAGCAGTCTGTTTCATCATGTCAACTTACAATTTCCAGTGAGTGCGTCATAAAGTGGTAATCTTGTTTATAGATTAGAAGTGTGAATTAGTTATTTAAACACATTATTATTATTACTACTACTACTGTATGAAACAGTAGCTTCTCTTTAATAAAAACTTTGTTGCCTTTAATTAATTCTCTGTTGCTGACTTGGTGAGCTAGTTATAATGTGTCAAGTGTTCATCACATGACTGGAATAGACATTGGGATTGACCATGTATTACACATGGGTGTGTGGGTGTTATGAAGAGTGTCTGTTGACAGGCAACTCCTGCTGGAGGACCTCCCTGCACCCGTAGTGTAGCCAGGATCCAGTCACTGGAGAAAGAAAACAAGGAACTGAGGAAAGGTAATGGAACAACTGTTCATTGTTGTAAGAGAGTGAATGCAAGAATTTTGAAATTGGTAATGGAAATGCCAATTGGGTCATTCGCCCATTTCGGTACATATTTGAATCCCAGAAACGTATGGTGCATTTTCAGTGTCCTGCATATACCAAGGGCAATAACACATCAGTTATGGGTATACATATATGTTATCTTTATTAATTTATGTATTATACAATAACTTGAGTAACTTGTGTTAAAAAAATTAAGTATTAAATGATGTGGGTGACAAAAATGTCATGTCCATGAATCTAAATCTGTGTCCTATGATCGCGGTGGCAGAAACACGTTTAATGGTAATATTGTTTGATAATCATCACCATCTAGTAAAATATCCCTAAAATATCTTACTTGGATCTATATAGTCATATTATTTATATATTTATCAAATTTCAAACCATTTTCATATGTCCCCTAACAGTGGGTCAACCCTGTTACTCTACAGTAATTTAACTATGGAAGAAGCCAAGATCTTTGTACAGTACCGCATTGAGCACCAGGTGGCAGCAGACTATGACTTCCTTAAATGGAGAGAAGGTATGTGCTTCTGTCTGTCTTAATATTAATTAAATTACCCCTTTTTAGTATCACATACAATAATATAATTATATTATGTCAACACTGTTACCCAAAGATAAGTAGTATGTAACCATCATACCAAAGCACTACTCACTCTTGTCATGGCAATGTACTGCACTGTGGCGGGAAACAGTGATTAAGTGATAATATGGCTGCATGTACTGCTGTATTAGATGCATTGCCTCATGGTTGTCAACCCTGTTACTGTCAACTAGGTTACCTATTCATGGTAACAGGGTTGACGTGATGGTAACAGGGTTGACATCAGTATGCCATTATCATGATTTATTATATATTCTATCTACGAATGCTTGCCATTTAAAGTTCATTCGTATTTAGACAAATCTAAAATGAACGGTGTTCTTTCACTTTGTTCACAGTGGCAGCCATGTCATTGTCTACAGCTGAAACACAGGCGGTATGTTGCTCAACTGGATGGGGATCCAGTACGGAAACAAATATATGTTGAAAAAAGAGCGGCTGGCATGGGAAAAGAAGACATCGACGGGAAAAGTGAAGCAAATCAGTGAACTGTCAGAAAGAACCAAGCGCAGTGTACGGAAGCGGTGGCGAGATGCACGGAGGAGGTCTAGGGGAAAAGATAAAGAGAGGCATCTAACACCTCCAGCTTCTCCACATGCTGCAAATGAACCATCAAATTAATCAGGTTCAAGGTAAATGTGTGTGTGCGTGTGTGTGTGTGTGCGTGTGCGTGTGTGCATGTATGTGTGTGCGTGCGTGCATGTGTGCGAGCGTGTGTGTGCATGTATAATTATATATAATATATATATATATACATATGTGGACATACCAAAACAGGCAGTTTGAGCACCTTTCGTACACAAAAAGTCCTACTGATTATCACACCACGTAAGAAAGTCAACTATGTCCAGATAGAGCACAGCGAGCTCCGTCTGAACATGCTATTAATACTGCGATTAAAGTTAATCCAACTATTTTCTGGACCAAATTAAGACACAGTTTTGGATACTAAGGACATGTTCGGTAGATTAAATCATACACACACGCACGCACACACACACATTAATAATTATATATATATATATATATATATATATATATATTATGATATAATATACACCAGTGACGCCAGACACACAATCATACATACACGCACACACTTGTCCGCTTCTCGATCGGTATATTGTATTACCTCCGTTTTTTAAAACATTGTTTTATTCGCTTCTAGTCTTTCTAGAAAGTACGTGCTAATGACGTCCTCATCCATCTGCAGACAACGGAAATAAGCCCAGAAAAGGTGTAGTCGACTGGCTGCAAAATGTTACCGAGATTTGGAAAATGCCATTAACAGGCCATTAACAAACAAGAACGGTTGACCGCAAAATACAAAAAGCGGTACCAACGGGCTCGAGAAGCTGTTCTGGATGGCAAAATGATTACACCAAGAACCAAAACGAGGAAAATAGTGGCAGGGTCATTGAACTTCTGGGAAGTAAGTCACAGAAAAGGGGCCCCGGATAGCATCATACGAAAAGCCGACAAATTAATCAGCCTAGGGCATGACATCCCTGACGCAGCCCATCTATGCATGGCACTGATCCCGGAAACATCGACCAAGCTCTTCATCGTAGAGGCAGATGAAGTGGAAGAAGCAGCCGTCCCCGAGAACGTACCAGCAGTGCAAGGAACCATGAAGCTACACCAAGTCATCACACACAACTAATCATGTATGTGCTATGGTGCATGTTTATGGGTACAACATTTCATAATCTGTGCTACCTGTATATACATAATGTGATGATGGAGTATAATTGTGCGCTCTGGTTATAGCTGCACTAGATTACAACAATCCATAGTATTATATGTTTAGCGTAACCATTGTTTACGATTGTATTATTTTAGTGTCAACTCTGTTACTGCCAATTAAGTCAACTCTGTTGCCGGCACTACCAATGTATAAACACTCGATTAGCAGTTATGATGTATGATTTTGTGCACTATATATAACTACACTAGATTGCAACAGGCCGTGGCATTATATGTCTTATTTAGCTATTGATTACGATTGTGTTATGTTAATGTCAACTCTGTTACTGCCAAGTCAACTCTGTTACTGCCAAGTCAACTCTGTTACCATCACTAATACTATGTAAACATATTCAAGTAATACATCTATAACAATTGTTGTCATCTATCCATATGTGTATTGTATCACGTTTCTGAACAGTGAAATATAGTGTTTACAGCTTGGCAGGGTCACATTGAATCACGATGTGATAGGAGCTTCCAAGAATGCACGTGTACTAAAAGGCAGTATAAACTTATCAAATTAAGCACCAAATATTGATCAAATTTTTTTACGATATTTTACTGGACATGGGACACACAATGATTACATTAATGATATCATAATGAATGTTGTATGACAAATAATGTATATGCCACACTAGATAGTTGACAGATGCATATGTAGCATGTGCACCTCTGCATTAAATTACTCCACAATGCAGACAGTGTAAGCCTGCACATTTTGAAAATATGTATTCCAATAATGTTTGATCAAATAAATAATTTTTTTTTTTATTGTAATAGTTTTTAAAAATGTGAAAATAATTCGACAATATGTACCAAATTGGGAGAATGACCCAATTGATTGTGTCGACATTTTAAAATTTAAAGTGTTGATTCAAGTTTGGAAAGTATGATAATCTTCTAGAACAAACATGAATGAAACATGTAAGGTAAGCACTACATTGTTTTTCTTAAGCACGTTTTACTCACAACCATTTACTACGATAAAATGTGTATTATAAGTTTGTGTAAGTTGATCTTTATTGTCTGTAAAATATTATTTATTGCCTGCAGCGATACCAAATTACCGGGTCTTGTGAAAAAGCTTTACAATTGTGTGTCGGCACTAGAGGGCAGCAGTGGTTCCAGCGCAGCGACACCAGCTTTAAGTTCACAATTGACAGAACTGTCGAGTGTCCCTAAAATACACCTTGCAGGTTTCAAGCTAACACTGTTAGCTTGAAAAAGCCTCTTATCAAATTTCCTAGAAATGTTGATAGCTGTTTCATTATTTTTTCTCCGAGTCTTACGTTCTGCACCCCCAATTCTGCTAGGTCTCTTTTTACACCAATTCCCCATCTCCCTTGAGCAGAGTGGTGTCTCAAATTATCACTCTGCACTTATTATGGATTGTTTAGGTACAGAAGTGTAAAATGTTTGTTGTTCTTCTTGTTCCCTGTTGTACAGGGATGATGATCAGGTACGGTATTGCAGAACCACTTCCTGTAGTTTTTCTTTCCAAAGGTTTCTATTCATAGCCCAGTTCTCCATCTTACATCTTTTTCCGATCTTCTCATGTCCGTCCTCCCGCAGTCTTCACACCTCAGTTGTGTCCTTCCGTTTTTAGTGGGTGTTTTTCCGCCTCTGCTCTCTTTGCTAATATTGTTGCATCTATCCTTACAAAGTGACATGCCCATCTCCTCCTGCTTCTCAGTCGTTCTCCAGTTAGGCTGCATTGCATTCCAACCTCTTAGGTCATTCTGTCTACAAATTTGTTGTTGTTATCCTTTGAAGCCAGTTGTTCTCATGAACTTGCAGCTTCTGTTGGGTAAAGATTATTTTGAATGTAATGACGTACACAATATATATGTGTAATAACCTGTAATGACCTCAAAAGCATGTAGAATGTGTTTTCACTATCACTATTGCCAGGCGGCAGCACCAGCAGCAGCAGCGGCCGATTCCGGAGATGCTGATGAAGGCTTAAGTGTTCGGTGATGACGATGAGGAGGAGGTAAGTACACTGACATTTGTAGAACTACAACTGTGCAATATGTGAGAAAAATATAGCACATTCTTCTTGGCAACTCGTATTTATACCAGGTTTGTGGTAGGGACTAATTAGTACGCGACAAAAATTAACAGAACAAAGTCTGATAATGTTTTGCTTAAATTAATGGACATCATAAACTATAGTTGTTGTGCCATATGTGTGTGGATATGTTTAATGAACCACTGTTTTAATGACCATTATTTGTTTATGAAGATCGATCTTTGAGATAACGATGAATGGGAGGCTTGCATGACTTTACTATAAGATGACTTTTAAAACAGACATCCATCTGTGCAAGATCTCCAAATAAAGTTGACAAATTCTCCTTGTCACTTTATGTTGCCGGCTATTAATAATTACACTACAGACATTTAAAGGGAGCCAGGCAGTTCATATACCCGGAATTAGCTACCGTAGTAATTAGTACCAGGAAGTCTGCTTTGTTGAATGTGAAAAAATAAGACATCATTGTATATCATAGGTTATGGCAGTTAACTCCGTCCGACTCGGCTGTATTGCCAAATAAAGCTTGTTTTGCAAATGGGTGTTTTGTGTGCTATTTGAACTTGAAATTGCGACCGTTGTAACGGGCTTACTAAACACAATTTGGCGGGCAGTATGCTTTCAACATAGTTAGTATAGTCTTAAGAACACTATATTAATTAATAAATGAAAATCTAGGAAATGCAGAGTGCCTTCTTTTAAAAGGAATGTTGCCGTAGTCTCACTTGATCAACTGTGTAAACGGGAGAGTGTCTGTGGTTGACTTTCCCAGGTGGACGAGGCTGTGGAGAAACTGAAGCAGGAGTGAGTAGCGGCGTACCAGGCAAAGCTTGCTACAAGTGGGTGTCTTTCCTTCGTAACAGTAATATATTTTTTGTTGGGGAATATATGTACTTTTGTCTATCTTTTGTTTATATGTGTAGTGATTTTTAGCCCATTACAATGTAGGGACGAATCATGTATGCTTTGTCAGGGTTTGCAGTTTCTTCCGAAGGGCGGTTTCTTCCGAAAATGAGAGCAGAGTTGCTGTGATAAGCAGGTGATGACTGAGATATTCAAAACATGACTTTTAGTTTATATTTTGCGTCAGTTATGGCATACAATTAACACAAATATACAGCATAAAACTATGACTTAGTGGAGATTCACTGATGGGCCTCATTTATGTGGATATTGAACGGATTAAACGTGTCATTGTGGCATGCACCACATGGCTTATGGTGGGTGATAAAAGGGAACCATGCTGGATTTTGCTTTTAGGTAACTAATAACACAAACTAATAAGCAAAAACATCAACATGCATATAATGTTTATGTATCCTAATATTATAAGTATTAAATATATTTTATATCTTGAATAGAAGCAATACAAAAAATACATCAGAATAGTTTCCGTAGCAGAAACTCCTTTCTACCCATTTCATCTGGGTATCTCGGAAGTAATAGGTTTTTTCCAGAAGAAATCAAACCCTGATGGTTATCATCAGGTTTGTAGGAACTTGCGCCTGGAGAAACAAGAATGTGACATGGTACAAGGGTCCAGTGCCGTATCGGGTTTAGATTTTAGAGTTCACATTCCTGTTAATGTCATTCCCATAGTGGCTGCACGGTAAGCAGTCCACGTTCAATATATCAACGTCAATCATTTGGCCAATTTCGATTCTCTGCAACATTGAACTTACATTGGTTATTGCATAATAATATTTTTATTTGTACTACACTATGCAGTTCAATCAAAACATGTCACAGTGTGCATAAAACATTGAGCTAAGAACGCAAGTCGTCTTTGACTAAAATGAGAAGAGCTACACACATTCTCTATATTATCCACGGCACACTTTGCAAAGGAAACATTGTTTCAATAGTTTCTCACCCAGCCACTCCTGATGACAGTTTTTAATAATATCATAAAAGTAGCTAGGCTTCATACTACAGAAAGTTAAAGCATCTTGTTTTAATTAAGATAAGATGTAATTGAAACTTTTACATACGTAAAGCACTAAGTACCTTGAAGGGATAGATGGGATTATGTATTCAATCCGGTGTTATTGCATTTTATCACACTAGATATATACCACAGAAACTCATCAATGTGTGTCAATGTTGTACAATCAATAACTTTTAGTAGAAAATGAAAATACATTGCGAAACCTCAGCATTGTAATAATATGTATTGTTTTATATATATACTGATAAATACATACACACACACACACACACACACACACACACACACACACACACACACACACATATATATATATATATATACATTAAGTAGTTTACACCTAATATATATGTATATATTATATAGTTTACACTTTTGCAAAAAGTATATCGTTGTTAAAACATTTGTTAAAGTGTACATACCATGTTGTTACGTAAAGATGCGACCAAATAATTATTTTATTTTATTGTAGGTTCTTTACACTACGCAGTTGGGATCATGTTCCGTCATCACATGTTCCCGCCTTGCACTTATTCTAACATATTCAACATAATGCTGCATATATAATAATGAATGATTGAATCACATGTAAATAAGGAATAATAAGCAAAATTGCATCTTTGCATGTATGTATTATAATATTATATATATATATATATATATATATAATTAATATTAACCATGTGCTGTATCAAGGCAATACAAATTAAATCATTACTATCATAAACCACATCTGAATGTGGGAAATGGTAACTTAAATAAATTATGTTCTGTGTAAACCCTCTCACTGTAACTTGCGTCTGTACACCTCATGATAAGTTGTGATTATACTTACAAAGAAAATGGTTGTCGCCGAATCAAATATCATCCTTTACGTAAAACCATGGGATGATGAGACAGATATGGTCGCATTAGAGAAGTGTGTTCGCTCAATAGAGATGGATTGTCTCCTATGGGGAGCTTGTGAGTATTAATAGTGCCACAGTATGTCGACCTTTACTGCTGCATTCTCTTCAACTCATGCTTACTTCCAGTGAAGACATACGGCGCGGAAACATGGGCACTCACCATCCAGGCAAAGAACCAGCTAGCAACCGCACAAACAAAGATGGAAAGAAGTATGTTAAACATCATATATTGGGAGAGAAAAACGAACATCTGGGTAAGGCAGAAAACAAAGGTTATTGACGTGATAGAACAGATCAGAAGACAAAAGTGGACCTGGCCAGGGCACATCAGCAGACTACGAGATAACCGATCGACATCGCGTATCACAACCTGGAGACCGAAGGGAAACGATCTAGAAGAAGACCGGCGAGACCGTGGAGAGAGAGAGGAAATAGACGAGTACTGGAAGGGCACCATCTGGCAGAGAATAGCACAAAACAGGCAGATTTGGAAACGACATGCTGAGGCCTTCGCCCAACCACGGGTCACTACGGCTGCACAATGATGATGATGTCGACCGTTACGGCTGCCTACTTAAGAAATACGTACCTAAATGTCAGAATCTTGTTTATTTAATATATCTTTTCATTTACTTACCTATAAGACGTGTTTATTTGATAAAGTTGTAGCCAGAACGTCCTGCATCTGCAGTTTTTCAAAAATATTTCTTGGGGCAGGAGGTAAATCTCACTGGGTATATACTTTTGTCAGAGTCATGCCAGCTCCTGCTTGCAGCTTTCTGGATACAGGGGATGCTTGTTGGGGAGAGTTTTACTACTGTGGTAGTATTGCGATAGCTGTATTACTACTGCAATGCTATCTTTGATAGTGTGATAGCTATTGTGATAGTAGGTCGTGGTGTTGTGGAATAGCGAATACGCTGGTAAAGCTTTCCCAAACTATACTGCCTTTGGTCGCTGTTTATTCAAAATAGTGAATGATGCGCTATTGTTGGTACTTGTTGATGTTACGTCAGTAAACAGATAAAATTACAAAATGAAATTGAAAAAAGCATTACAAAGTGAAACAGCTTTTTATTGGCTCAAGTATTCCTGATCTGTTTGCCAACTATATCTACTATCGATAGTTCAGTGTGTAACCAATGTTAACTACTACCACATTGACTATCGCATCGATTGTTTTATGTATTGCTAAACCCCTGCTGGATACTGTCATGTTGTACCCATCACGTGTAGCTAAACTGGTGTCTGTGGGATACGGCATCAAGAAACTCCAGATCTCGTGCGTTGTCGAAGACGACAAGGTGAGCATGGACGATGTGGAAGAGAAGATCCTTGCGTGCGAAGACTACATCCAGAGCATGGACATTGTCGCCTTCAACAAGATCTAGGCAGGTGGCGCCATCTGTGTGCTGAAGCATGAAGGGGATTGTGGGATATACTGCGAGTATAACACTGTCAAATTTGTTCGTTCGTTGTGTCCTATGATTTCGTTGTTGCATTTTTCAAATATATTACCGTTGGTGATATAAGATATGTTTTGGTGTTACAATTAATGCTGCCTCCTCATTCCATGCTTGCCGACAATCAGGTTTGTTGATGTTCAGTTATGAAGTGTGCAAAGACTAAGTAATGCGCACATTAAGTTTAACCGTTTAATGTGACAGTGTTTGCTTGAGTTGAAATAATCATGACATTACTTTGATCTAGTAACTGGCAAAAGTGGAAATTGCCAAATGTCATTACATATAGAGTCGTACTACACCTTGCCACCGTTGCTCTTTCTTCGCTGATTTTCAGTTCAATCAAACAAAGTAAACGTATAGTTTGTCCAGTGATGGATTCCTTTTTGTAAAATGAGTGTTGCGATAAAGAGAAGTCAAAATGAAGCATTTATACATCTCTATACATTAGCTTTATACATCGATGTATAAAGACGAAATCACAAGTTGTCGTGACGTGACAGACCCAGTACACATGTCACAAGATTAACTATGTAAAACAACGATGCATCATGTTTTGAGTTTGTTTATTTGTGTAAGCAGCAAGTCACACCAAACTCGATGGTTTATTCCATTCAATTATATACATCTAAGAAACTTATGATATCTAATCTACACCCTTTATTCACTAAGATTACTTCATATTCTCTACATTCTAGTTGTTCTATCTTTCTGAAGTGAAACGGAATAAATCCATCGACATTTGCTGACGTCGAATGTATCAAGTCACGCGCAGACGACGTGTGATCTTGGTCAATAACCACGTGGACCGATTCCTCATACGTTACTGCTTCTCAGATCTTCGATCATGGGATGTGTTCGTACCAGGGCCGCTTGAGCAGTTGACACATTTCCACTTTCTGGCACTTGCCTTTAAACCCAAAGTGGTGCCACTTGACGACAGGAATGACCAGACCAAGCGTGTTGACGCACATCAGACCCGACTCGCAGCTGAAACAACGCGCACACCGTCCATACTTGCAATTTATACCGTACCTGGTTTGACCCTTTTCAAATGTGAACTTTCAAACGTAAGGCAGCGGTAATGTTCTTAGAAAACAAGGACTATATTGTATTCAAAAGAAGTATCAGATTATTCCATTTATTTCATGTGGTCTAGTCAACATGTAGAACTTGCCGATTCTTGGTGATGGAAAGCTATAAGAACTAGATATCGACGGATAAAGACGAAATCACAAATGCTAAAACGCGATACCGTGTGTGACGCATAGCTGGTAAAATTACATGACATACAAGAATCCTCAAGAACAAACGAACCCGTTGTATTATATAGGGAGTGTATCCGTAGGACCTATTATTATTTACGTTTGTTGCTTTACTGCGCATATCACATCGCAAACACATGAATACTGCACTGTATTAATGTTTAGATACTGGTTTCTATAGGGATGAGCGTTCGATACTCACCTCAACCCATCTGAACACGTGGCGCCGACTTTGGCTTTACATTCGGGGCAGCATCTACAAAGTCTTGTTGTAGGCTGGCAGTCGTCTGGCAGCGTGGGACATTTCACATCCGGGCTACACCTATTGCAACTCATACTGCTCACCTCGGACATCTGCAAACACGATTAGCAAACAAAATCCCGTTACAAACTCGCACTTTACAAAAGCTGCCTGATAGCGAGATAGTGCTTGGATATTTATACCGGCAACTTGCTTAACAAATATAAAGCAACACCTAATTTACTAAATGTGTTTTATTAGATAGGAATGTTTAGAAAACTACCGTTGTTGAATCAAGTGAAAGTTAGTTTATGCCCCTGGGCCCGTATTCTCGAACGACTTACGAATTTCTTAGCGCCATTTTTACATAAAAATGACGTCAAAAGAGCGTAAGTTACGATTTTTTCGCAAGTGCTATTCTCGAAACATTTACTATACGAACATTCGCAAATATGGCGTATATTTCATCGCAAAGTTACGCCAACGCAAGAGGTCGCGTAACTTTTGTGGTATTGCTTTCAGATGGAGATTTCTCAGTTATTTGCTGTTACAACGTCGAAAAAACACATTAGTAAATTGTGTGTGATTCAATGATACTGGTGTGTTTGTAAATTTTTATTGACCGCTGAAATTACATAAATACAAGCGGGACCAGCCAACAAACGGGACCGATTAGTAATTCACCGCAGTAATTTATAGATTCACTGCGTGCTACACAATTACAATTTGGGTAGGCACGTTTAACTACACTTGAAACCACAATTTCTATTTCAGAACACAACAGTATTGCAGACATGAAAATCTATATATCAATGTAAAAAAGACATTATTTCTTTATATAAACATATTCCATTTATTATTTATCATGGCCATGGAACACAGATTTTGCTAAATGTATTTAATATTTCATACGTACATTATGTCAATGTTCCACCACATTTACATAAAAATTAATAGGTAAGTAAGCCTGGCTGCCACTTTCAGATATATATGCTGCTTGAGAAATGCTATATTAAGTGCATCAATATTATGACAACTCGTGATAGATTGCATCATTTATTCAAACATTGACAATACCATCCAAAACAAATATGTAACTGTTATAATGTCAATAATAATTATGTATATAAAATTATATATATATATAGATAGATACTACGATATGATATGTTTGAATATACCTACTTTTGTGTCTACAAAATAACATAACACGTGTAAATATAATGTGTGAGTACACCTGTATTGTTGAAATAAGTTTGATCTTGAAATAGTGCATATACACTAAACCTCAGATATAACAATATATACACACATGCCAACCTAGCAGTCACAGTTATGGAGAAATAAACTGTTTGTTTCTATTTTCTAGGTAGTCATAAATGGAAAATACTGTTGATTATGACAATTACGGGCTGATTTAAAACATTACTGTAAATTTTTGGCACATCCTATTTTCCAGGTGCCAATAATCAAATTTCTTTTCTCACCAAAACAACTTACCAACAGAAGACATAACATTTATCTTGACCTTTACAAAATGTAACAACTGAATCAGTATAAAGAAGATTGCTAACATACTGCTTTTACCAGTAGATCTTAGTATACCAGGTCATCAATTTTGATATAGTCTCCAAAGCGATTGATCATCATCATACAAATCCTTTACATAATTTATTTTGAAAAATAAATACCACTGTTAACAATTTATGCAAACAATGGATATTAATTAAAAGTATTATAATAATTACAGATGTCATAGGAAAACAAGAAACTTGTCGGTATAATGAGGTGTTCGTACACAAATTAGTATTTAAGGTATTTGATGTATAATTGATGTAATGTGAATTTATGGTGGTCTTCCTGGTGTTCATAGTATGTTCGAGTTTCAATGTATCCTTGAGACATTGCAAAGAGAAGAAATGTGCCAGAACATAATGTTAATACAATCGAATGTTGATGTCACTGCAGCACCAATACATGGAGCAGCACAGGCTACGCATGATTCGTAGATTGTTTAGCCACTTTAGATTTTTCTTTTCTGCAGCTACATTGTCTTCTTAGTGCTGTACCATGTCCTGTTGTATCTTTTAGCATCTTTTAATTTCAAGATGCAGCATTCATTCCAGTCCATCAATTTTCTTTCTGAAAACACATGTAGCACATAATAAATATGTTATGTTTCATTTTTAAATACAACTGTATTAGACACACCATATTTTACTGTGCTACTGGTGATACCTAAAACATATATAATAAATGTAGACATATTATACATAGTTGTCCTCTTTAGTGTCCATACAATACATGGGCAAAGTAGATACTACCTAGTATTTATAAAATGTTATAACATGTAAAAAAAAAAGGCTGTACCAGACAACAACACCACTGATAGAGTACACTATTGTGTATATTTCATCATACCATAACCATGTATTGTAATTTACCTTTCATTCCCACTGGTCTTCAGCCTTTGGGTGTGATATCATGGTTATTTGGTAGATGATGCTGGATGTGTGCTGTAAGTACAGAAAATGTCATTGTAGTTGTTTTGTAGCAATAGTGTGTATTGCATTGATTTGTTATGTTATTATGCATTGGGTACATGAAATACTGTTCTTTGGTAATCTTTATTCCTCACTACCTTAGCCCTATACTTAGACACGTCATCTAACATAGTCCATATTCAGGGGCAGATCCAGAGTGGGTAGTCTACGGGGGCACAAATTTGAACAATAGTAGTGGGAGTGCATGTATAAATATCAACAAGTTTTATCCTATGATGCTTTGTGCTTAAATATGCATTGGCATAAAATAATAAATCCACAAAGAGCCTCTTTAATTTCAATAGTATTTAGGCTTAATACACCAATGTAGCACGTAATTAGTTAACAAATACACGGGGCCTGCTAAATGAACATTTAACACAACTGCACAGCCACAAGTCCCTACTATGTTAAACCATCTACTCACTACATTACAAGTTACAACAAACCACAAATCCTGATCTGGAACTGGAAGACATATGCCTCCTTGGTCACGCCCCTTGTTTCCGGTTACGTCTTACGAAGTTACAACTTTGAAGTTTGAGTTTGATTGACTTAGTCAAGTTAGTGACAGACTAGCACCATGCCATGATCATGGTCATGGAATGTGCGCTAGTAGTAAGTAGAGCGATAGAAACACCGATCAAACCAAGTCTCACCTTCACCGGCGCGTCGTCTGAATAGTAATCGACATCATACACATACGCAGGTGGTGTCTTCTAACTGTACTATGTAACAGTGTAGTGAGGATACGTAGACGAGGCGTCAAATTCCTAATTCTGTAATGTAAACATTGACTGGCTTGGCTTGGCCTTGGCGTTAATTCTTCCCCTTGCTTGCGTTTTGTGTCTGTCATTTCCGTTCAAATGCTTCGCTGGCGTTAAGCCCATTAATTAGTACCTAACCTATGCATCAACATATCTCAATGGCAATGCTACATTATGTTTTGCATATTAGCTATATTGTTTAGTCACCAGGTTACGTTGAACAGTTGTGTACTTTAATCTTTTTCATGCACAGCCAGGAACACATGAGCAGCGTTAAAACGGTAAAACATAGCAAAACATCAGTGACCGTATCCGTTGCAACGCAAGCAAACCCTCGCGAGATTTTCGTACGCCAGTTCCGAATTTCTTAGCTGCGAAAATTCGTAGGCGTTTCAAGAATACCAACTTGCGGAATTTCGCAGCTAAGAAATAATCAGCCATATTTGCGCAATTTCTTATGTACGAAATCTGTTTCTTCGAGAATACGGGCCCTGGGCTGTTATTCACGGATTACCTAGTGTTGTGTGATGCATACGGAGGTAGGATAGAAGAGAGACTGGACAAATGGAGAGAGATGGACTAAGATAAGAAGAACGAAGTCGGAACACCTTCCGCCAATGGGGCACACAGACCCGGAGAAGACGAAAAAGTATGGATCACAGGAAAAGTTAACCTCCCAAGTGTACAGACCTTTAAGTACCTTGGCTCTGACATAGACAAGGAGGGAGGTGTCAGTATGGAAACTGACAGCCGAGTGTCGAAGGGGTAGTCTAGGTGGAGGGAACAATCTGGAGTGATATGTAATAAGAACGTTGCACAAAATATGAAAGTTCTGCTCTACAAAACGGTAATTATGCCAACACTTCTCTACGGCTGTGAAACGTGGTCACTATCGGCAAGAGACGAAAGACGACTGGCAACAACGGATATGAGAATGATTAGATGGGCAATGGGCGTATGCCTACAGGAGCACCTGAGGAATGACGACATATTGAAAGAAGCCGATGTGGAGAGCACTGCGGTCATCATAAGGAGAAGACGGCTGGAGTGGTTTGGTCATGTGAAAAGAAGGAAAGAAAGAGAAGACATAAGAGCCACCATGGAGATGAAGATAGAGGGGAAACGAGCGAGAGGGTGGGCCAAGGTGAGATGGCAGGACAGTGTGAAGGAAGATGTAAAGGCATGGCAGATGAAGGAAGAATGGGCTCAGGACGAGAAGAAGTGGAAGAGACTCTGTAAGACACACCATCCCGCACAGGTAGAAGGCGGAGAAAAGTCAGAAACTTGATAAATTGACTATGGCATATGCCTTGAAGTTATTAAAACTTGTTCGCACTTGCTGGCTTCTTGGCAATTACTGTAATACTGGAGTTGGTCCCCCTTTTTCTGTTCTGAACTGTTCTTGCATAGTTACACTTATCGTAGTTGTTAACGTATTACTTTTAGATTGTGTATATTGATTAATAATTCACCTTCTGAGGACGCTAGACTGTGCCATTAAAACAATGTCACCACTATTTCTATTATGTGTTCTATTTTTATCCTGTTCTGTGGCTTTGAGAAATTATGATTTTGTCTTGAGCAAACCATTTTGGAATGTTTGGTTGTCAACGCGACATTTTCGCACCCCTCGACCCTACTCGATTCTTGTCTTGTTTACACAGTTTACCGTGTCTTAACATTTGTTTTAATCGAAGGTTGCTGCCAATCCGCTGCTCTACACCAACATTGAAATTAGCTATAATTCTATTACTAGCAGGAGATGTAAGTGCTACTATTGTGTCGCCATCCGACGGAATTTGTGTATTTTTGAGAAATGACTTTTTTTTAAATTCACATGCTGTGACTTAAATGCATTTGAGTAGGCAGATTTTCATGTGTGATTGTAGCAGGTATTGTATGTAAAATGGTTGATTTCTAGATGATTTGAATAAGCGGAAGGATAGTTTGCGGAGTAATTCTTGCCGGCATTTGTAAATTTTGACGGGTATCACACATACAGGCATTTTACGAGACCTAGAAGTATGCATTTTTAAAATCTATCAGCATGTCAGTGACATGATGATAACAGCAGATGAGAAGTTTAAGATGTTTTATAGGTCACGTTTTCTTAAAATCACACAAAACGTTAACATGGTCGCCTATGGGAAAACCAACAGTGTGCTGACCCCTAACATTCGGATAGACACTACAAATGTTCGATTTGTTCGACATAAAACAGCCTCGCTTTGTGATGTACTCATTTCTAAGAAAATAGACATCCTTGCTGTCACTGAGACCTGGCTTAGAGCACACGACACAGCTCCATTCATCGCTGAAATTTCTTCTGCAGGTTACACTTTTCATCATCGGCCACGTTCAGTTGGACGTTGGCTTTCTGGTGTCGCAACAGATCAAACTCAATTTTTATTCTAGCCATCATTACTCTAGTTTTGAATCCAGATGCATGTATTGAAATTTCTGATTCTTCTTTCTCCGTTTACTTTTAATCTTCGTTTAGATATATCTTCTGCAACAACAAATGCGTTTGATGATATTCTGGAATCTTTTGATATGAAACAACATGTTACCTTTTCGACACATTTACATGTTCATTGGTTTTACCTCTTCATAACCCATTCAACTTGAACAATATCCAGACACCTAGTGTTTCGGATGGATTATCAGACCACCACACTGTGATTGCTATTGATAACGTTTCCATAATTCCATTAAAGTGTGAAACACAATGTTTCTTGTAGAGCCATTTACAGAATTGACATTATACCTTTAATGGCTGATATTGTTAAATCCGATCTTATCACAGACCCAAACGAACACCTGTCTGACTTACATTAATATTACTGTCAAGTATTCAAGGAATTACATGACAAATATGCACCTATGAAAACCAAATTTGTATCACAAAAGCCACCGACTCCATGGATGACTTGCGAAATTTTACTGTCTAAAAGGCGTCGGCGTTATTTAGAGCGTGTATGGCGCAAATCACGCTCACCTCTGGACAGGTCGCGTTATTCTAAACAATGGCACCTCTTTAACAGACAGATGGCCAAAGTTAAGTCAGATTACTACACAAATATGATCGAAAATAAGTCCAATAGTCCACGTCAGTTGTGGAACTGCGTCAATAACATTCTATACACACGGCTCCCTTCTAAAAGTTACACTGGTTTACTACAGTAATTTACTATGGTTTACTATAATAAAAACCTTACTGTATTAAACTAGTGTTTTTTGCGGAATATTTATTTCCTACAGTGAAAATTATGGTTTACTATTGTGAATACTACATTTTACTATGTAGTGGAGCGCAGACGTGTTCAGCTGATTATAATGACAGTATATAAGCTGTGCATTAGATTTTACCAGAGCACTGCAACGTCAACATGTCACCAGCACTGCCCTTGGTGTGAATGCACAGCAGGCTTGTTGGACACATTGGTTGCACTGGGCTATTGTATATTCTCTGTCCAAGGAGACTGCCTACCAGGCAGTAAATGAGAACTAACTGATAAGCACTTACTTGAGAGACTTCTATGATTCTGACAGTAAGCAGCCACAAGGGAGGGCTACCATATAAGATCAGGGAAATTCCTACTTTTAATTTTCATTAACTACTTGAAGTCCTGGCAGGGAAGATAACACAGCTGCATAGTATAATTGTATTAAATGGAAGTCTTAAAAGTAACATAATTATACAGTGGATACTTACACACACACACACACACACACACACACACACACACACACACACACACACACACACACACACACACACACACACACACACACACACATGCACGCACACACGCACACACGCACGCACACACACACACACACATATGCATACATATATCAGTTATCCTGATAGTGTAGAATTGTCATTGTGCAATGCTGATAATGGTTTCACGCAGGCATTAGTTTTAAACAAGTCAGGGCGGACCAGCTGATATATTTGTTGACTCGCAGAAGAAAGATGTGGGGTTACAACCAGGGGGAACTAACACCGGCAATGGGGAACAGAGGCGTCCGGAACAGAATGGTGGTAACCAACGGAATGAACGTAATCAGACAAGTATTAGTCGTTGTGAAACATTAGAATTTTCTGCCAAATCTCTAAAAATCTTGACCTGACTCTGCTGTCTGACCAGTGACCCGATGTTTTGTTATTGGAAGTAAATGGGCGTTAGCAAAAACTCCGGTCCAATCCTACATAATTGATAATACTGGACAGAATTAAAATATGTTAGCTAATGAATAAGCCTACGTGATAACACATTCTTAGAGTACAATAAGGAAACAATGGCTACACTTTTAATAGACCAAGAACAAATTATAAAAACTGGTACGTTGCCTCAGGGCAACAACGTCCAATAAAGGTGTAATGTGGGAAATTGCTGTTTTACGTACACGTAATATAACACGTAAAATAATTTAGACAGTTGTCAACACAAGCAAACTTCACGCACTACAGAACATGTTTCTGTCAACTATTACTACTTTTGCTGCTATTGCCGCTGCCGTAGTAGTACGTACCTGTAGAAGAATAAGAGCAACGACGAAGCACGTCGCCGCGGCCAAGTGTAGATCGTTGTAAGACATGTCTGTCACCGAACAGTCGACACGGCGTCGAGTTTCTGCCGAATGTCAAGTCTCTACTGTCTCTGGTCCTCGGTTGGCCGTGGCGGGGTATAAATACAGCTTGTTCAACGACGATCGCGTCTCATTGGACGGTGCTAGTGTAAGGACGGTAGTAATAAAATCTACGTTTCCCACCGTTGTCTTTTTGAAATTTACGAAATTGAGCGTAGCTGAGATATATATGATCGCAGAATTTACTCTAGAAACAGTGCTACTGACACGGACTTTTAACTGTTATTTCCCAGCTCTAAATGTTCCAAATAATGCAACACTAACCATCTATTTTTGTGCAAAGATGCCTGACGTGTTCATATATTTAGCCTATTTGACAACGATGCAATATTAACGAGTAGACTGTTTCAACCACGCCTCGTATAGTACTGTAAATATTAACGTAATCATTCAGTAGAATGTCCTAATGAATTAGGTGGGTAAATTAAAATGATCTTCTTACCCAAACTATATGCTTAATTAGAAACGGAACGTCTAATAAGGTGGTTTTTCTGTGTCAGAACTGCGAACGTAACTACAAAATGCAGCGGCGTATCTGATAACAGAAAAAGAGGGGACGTGGACAAAAAGCAATCTTTTTAGTCGCCCATTATTATTCCGTGCTAACAACGACAGTTGTAGACCTATGTGGGAAAAAGCAGTACGCCTAAGCAACTCTATTGTTTTCTGTTTTCTATGCGTGAGCTGTCACCGATGACACCGACCTCTTTATGTAGACTAGTTTCTTCATGCTTGGTTTCGTGTACGTTTTTATGCGCTGCATTGTCACAAATAAACTTAGCGGCCGTGGGCTGAGAAAAAATAAGCGAAGTAATGGACTGTTGAGGAGGACAATTCTGTTGCACATGATCACGCGTGAACCGTACATTTCGTAACTTCCACTAAAGGCAAGCACTGTCAACACACCCGGACGGGTCGAGATGACAAAGATATAATATGTGTTTTTCTAGATAGCGAGGACGTTAACACACGTTTCGACGTATATCATATTTTTGTGTAATAGCTGTATGGAATATTTCACCGTATTCGTAGAGCTGCTCTCTGTTGTGGATTTTGACACTAAATGCGGTATTACTAAGCCCGTTTTTGCAAAGACTGGTGAAATGCTTGACATGCACACACGCGCGCGCGCGCGCACACACACACACACACACATTATTTCTCTCTCTCTCTCTCTCTCTCTCTCTCTCGCGCTGTGGTACCTCACAAACTACAATATGTTAATTAGAGATAACCGAAGAATTGTTTTGAATAACCCGAACCGTCAGAACCTGTATTCGTATCCGCGTCTGCCTGCAATCACAAACGTTCTGCCATCGTGAGAGGTCATTCACCCGATGGGTGAAACTGACACGGGGATGTCGTAATAGTACAGCAATAATGACAGAGGGCACCTAGCTAGCATGGGTTACAAATATCTAAAGGCTGTAGGCCACACCAATTTGATTGTTGGGATTACGGATTTTTGAGACAGTTTTGTTAGGGAGGAGGGGGAATAACAATAAAAGTCATTGCACGAGAAAGGTGTTTTGAGTAAATACGTGAATTGTCATATGAGCCATACTGTACATTGCTAAAAAACTGATTTAGCCTAGCTTATATCAAAACTTACTAAACACATACTTTTTATGAAAGTTTAATAAAAGTTGAAGACTTACAATTTAAAATAACAAGTACTGATAACAAGACTTGGCAGATGCCATTATGACGTGTTAACATTACAGCCATAAACGTGTAGATTAGAGGCAGGATATATCTTGTTGTAATATTACCCTTAGCAAAAAATTATATAGAAAGCTATAAATTACTTATAGTATTCTGTAGAAAACTATAGTATATTCTATAGAATTCTATAGTTTTAGAGAATCTATAGTTTTCTGTAGGATTCTATAGAAAACTATAGAAAATTGTATAGATAACTACAGACAATTCTACAGAATTCACTGGAAGTGTAATTCCTGTAGAATTATGTAGAATATTTTAGTGTTTTTTTGGTTTCTGTAGAAATCTATAGAATATCCTATAGCATTTATAGCGTCTTTTATTTCTGTAGGATTCTATAAGTTTTAGATAATCTATAGTTTTCTATAGAAATCTATAGAAAACAATAGAATATCCTATACTATAGAATATTCTATATAATTTTCTATAGTTTTTCTCTGGTTGAAACATTATGGTGGATGTCTGGCAGGAGAAAATAAATAAATAAAATAAATAAATAAAAGTACTTATATATCGCCCGATCAGTCCAAATTGTTCTCGGGCGCTTTACATACATGCACACGTATATAGTAGCATTTTACATAACAATAAATGCTAACTAAGAAATACATATGTAAAAAATATAACATTACCTTAAATATAGTTACTAAAAAAACATGGCTGTATTAGCTTTACTTTACTCTTTATGTACTTTTTTTATTAAAGGAATATCAGTGTAGTTTGTTGATAACGTTGTCGCGCTTACATTTATGCGGGCGTTAAATAATATCCGGGTGACGTTTCTGCGCGTGCGCGTATCTAGGGGAATGCATTTAGCACCAGCAACGACTGTCGCGTTTTCATTTATGCGGGCGTTATGTATGTTTATATGTATAATATTTACATATATGTATATATATATATATATATCTATATATATATACATGAATTATAAAATGTTTGCTTCCCACAGACATAAACAATTTCTGTCGTAAAATAGTTTCATCTCCACGCACACGTCACGTGACTTAGTCTTATACTTGGTCACAAATCTGAAACAGCAAATTATAATTATGTACTTTAACTATAACGCTCGTATTACGACAACAAACGAAACATATTTAACTACTGGATATTATTCATCACTACGTGATCTACTGGTGCTAAATATTATCCCTAACATATGCAATTAAACATCACCCGGATAACACTTAACGCCCGGATAAATATAAGCGCGACAACTTAACTGGTCGTTTTCATGTTTCCCCATCTGGTCGCTTGGAGATCGCCCCACCCTTTTGGAGAGCCACTCTGTTTGCGGTATCCGGCTAACACAATTGAGGCAACTATACAACAATACTCGCTGTGCAAGCAAGATGTGTGTGGGCATTCATCGTCTGAACCGTTTCCCGTCTGAATGGTGCGTGCTGAGTCATCTATAGTTGTTGGTGAACATTGCGAAATACATGAGAATGAAGTTCCGTCCAAAGCAAGGGAAGCCAACCTGAAAAAGCGCAACAGACGCAGACATTATAATTGATGAGTCGGCGTATCGCATTTGCTTTTACAAATACTTAAAGCATCGCTCTGACGTTAAAAAGCCATCCCATTAAAAACGAATTAAGGCAAAATGTACTTCCAGGAAATACAAATAAGGCATTAGCTAAAATCCTGTTTCCACGTGTACACAACGTTTAACATTATATGTAACATTTGTCAACATTAAAAAAATACAGAAAAATACATTTGTAGCATAAATTCGATATGAAACCCGTCTGTGAAGAGATTCCCGCGGAAAATAAAATTTTAATGAGCTAGGCGATCTCGTGGTATCGTGACGCCACTTATGACATTCACTCGCATCAGGCCGACCCTTTCCATGCATTCAGAGCACTACAGGTATAGCTTATGGGTCGAAACGATTGTCAGAATGAGTTGTTGTGCAATATTCCGACGTAATACAAACACTAGTCAACATAGAGGAACAAGCAGTTATCTTACGGTTCCACATGAATCGAATTTTATTCAAAACAATTAATGCGAATGGGCCTACAAGTCGACTAGGATTCGCCGAGCTTTGGTTCGTTTTCAGAATAATTATATCGAATGCAACCAACGGGAGATTATCTACACCAATAAACATACATAGCAAACAGATATCGTATCCAGCTACAGAAAGTAACGTGTATAATCTCATAATATCACTAGAATTACTTCGTGAAAACATAAACAAAAAAAGTGTAAAGACAATCAATGGTTTGCATGGTGTCAGGATTGAAACGGCGTCGCCCGATTATAAAATAAGTGATAAGACACCAACGCTTCTACCAACTGAGCTAGCAGCACCAGCGGAAATTCACTGACTGATTTAAGTTGTTATGACAAATTGTACAACTCCATCATATATCGAAATTCTAGTGATATTATGAGATTATACACGTTCCTTTCTGTACCTGGATACAATATATGTTTGCTATGTGTGTTTATTGGTGTAAATTATCTCCCGTTGGTTGCATTCGATATTATTATTCTGAAAATGAGACCAAGCTCGGCGAAACCTAGTCGACTTGTAGGCCCATTCGCATTCTTTGTTTTGAATAAAATTCGATTCATGTGGAACCGTAAGATAACTGCTTGTTCTTCTATGATGACTAAAGGAATATTGCACAAAAACTCATTCTGACGCTCGTTTCGACCCAAAAGCTATACTTGTAAACATGCTCTGAATGCATGGAAAGGGTCGGCCAGATGCGAATTTGAGTCATATGTGACGTCACATCTCGGCATCCCGAAAAGCGCGCCAAAAATATGCATATTCGAAAATGTCCGGATGCTCAGCATAAAATGTGGAATTTCTAATTCATTGAATTTTTTTGGCTTGGTGGACACGGAAATAGATAGCAGGATGTAATATAACATGAATTCAAGCAATGGATGTTTTTATTCCCTTTAACGTAGTCGCACAAACATTACATTTACAAACAATTACGTCACGGCTGTAGTAGCGCGACGCCAAATACCGAGACTGTTTTCGATCTTTGCAATGTCCGCCTTTTCATTTCACTGGTTAGCAACAGCCGCAGAAATAGCACGGCTGCTCTGCAAAGGTTTCAATGTAGATATAATTTATCAATATTTACACATAAATAGCACGAAAAGTATTTACACGTGCCATAGAAACGCAACACGCATTTACAAAACTATAACAACACGCATAGCAGCTAGTAAACACTCTTTCCTACCTGCTTCTTAGTCGCAGAGTTGTGACGTCACCGCTCTGCGAGTAGGGGCAACTCTTTTCTTAATTCACAGAGCGGTGACATCACTGCTCTGCGAACAGTGGCAACTGTTGTCCTTATTCGCAGAGCTGCTCTGCGAATAGTCTCGTATATACTATTGTTATGTACTGCTAATAATGCATGAGTGTATAAATACAGTGTGGTACGCCACGTTCAAAGTAATGGAACAAAATCATTCAGCCATGCCAATTATGTTCAGTCAGAATGACTGATCGACCCAACAACCATTTCTAATCTAACACACTAGAAGTGTTGAGAAACAACCCATCTTGCTTAGAGTCACTATCAACTGTTCACTCCTACCCTCTTGACACTATCATGCCAAGTGATTTCGGTTTTCTCTTTCTACCACGCATGTTTTCTTTGCTCTCTTTGTCAGTATCAAATGGAGTACCATGGTGTAACCGTATCAAAATACCATGTTGTACCTGTTTCAAAATACCGTAGCAATATACCAGCAGATATGGGTCAAATTCATTGACATGTATTTAAATACAAATAATCTCGAAGGGTTCAAATACAATAAAATGAAAAAGTATATATATAAAAACAAATACGTATTTCAGGTACTTTTCAGAATTCTTTTTACAAAACCGCCAATAGCAAAAATAATGGCAAATCTTATATTGAGATAAGTTGTTTATCAACATAATTTGACGATGTTATGTACAACAATGACATGAGATGTTGCTTACTGACTGGCAATCGTTGGTGTTTGTACCATGTATAAAATACCACATTGTACCTGTATGAAAATACCATGCTGTACCTGTTTCAAACTACAATGGTAGTATACTTGAGTACAGTGTATATCAAGTCACTGGCATTGGAACAGGGAAGGGGCGTTAAAAAAAACCACCTTGAGGTTCTCCAGACATCTCGATCTGCACCCCCTTGAGGCTTGCTGAAATAAACCCATCTTAAGGCACTCTGAAAACCTAAATTTGCACCATAAATGCACCCCCTTTCTCCATTATTGAGGGGTAATCCTATCTCCAGCCCCCATACACCACAAAATGCACACCCCTTCCTAAATGTTGGGGTGCTAAGCTCCTAATCCACAAATATTGGCGACTAAGCCCCCCCCCCGGAAGGTTCCAATGCCTATGTAAGTAAAACATGTATTACCATGTTTAATTTGTTTCCTACATGGATGTTAATTGATGCATATTTTAGCAGCAATATATTTAATGTCTCCAACAGTATTTGTCTTGCTATCCCTGTTGTGAATGTCATTGTGACATGTAGTCTGTGCTATTTCAAATAATGGCTCATTACTGTACACGAGTATTTAAGGATTAATTTGTTAACATGTTGTGTGCTCAATAGTCAATTTGTTTTATTTATCATATACATAATTGTTCATATTGTATTATAATGTATACGTAAAGATTTGATAAATGATTTGTGTCACTAAGAGCATTGCTTGCATTTGTGTACAGGTATGCTCAATAGACTTTATTTTGTATTTGTTTTATTTGGTAATTCAATCTGCTTGGATATTACTGTACATTGTCTGTATGATAAATGTATTTGAATATACGATATAATAAAAATTTCTGAAAATTAACGTGCACCTCTGTTAATAAGTATGTCATACAGAATATTTTCTACGGGATATATTCTGTAGGATATATGCTACAGGAAATAGCCTATAGAATATTTCCTATAGGAAATATTCTATAGAACATACTATAGGATATTTCCTATAGGAAATATTCTATAGAATGCGCAAAAATATTATACAAAATACTATAGGATATTTCCTATAGTTTTCTATAGAAAATGTCCTATAGTTTTCTATAGAAAACTATTTGCCAAAATCCTATAGAATATTCTTTAAAAAAATATAGAAAATTTCCTATAGTTTTCTTTAGAAAACAATGCGCAAAAATCCTGTAATTTTCGATAGAAAATTTAATATAGTTTTTTTTATAGAAAACTATGCGCAAAAATCCTGTAGTTTTCTATAGAAATCTATAGTTTTTTGCTAAGGGTAATTTGACTGGCAAAATTAGAACTTGATAGTCGTGCCTCAAAATATTTCAAAGTTAACTTTGAGAAATAATAAATACTGTCAAATATTAAAAATATCACAATGTTATGATCTAAGCATCTATATAATAATGTTTTACTGTGTGGCTAACTTTTCTAACAACATTTATTTGTGCAATATTTGCAACACAGTAGCAATTACCGTACTTAATAAATTTAGATATTAAAATAATTCCTCTCACACAATAACACAAAAGACTGTTTGTTTCTAATGCAGCACTGCATAATATATAAGTTAACAAATGTAAATTTCACAAGCAATCATATTAACAGTTGTGAATGTTCAAATCACCGATGTTGTTTCACCGATGATTTTGTTCAACTATTGTGACGCCATCCAACGGAATTTGTGTGTGAGTCCTGGACCAGCTGTTAGGCGTAACATTCGGGTAGACACTACAAATGTTCGATCTGTTCGAGATTAGACTGCCTCGCTTTGTGATGTACTCATTTCTAAGAAAATAGACATCCTTGCTGTCACTGAGAACTGGCTTAGACCACACGACACAGCTCCATGCATCGCTGAAATTTCTCCTGCAGGTTACATTTTTCATCATCGGCCACGTTCAGTTGGACGTTGGTTTTCTGGTGTCGCAACAGATCAAACTTAATTTAAATTCTAGCCCTGATTACTCTAGTTTTGAGTCCATCTGCATGTGTTGACAATTCTTATTCTTCTTCCTCCGTTTATTTTATGTGCATTAATCGCCCTCTAGGACACCCAGAAAATTTCTATGAAGACTTTCTGGATCTGTTTGAAAATCTGGCATCTTCTTCGTAGCCTCAACTTACTGATAATACTGGCGGTGGTCTGGCAGGAGAACATAAATAAATAAAATAAATAAATAAAAGTACTTATATAGCGCACGATCAATTAAAATTGCTCTCGGGCGCTTTATATATATGCACACGTATATAGTTGTATTTTACATAAAAAGACATGCTAACTAAAAAATAAATATTTAAAATATATAACATTACCTTAAATATAGTTACTAAAATAACACGGCTGTAGTAGCTTTACTTTACTCTTCATGAACTTTTTTTATTACAGGAATATCATTGTAATTTTTTGATAACGTAACTGGTCGTTTTCATGGTTCCCCATCTGGTCGCTTGGAGATCGTCCCACCCTTTTGGAGAGCCACTCTGCGGTGACCGGCTAACACAATTGAGGCAACTATGCAACAATACTCATTGTGCAAGCAAGAGGTGTGTGGGCATTCTGAATGGTGCGTGCTGGGTCACCTATTGTTGTTGGTGAACATTGCGAAATACTTGAGAATGAAGTTCCGTCCAAAGCAAGGGAAGCCAACTTGAAAAAACACAACAGACGCAGACATTATAATAGACGAGTCGGCGTATCGAATTTGCTTTTACAAATGCTTACAAATACTGGTGTCGCAACATATCAAATTTAATTTACATTCTAGCCTTGATTACTCTAGTTTCGAGCCCATCTGCATGTGTTGAAATTTCTGATTCTTCTTTTTCCGTTTACTTTATTTGCATTGATCGCCCTCCAGGACACCCAGAAAATTTCTTTGAAGACTTTCATGATCTGTTGGAAAATCTGGCAATCATTCGTTCAGAATTTTACATTCTTGGTGATTTTAATCTTTATTTAGATATATCTTCTGCAACAACGAATGCATTTGATGATATTCTGGAATATGTTGATATGAAACAACATGTTACCTTTTCACACATGTACATGATCTTTGGTATTACATTTTGATAACCCATTCAACTTGAACAATATCCAGACATCTAGTGTTTCGGATGGATTATCAGATCACCACACTGTGATTGCTAATGTTAACGTTTCCATAATTCCAATAAAGTGTGAAACACAATGTTTAATTCTTATAGAGCCCTTTACAGAATTGAAATTACTGCTTTAATGGCTGATAATTTTAAATCCGATCTTATCACAGACCCAAACGAACACCTGTCTGACTTACATTAATATTACTGTCAAGTATTCAAGGAATTACAAGACAAATATGCACCAATGAAATTTAAATTTGTGTCACAAAAGCTCCATAGATGACTTCCGAAATTTTACTACGTAAAAGGCGTCGTCGTTATTTAGACTCTGTAACAGACAGATGGCCAAAGCTAATCAGATTACTACACACATATGATCGCAAACAAGTCCAATAGTCCACGTCAGTTATGGAACTGCGTTAATAGCATTCTATACACATGGCTCCCTGCTAAAAATTTACTATGGTTTACTACAATAAATTTACTATGGTTTATTATAATATAAATCTTACTGTATTAAACTAGTGTTTTTGCGGAAAGTTTTTTCCTACAGTGAATATTTTGGTTTACTACTGTGAATGCTACATGTTACTATGTAGTGGAGCGGAGACGTGTTCAGCTGATTTATAATGACTTTACCAGAGCACTGCAACGTCAACATGTCACCAGCACTGCCATGGGTGTGAATGCACAGCAGGCTTGTTGGACACATTGGTTGCACTGGGCTATTGTATATTCTCTGTCCAAGGAGACTGCCTACCAGTCAGTAAATGAGACCTAACTGATAAGCACTTACTTGAGAGACTTCTATGATTCTGACAGTAAGCAGCCACAAGGGAGGGTTACCTTATAAGATCTGGGAGATTCCTACTTTTAATTTCCATTAACTACTGGAAGTCCTGGCAGGGAAGATAACACAGCTGCATAGCATAATTGTATTAAATAGAAGTCTTAAAAGTAACATAATTATACAGCGGATACTGCTGATAATGGTTTCACGTAGGCATTAGTTTTAAACAAGTCAGGGCGGACCAGCTGATACGTTTGTTGACTCGCAGAAGAAAAGTGTGGGGTTAGAACCAGGGGAACTAAGACCGGCCGTGGGGTACAGAGGCGTCCGGAGTAGAATGGCGGTAACCAACGGAATGAACGTAATCACACAACTATTAGTCGTTGTGAAACATTTAGAATTGTCTGCCAAATCTCCAAGAATCTTGACCTAACTATGCTGTCTGAGCAGTGACCCGATGTGTTGTTATTATGAATGATTGGCCTTAACCGGCTGCACGCTTACATCTCTCTCGATATTTCTGCCAATTTTAGTACGTTTCAAATATCCATCAACGCTGACTTTCACTGTATACGTACATAAACCTGCGGGGATCAAATGAATCCGTTGCGTCATCGACAAGATCGCCGTACGTGTGTGTTTTACTGATTCTAAAAACTGTGTTTATCTTACACTGTTCATGGGAACTTTCGGCTGTTCACTCGACCATAACCTTGTTGCGCAACCCTGTCGACCCATACGTATACGGCCTGTCAGTTGCTTCCTCTTTCTTGTGCGCCACGCATGAATGCCAACACATGGCGAACCTTAGTTGATCTCGATATTGCTGCCTGGTTACCAACGAGACGCGGCTGCCGGGGGTGGGCTCGGAAACAAAGAGAAATTATACCAATGGTCGGACATCGACCACCTATCGACCAACCATGCACACGCCATTGTAACAACAATCTAGTACAAGTACCCGTGGTACAGCGCAGGGGTGTCACCCACCCGCGAACCAAGCGGGGTTGTCGTAGGGGTCACCGCAAACAACAACAACAAGTCAACTCGATCATCGGAAACATACCTGCAATGCATTTTCTGGGGCGACAGACGGGACCCAATCTCTCGAACCTCCAAGTATGTGCCACCAAACGGAGCAAGCTGTGCACCTGCCATGACCATCTGCTTAATAAACGCTCAGTCGGTGAGGAATAAGATGACACCCCTTTGTGACTACGTTATAGAACATGGCTTTGACATCGTGGCCTTCACTGAAACTTGGTTACGAAATTATCCTGATGATGACCAGACTGTCAGAGTCCTGACAATTATTGGCTACATATTTACCCATGTTCCGGGGAGACAACACAGGAACACCACAGCCAGAGGAGGTGGGGTTGCCATCCTCCACAAATCTAACATTAAAACGGCATCAAAGTCTTCGTGGAAAGCCAAATCGTTCGAGAACTTTGAAGTCACACTTAGTGCTTCTTCAACGGTGAAACTGGCTATCATCTATCGTCCTCCGCCATCAAAAAGAAACAAGTCCACAGTTGTCCTCATTCTGGGTGAATTCCAAGACTTCCTCCAGCACCACTTGGTAAAATTTCAGTTCTTCTTCCACTATGAGGACCCACTGAACGTTGATCCTTCCCGCTTCCGTGACATCCTTTCGAACCACGCTCTTTGCCAGCATGTGTCGGGACCCACTCACATGGATAGATATACTTTAGACTTGGTTATCACCAAATCAACAGACAATCTGGTGTCAAAGACTACTGCATCTGCTTCTTGACAGATCATGGCGCTGTCCATTGTGATCTATGTTGGTATAAGGATGGCTCGTTTCCAGTCCATGGGTCATGTTCCACTTGTCCCTTGACAGATCATGGCGATGTCCATTTTGGTCTATATCTGCCAAAACCTCAGCCGCTTCGACGCTCAGAGCAATACAGGCATTATGCTGCAATAGACAAACAGATGCTCCGAGTTGACATTGAGGCATCAACTCTGTGCCTCGACCCTGCCACCTCAACAACCAGTCTCCTCGAGCAGTGCGGACACGAACTGTCACGGTTCGACCCAAAGTTCTTTGGTTCAGTGGTGACATCAAGATGGCTAAGTAGAAGAGACGGCAATTGGAGACGAGATGGAGACAGTCATAGCTTACAATTCACCGCGATCTCTTCAAAGAGCAGAGACGCCACGTCAATCAGCTCATCTCCTCCGCTAAATCTTCTTAGTACACTGCAAAGATCACCGAAGCTGCATCTGACCACAGACAGTTGTACAATGTTGTCAACGCCCTGTTGATTAAGCCTGAAACTAGCCTGCCTGGTGGTGGTTCACTGGAACAACTGGCCAGCAAATTCAGTGCATTCTTCCAGGACAAAATCAGACTGATTCAGAAGAATTTGACGCGCAAGGCAGACCCCAACTATGTGCATTCATATGAGAGTCCAGGCACTGTGGGCGATAAACTCAGCTTTTTGTTGCCTGCAACGGAAGACGAGGTGAGACGACTGGTCAACCAGAGTCCCTCAAAGTCGTGTTCACTCGACCCAATGCCGACCTGGCTTCTGAAAGAACAGTTAGACTGTCTTCTATCAAACATTAGAAACATTGTCAACGTGTCCATGTCTACAGGAATTGTTCCAACAAAAATGAAAGCTGCGCTCGTGACGCCCTTGCTCAAGAAGCCTTCTTTGGACAGGGATGTCATGAACAACTTCCGCCCTATCTCTAATCTGTTCTTTATCTCAAAGTTGACAGAGAGGGTTGTGCTGAACAGGCTCATTGACCACGTCTCGTGCAACAATCTGCAGGAAAAATTCCAATCCGCCTACAAGCCGAATCACAGTACTGAAACTGCACTGATGCGAATCCAGAATGATATCTTGATGACCCTGGACAACATGAGGGGTGTCGTGTTGATCCTACGTGATCTATCAGCGGTCTTTGACACTGTAGATCATACGCTGCTATTGGCTTGCATGAAGAGCGCGGGTGTCATCGGCGTCGCGCATCAGTGGTTTGAGTCATACTTGACGTCGAGGACTCAGACTGTCTGTCTAGGCCAGACCCAGACAGACCCGTCGGAGCTGCTCCAGGGAGTGCCAGAGGGGTCTGTTCTTGGCCCAGTTTTGTTTACATTCTACACGGGACCCATTGGGCAGATAGTTAGGCGGCACCGACTTGACTCCCATCTCTTTGCCGATGATTCTCAATTGTATGTCTCATTTAAGATGAAGGACACTAACGATGAGACCGCTGCACTGGCACGCATCCAAGCATGTGTGGGAGAACTGAAAGCATGGATGACTCATCATCGTTTTCAGCTGAGTGACAACAAGACTGAAGTACTTTTGATCACCACACCAAGCTCGGCCAGCAAGCACAGCCTGACTGATGTCGTCATTGGTGACAGCATCCTCAAGCCTACGACCGTCGCTCGCAACCTTGGAGTGATGTTTGACAGTGAGCTCAGCGTGAAATCGCAAGTGTCGAAACTGTGCCAGGCAGCAAACTTTCATCTACATCGAATTCGTTCCATCAGAGATTGCTTGACACAACATGCCACTGAACTCCTGGTTCACACCCTCGTCATATCACGACTAGACTATGGAAATGGCCTCCTTTACGGTGAACCTGATCAGCTACTGGACAAGCTGCAGAGAGTTCACAATGTGGCAGCTCGCATTGTGGTCAAAGCCAGTCGCTATGATCATACAACACCCATCCTAGAGACTCTCCATTGGCTTCCCATCCGGTACCGTATCGAGTACAAGGTCGTACTGATGACGTTCAAAGCCCTTCATCTGCTTGCGCCGAGCTACATCACAGACCTGCTCCAGTTCTACCAGCCCAGCAGAACGTTGCGATCGTCATCAGATTCTCTACTGAGTGTACGCAGTACACACCTCCGCCAGTACGGTGATCGTGCCTTCTCCATCGCTGCTCATCGCCTGTAGAACGATCTTCCCCACGATATGCGCAAATGTGACTCTTTACACCACTTCAAAAGACTCCTAAAGACTCACCTGTTCAAACGAGCCTTCTACTCCTGAACTTTCATTGTCGTTTCGTGTGTCGCTCGATTGGACTTTTTAATTATTATTTATTTATTTATTCTATGCTACGTTTTTATGATCTTAAATTTATAGTGCTGTTTTTTAATGTTTTTTATAAGTTTCTTAATGATAATTTGATTGCAAATTTGGTGCCATTTTATGATTTTCGATATCGACGTTTTTATTATTTTTGTCTCAGCGCCTTCGAACAGGGTAACCAGGAATCACGGCGCTTTATAAATGCTCTACTTATTACTTATTATTATTATTGGAACTAAATGGGCGAGCAAATCCTACATAATTGATAATACTGGACAACATTTAAATATCTTAGCTAATGTATAGGCCTACGTGATAACCCATTCTTAGAGTACAATAAGGAAACAACGGCTACTCTTTTAATAGACCAAGAACAAATTATAAAAACTGGTTCGTTGCCTCAGGGCAACAATGTCCAGTAAAGGTGTAATGTGGGAAATTGCAGTTTTACGTACACGTAGTATAACACGCAAAATAGTTGAGGCAGTTGTTAACACAAGCAAACTTCACGCACTACAGAACATGTTTCTGTCAACTATTACTACTGTTGTTGCCATTGCCGCTGCTGCTGCTGCTGCTGCCGCTGCTTCTGCTGCCGCTGTCGCTGCCGCTACCGCCGCTACCGCTGCTGCTGCTGCTACCATTACTACTGGCAGTATACGCGCCTATGAACGGACTGGTCCCTGATATATGGCGCTATAGAAACGCCTTATATCAGAATCGTGTTTATTTGGGTATTTTTCATTTACATATAAATAAGACTTGTTTATTTGATAACAATTGTAACCAGTACGTCCTGCGTCTTTGCAGTTTTTCATATTCGTGGTCACATGTTAACAATTTGTTAAATAATTAAAAAATTCATAATTTCTGTACATTTAATTTAAGAGAAAGCTTCTCTAACTACTAACATTTGTCCAAAGTAAATCTCACTGTGTATGTACTTTTGTCGGAGTCACACCAGTTCCTGCATGCAGCTCTCTGGATACAGGGGATGCTTGTCGGAGATAGTTTTACTACTGTGGTAGTATTGCGATAGCTGTATTACTACTGCAGTGCTATCTTTGATAGTGTCATAACTGTTGTGATAGTAGGTTGTGATCTCGTGGAATAGCGAACACGCAGGTAAAGCTTTCTCAAACTATACTGCCTTTGGACGGTGTTTATTCAAAATGGTGAATGATGTGCTATTGTTGGTAATTATTGATGTTAGGTCAGTAAATAGATAAAATTGCAAAATGAAATTTAAAAAAAAGCATGATTACAACGTGAAACAGCTTTAGTGTGGCTCGAGTATTCTTGATCTGTTTGTTAACCATATCTACTATCGATAGTTCAGTGTGTAACCAATGTTAACTACTACCACATTGACTATCGCATTGATTGTTTTATGTATTGCTAAACCCCTGCTGGATACTGTCATGTTGTACCTATCACTTGCAGCTAAACTGGTGCCGGTGGGTTACGGCATCAAGAAACTCCAGATCTCGTGCGTTGTCGAAGACGACAAGGTGAGCATGGACGACGTGGAAGAGAAGATCCTTGCGTACGAAGACTACATCCAGAGCATGGACATTGTCGCCTTCAACAAGATCTAGGCAAGTGGCTCCACCTGTGTGCTGAAGCATGAATGGGATTGTGGGATATACCGCGAGTACAATACTGTCAAGTTTGTTCGTTCGTTGTGTATCCTATGATTTCGTTGTTGCATTTTTCAAATAAATTACCGTTGGTGATATAAGAGACATTTTGGTGTTATAATTAATGCTGCTTCCTCATTCCATTTAGCCTGCTGACAATCACGTTTGTTGATGTTCAGTTATGAAATGTGCAAAGAATTTAAGTAGTGCGCAGAGTAAGTTTAATCGTTTAATGTAACAGTGTTTGCCTGTGTTGAAATAATCATGAGATATTACTTGCAAAAGCGAACATCTGTCAAACAGTAACGACACTAGTGGCGGGCTGTTCATTGGAACAGTTTTTGTCGGCAGCATAGATCGCCATGAATGGCACACAATCCTGCATGTGAACGGGCAAGATGTGAAATTAAAACTGGACATGGGCGCAGATGCAAATGTGCTACCACTCGACGTGTATCGACAAATACAGTCAGAGGCTCTACTCATGCAGACGGACACTGCACTAACAGCATTTGGCAACAACAAAATTCGTCCGGTCGGTGAGGTGAAACTTCAGGTCACGTGTCCACGAACGTCGTTGTCCACTATGCTCAACTTCTACATCACGAGCGCGTCAAATATTGCTATATTAGGTTGCAAGGCATGCACAGTGATGAACTTGGTGAAGAGAGTCGCTGTAGACACGGTCACAGACACTAACGTGCTAACCAAATCATGCTTGAACAATACAAAGACGTGTTCACTGGTATTGGCGAATATAAAAAGCCGTACCACATCGAGGTTGACAGCAACGTTCCACCAGTCATCCAGCACTGCCGGAAGGTACCGTACGCCAGGTACGACAAGCTGAAGCAGACACTGGGTGACCTCGAGAGCAGCGGCATCATCGCAAGTGTTGACCGTCTTACTGACTGGGTGCACAACCTGGTTATAACCGAGAATCGGCAGGATGCGGGTGTGTTTAGACCCCAAACCGCTAAACAAAGCGATCAAGCGTGAGCGGTACGAGATACCGACTCCAGCAGACGTGCAGAGCAGACTGAGTGGCATGAAGATATTCACGGTCATCAACATGAAGGACGCGTATTGGCACGTCAAGCTATCCGACGAGTCGTCGTACTAGTGCGCGTTTTACACACCGTGGGGAAGGAAGAGATATTTGGGTTCAGCTCATCGAGTGAGGTCATGCAGAAGAGAAATGAGGAAGCATTCTCCGACATTCAAGGCGTGAATATCATAACCGACGACTTCATCATAGCTGCAAGAAACGAAACGGAGCACGACGCAAAGTCCTGCATCGGGCGCGCACAGAGAATGTCATATTCAACGCGACCAAAATCCAGTTCAAGGTGACAACCGTCGCCTACATGGGGAATCTCGACACTGCTGACGGCATGCGCCCGGATCCAGCAAAGATCGAGGCGATCGTGAACATGCCGCCGCCAAGCGACAAGCATGGTTTGTTGCGACTACTTGGTATGATAAAATATCTGTCACAGTACATACCAAATGAGTCTGTCGTCACAGCTCCACTTCGGATGTTGCTGAAACAGGATGTTGAGTGGGACTGGCAGCATGAACACGACGAAGCTGTGTGCAGAATCCGGAATGCTTTCACAAATGCGCCGACATTACAATACTATGATGTCGACAAGCCAGCGACTATTCAGGCTGGTGCTTCGCAACGAGGTCTAGAGTTGTGTCTTCTGCAACAAGGTCGTCCTCCAGTAGCATATGCGTCGCGCGCGTTGACCTCCGCCAAAGAGAACTACTCTCAGATAGAAAAAGAAATGCTGGCAATCTGCTTCTCGTGCGCAAAGTTCCAACAATACATCTACAGGAAGAGCGCTGTCGTGCATACAGACCACCGTCCGCTGGAAGTGATCCTCAAAAAGCCAATCGCCAAGATTGCAGATTATGATTCTTCAACTTCAGAGGTACACACTTGAGGTGAATTACATCCCAGGGAAGTACATGTATGTTGCGGACACGATGTCACGAGCATTGATAACAGGAGAGTCTACGAGCGGTGTGGCAGAGGACGTTGAGGTTATGGTCCATAACCTTATCAACAACTGCCTGTTAGCGTGGAGAAGATGGGTCGATTCAGAGAAGCGACAGCGAGTGACAAATCACTACAGTCAACTATCAACAGAGGGTGGCCGAGAAAGATGTCATCAGTTCCGAGAGAGATTCAGCAGTACTGGTACGTCCGAGACGAACTGCATGCATTTGATGGTCTGATACTACGGAGCGATCGTCTAATCGTTCCCGGAGATATGCGGCCAGACATGCTGAAACTCATACATGAGAGACACCAGGTAGCAGAGAAGTGCCAAGACGCGAGCACGAACGGTTCTCTATTGGCCAGGAATGTCACAGGACATTGAGTTGGTCACGGAACAATGTCATATATGTCTCAGATTCAGAGCCAGCAATCAGAAAGAACCACTCATCCAGCGAGATTTTTCAGAACTGCAGTGGCAACGGGTCCCAGCCGACATAATGACATTCAAGGGACGCGACTACCTAGTTGCAGTCGACTGTTACTCCAAATTCCCCGAGATCGCGCTTCTAGAAAGCAAGACGACAGCTAGCGTCAACATCCACTTGAAGTCGATGTTCGCTAGACATGGAATTCCGGAGGAAATGATCAACGACAACATGCCATTCTCCAGCAGAGAGTTTGTCGACTTCGCAAGAGAATGGAAAATGGGCCTGACCACGTCGAGTCCAAATTTTCCGCAACCAAACGGCCAGAGCGAACGGGCTGTGCAAATGATGAAAAACATTCTCAAGAAAGCCGACTTCGAGGGACGTGACCAATACCTGGCATTGTTGGAATATCGCAACACATCGGTTATTGGCTTGACACATTCACCAGCGCACATGTTGGTGAGTCGTATGCTTCGCTCCAAGCTGCCAGCGAGATCGAACTTGTTCACATCACGAGTTGTTGATGCTCGACGTCAACTTCAGCAGCGCCAGTGTCAGTACTACGACCGAGACGCGAAGCAGCTGAGCGAGTTGCAGCCGGGCAGTGCAGTGCGTGTCCGACATCAAGACGTGTGGGAGCCAGCGGTCATGTTACGCAAAGAGGGACATCCACGGTCGTACATCGTCAGCCGTGAAGGTCGAGAGTATCGTAGAAACTGGCGACACCTTATGGAGACTTCCGAGAAACGACCTGAGGTATCGACATCGGTCGACGTTCCGTTAGACGCACCACAGCCACGACCTGTCGAGAATGCAGAGCGACAAAGCGAGTTGCAGCCGCCTGAGCTGCCACCAGCACTGGCGACCGGCGCTGCAACGACAGTTCGAACAGCATTTCGAGGGAGAATCGTTAAGATGCCGTAAAAACTTGCTGACTACGAGTGCTAAGCAGTATAGGCATGTGCTGGTAACCTCTGCCTAACACTGTCTTACTACTGCAATGGAAACGCCCAGGCTGATAATTGCCTGTAGGCATGTGCTAGTAACCTCTGCCTAAATAATTCCACATTCATTGTTGCGTCATGTTTGCTGTTTAATCCTAGTGTGCTAATATTACTTTTATTGCAGATGGCAGATCCATGCTCTGTTATAATGTTGTGATTCGCATATATAATGTTTGTGTTTAATCGAGCTTATATGTTTTCTTTGCAGCCTTCTATTTTTCTTCAGAAAAGAGATGTCATAGCTGTGGTGTTCACAGTAAGTACAGTGCCGACACCTGTTGATTAATTATATACTAAGATAGCATACCCACCGTGAGCTAGTGACGTCTGGTGGCTACTCGGTGAACCGTATTGTATTAGTAGCCAATCAAAGGGCTTGAATAAAGTGTATCGGGCCGTATGTCAAAATGGATAACATTGTGTCTTGTAAATATGATGTCTTGTTGATTACCATCCTTAGTATCGAAGTACTACATATTCTTTATATTATCCAAGGCACATTTTGCAAAAGAAACATTGTTGTAATAATTTCCCACCCAGCCACTCCTGATAACACTTTAAATAATATCATAAAAGTAGCTAGGCTTCATATTACTGAAAGTTAAAGCATGATGTTTTAATTAAGATAAGATGTAATTGAAACGTTTACATACGTGAAGCACTAATTATCTTGTAGGGATAGATGGGATAATCTATTCAAACTGGTGTTATTGCATTTTATCACACACTATATATATATATTTTTTCATTTTCTAATAGCAGTTTTTCATAGTACAACATTGACGAGTTTCAGTGTTATATATATGTGTGTGTGTGTGTGTGTGTGTGTGTGTGTGTGTGTGTGTGTGTGTGTGTGTGTGTGTGTGTGTGTGTGTGTGTGTGTGTGTGTGTGTGTGTGTGTGTGTGTGTGTGTGTGTGTGTGTGTGTGTGTGTGTGTGTGTGTGTGTGTGTGTGTGTGTGTGTGTGTATAACACTGAAACTCGTCAATGTTGTACTATGAAAAACTGCTATTAGAAAAAGAAAATATATTGCAGAACCTGAACATTGTAATAAAGTGTATTGTTATAATTGTATATATATATATATATATATATATATGTATATCCGATATACTTTTTGCAAAGGTGTAAACTACCTAATATACATACTAATAGTTTACACCTTTGCAAAAAGTATATCGTTGTTAAAACATTTGTCAATAAGTGTACTTACCATGTTGTTACGTAAAGATGCGACCAAATAATAATTTTATTGTAGATTCATTATACTACGCAGTTGCGATCATGTTCCGTCATCACATGTTTCCACCTTATTCTAACATTTTCAACATTGCATAATGCTGTATATATATATAATAATGAATGAATGAATGTAAATAAGGAATAATAAGCAAAATTGCATCTTTGCATACACGTATTATATATATATAATTAATATTAATTATGTGCCCTATCAAGATAATAAAATCATTACTATCATAAACCACATCTGAATGTGGCAAATGTTCTGGGTAAACACTGTCACTGTAACTTGCATCTGAGCACCTCATGATAAGTTGTAATTATACTTGCAGAAAAAGTGGTTGTCGCCAAATCAAATATAATCCTTCACATAGAACCATGGGATGTTGAAACAGATATGGTCGCATTAGAGAAGTGCGTTCGTTCAATAGAGATGGATGGACTCCTATGGGGAGCTTTTTAGTATGCATAGTGCCACAGTATGTCGACCTTTACTGCTGCCTTCTCAAGAAATACGTAGCTAAACATCAGAATCTTGTTTATTGGGTATTTTTTTATTTACATATCTATAAGATATATATATATAGTTTATTTCATAAAAAATTGTAGCCAGAACATCCTACATCTTTGCAATTTTTCTATTCATGGTCACGTGTTAACAGTGTTAAATAATAATAATTTTGGATAATTTCTGTACATTTAATTTTGTCAAGAGAAAGCTTCTCTACCTACTAATATGTTTCAAATCAATAACATTTCTTAGGGCAAGAGGTAAATCTCACTGGGTATGTACTTTCGTCGGAGTCATGCCAGCTCCTGCTTGCAGCTCTCTGGATACAGGAGATTCTTGTTGTGGATAGTTTTACTACTGTGGTAGTATTGCGACAGCTGTATTACTACTGCAATGCTATCTTTTGATCGTGATATCGTGGAATAGCGAATATGCAGATAAAGCTTTCCCAAACTATACTGCCTTTGGACGCTGTTTATTCAAAATAGTGAATGATGCGCTATTGTTGGTACTTGTTGATGTTACGTCAGTAAATAGATAACATTGCAAAATGAAATTGAAAAAGTATATTTACAAAGTGAAACAGCTTTTGTGTGGGTGAAGTATTCCTGATCTGTTTGCCAGTTATATCTACCATGGATAGTTCAGTGTGCTACCAATGATAACTACTATCACATAGACTACCGCATTGATTGTTTTATGTATTGCTAAACCTGTACTGGATAAGGTCATGTTGTACGGTACAACACGACAGTAGGGGGACTTAATTACTTAAATTTTATACTTGAGTAGAAATAAAAGTAATTCACCACAGAACTGCTTGAGTAGAGATAAAAGTAGCTTCTAAAAAACCTACTTGAGTAAAAAGTAAAACTACTTTCCAAAAGTACTTGAAGTAAAAGTAGAAGTAAAAAAACGGAAAGATGTTTCGTTAAGCAAGTAACCAACAATAATTACTGCATTGGCGAATCAAAAAAATGAAGAGAGAGTGAAAATAATTACTGTTTATCTCCAACATATATGAATTATGTATATGAATAATGTTCTATAGAAAACTATATATATATATATATATATATATACGCGGTTAAAGAAGCTTATTAATATGCCAGCCAACGTCAATGTGTATTATGTTTAAATGCCCTACGTATACTGTTGAACTGAATAAAATTCACATATGTTGTGCAGTTTTAAACTAGATTACGGATTAAAAGGCCACGGTGAACTGAACGATAATATGGTACCTCCGCAGCCTAATATGCAAATGAGTTGACAAATGCAGTGTTAAGGTTGACTAAATGTCAAATTGAAGGAGCAGCTATAATGGAATCAGTTCGTACTTGTTGAGTTCAAAAATGGGATCTAAACATGGCCTGGACAACATGAAAGGAAGCAACCAAAAGTACATTAAGATTGGCTTCCAGTTAAATAGTATATTGCTAACAGGGTCTGTTTTATGTAATACTCGGTACAACAACGCTACGTAAGAATTTCCTTGTGACGGAAAGGTATAAGAATTACACATCGATGTATAAAGACGAAATCACAAGTCGTCGTGACCTGACAGACCCAATACACATGTCACAAGACTAACTATGTAAAACAACGACGTATCATATATTGTGTAAGTTTATTTGTGTAAGCAGCAAGTCACACCAGAGTCGATAGTTTATTCCATTCAACTATAGACATCTAAGAAACTGATGACATGTATCTATAGATATCTAATCTACACCCTTTCTTCACTAACGTTACTTTATATTCTCTACATTCTAGTTGTTCTATCTTTCTGAAGTGAAACGGAATAAATCCATCGACTTTTGTTGACGTCGAATGTATCAAGTCACGCGCTGACGAGGTGTGATCTTAGTCAACAACCACATCGACCGATTCCTCATACGTTACTACTTCTCTGATCTTGGATCAAGGGATGAGTTCGTACCAGGACCGCTTGAGCAGATGACACATTTCCACTTTCTGGCACTTGCCTTTAAACCCAATGTAATGCCACTTGACGACAGGAATGGCCAGACCAAACTTGTTGACACACATCAGACCCGACTCGCAGCTGAAACAACGTGCACACCACCCATACTTGCAACTGATGCCGTACCTGGGTTGATCTTTTTTAAGTGTGAACTTTCCAAACGTAAGGCAGCGGTAATGTAATTTAGAAAACAAGGACTGTGTTGTATTCAAAATACTATTAGATTATTCCATTTATTTCCATGTGGTCTAGTGAACATATAGAACATGCCGATTCCTGGTGATGGAAAGCTATAAGAACAACATATCCACTGATAAAAACGAAATCACAATTGCTAAAAACGTGGTACCGTGTGTGACGCATAGAGAGTAACGTTACATGACATACAGGAATCCTCAACAACACAAATCCATAGTAGCATATAGGGAGTGCATCTGTAGGACCTATTATTATTTACGTAAGCTGCTTTACTGCGCATATCACAGCGCAAGCACATGAATACTGCACTGTATTAATGTTTAGATACTGTCGGTGGCGCGGGAACGAAATTCATATTGGGGGGCTACCGGATTTTCATCACCACTGAAAAAAAATTTCCGCCGCGCCGCATATCTTCCTTCGCCTTGTGGCTGCTGTCTCGGTTGGATCGAGTGTGACATACGAAGACGGGGGGGGGGGGGGGTGTTTACATTTTATTACTGGGAGGGCGCAGAAAATCGTATGCCTGCCATCCAATTGCACACGCCTTTCACAGTCGATAAAAATACACATTAATCGTCTATAAAATTTACATTGACGCTCGCCACAAAAACAAACATTCACGCTCACATTTAATGCGGAGGGGGGGCAAAACCATATGTCTGCGCCTATGGATACTGATGTCTACAACGATAAGCGTTCGTTACTCACGTTAACCCAAAATTTGAACACCGTGCGCCGACTTTGCCTTTACATTCGCGGCAGCATCCACAAGGTCTGGTTGTAGGCTGGCAGTCGTCTGGCAGCGTGGGACATTTCACATCCGGGGCACACTTAATGCAACTCAAACTGCTCACCTCGGACATCTGCAAACATGATTAGCAAACAAAATCCCGTTACAAACTCTCCTTTTTTTAAAGCTTCCTGATAGCGAGAGATTGCATTGATATATATACCGACAACTAATTTGCTGAATGTGTTTTATTAGATAGGAGTTTCTAGAAACCAGCCGTTGTTGAATCAAGTCAAAGTTAGTTTATATTAATAAGTTATGACATAAGATAATATAATAATTGGATCATAAATTATTACCTTCTAATCTCTCAATCAAATAAAAAAAATTACGATGACTGAGCGATAATACGGGTTTAGTTCGTAGGTCTGACTATGGAATATGCCTTGCCGTTATTAAAACTTGTTCGCATTAGCTGGGTTTTAAGCAATTACAAAATGCTTGGATTGGTCCCCTTTTTCTGTTCTGAACTGTTCTTATATACTTACGGTTGTAGTAGATGTTAACGTATTACTTTTAGATTTTGATATTGACTAAAATTCACCTTCTGGGGACGCTAGACTGTGTCATTAAAACAATGTCACCACTATTTCTATCATGTGTTCTATTTTTATCCTGTTCTGTGGCTTCGAGAAGTGATGATTTTGGCTTGTGCAAGCCGCTTTTCAATGGTTGGTTGTTAACGCAACATTTTCTCAACCCACGACACGATTCTTATCCTGTTTACACAATTTACCGTGTCTTAACATTTGTTTTAATCGAAGGTTGCTGCCAATGCGCTGCTCTATAATTCTACTACTAGCAGGAGATGTAAGTGTGAGTCCTGGGCCAGCTGTTAGGCGTAACGTTTGGGTAGACACTACAAATGTTCGATCTATTCGAGATAAGACAGCCTCGCTTTGTTATGTACTAATTTCTAAGAAAATAGACACCCTTGCTGTCACTGATACCTGGATTAGACCACATGACACAGCTGCAAAGATTGCTGACATTTCTCTTGCTGGTTCCACTTTCAATCATCGGTCAAGTTCAGTTGGACAAGGTGGCGGTGTTGGCTTTCTGGTGTCACAACAGTTCAAACTTAATTTACATTCTAGGCCTGAAATCTAGTTTTAGTCCATCTCTGTTGAAATTTCTTATTCTTGTTTCTCCGCTTACTTTATCTGCGTTTATCGCCCACCAGGACACCCAGCAAATTTCTTTGAAGGCTTTCAGGACCTGTTGGAAAATCTGGCAATCATTCCTTCAGAATTTTACATTCTTTGTGATTTTAGTCTTCATTTAGATACACCTTCTGCAACAACACATGCGTTTGATGATAGTCTGGCATTTTTCGATATGATACAACATTGTTACCTTTTTGACACATATAGCCTTACATGGCCATTGGCATTACCTCTTGATAACCCGTCCAACTTGTAATAATAGCCAGACACTTAGTGTTTCGGATGGATTATCAGACCACCACATTGTCATTGCTAATGTTAACGTTTGTATTATTCCAATAGCGTCTAAACACAATGTTTCTTATAGAGCCATTTACAGAATTGATTTTACAGCTTTAAAAACTGATATCCTTAAATCCGACCTTATCACAGACCCAAAGGAACACTTATTTGACTTATATAAACAGTGCTGTCAAGTATTCAAGGCACTACTTGACAAACATGCACTTATGATATCCAAATTTATGTCATAAGGCCACCGGTTCCATAGATGACTTCCGAAATTTTAGTAGCTAAAAGGCGTCGTTGTTATTTAGACCGTATATGGCGCAAATCACGATCACCTCTGGACGTTATTCTAAATAATGTCACCTCTGTGACAGACAGATGGCCAACTATGATCGCAAATAATTCCAGTAGTCCACGACAGTTATCGAACTGCATCAATAACATTCTATTGAGACCGCTTGCTCCATCGTTACCTAATAATGTATCAATGAAGTATCTGTGTGACTCTTTCTCTAGTCATCATAAGGACAAAATCAGTCTTATTCGCTCGGCTTTCCAAGATCATACTTTAAGTACTGTAAATGTACTCCACACATATATTCTCTACTTGTATCGTTTGAACCTGCTACAGTTGATGAAGTGAGAAAATAATTATTTCCTCCCCAAATAAGTATTATGCTCTTGGCCCATTTCCGACTATACTGTGAAAAGCATGTCTCGATACATTACTCACACATATAACAAATATCATCAAAGTATCACTGCTCTGTCTTCTTTCCCGGTGACTTCAAATACGCCCTGTCAGTCCAGTTCTTAAGAAGTCATCCCTGCCTAAACCAGACCAAACAGTCATATACCTATTTCTAACCGTAGCTTTATTTATAAAATACTACAAAAGGTTGTAGCTAGCCGTCTAGGGTCTCACATTAGCACAAATGTCTTAACTAATGTGTTACAATCAGCATATAAACAATTCCATTAAACAGAAACGGATCTTTTAAAAGTACATAATGCTATTAACTTAAACATTGATAATGGTAAAGTAACTGCCGTAACCTTACTTGATCTATATATGCCGCCTTTGATACGATCGATCATAACATTCTAATTAAACGTTTATCAAAGTGGTACGGCATATCTGGCACCGCTCTGAGCTGGTTTTCTTCATACCTAACTGATAGGTACCAAACCATTAAGATTAGGAATTGCTTTTCGGCTGCACTGCCTACATTATGTTGTGTTCTTGGGCCTTTGTTTTTCACTCTCTACACAACACCATTAAGTTCTGTTATTAACGGTCATAATCTAAACCATCATCTTTATGCATATGATTCCCAAATTTACATTTCTCTATCTACGCTTAATACTAATTGCTCCTTAGTCAGCTCAGAAATCATCTTAATGATATTTTCGTTTGGATGACCGAGAGTAGATTAAAGTTAATCAATCAATCAATCTTTATTTCAGACAAAAAAACATACATTTAATATGCATTATGTCCATAGTAAAAAAGTATAAAAAGTGTATTATAGTGTATATATTGCACTAATTCACTTGCTGTGTAATACAGAAGTGTTATAAACATCGCTGTGTATAATATTCTCAACGACGTTGTTCGTCGATGCAGATAGTCTGCTCATAAGACTGTACATGCATTTTCTAAATCTAGTATTGCAACAGTCCTTGTCAGAACTAACAAACAACAGGCTAGCACTACACCTCATAGATAGGCTGTGCATAATTCTAAATGCATTATTATAGGAAACAATAAAGAGCTGCCCAGCTGCTTTTTTGTAATTAGTTCATAATGAACATAAATACACATTACTTCAGTACGATGTGAACAGCTTGGTCTTCACCTTCACTGAACAAAAATGAAATGTCCTAAGTAGAATATTGCTTCTGCCGCACAGACTCCTTTCCTTGGATTACATATCCATTTCATCTGACAGATCATCACATATTACATGGCCACAATATTGCTATGCCTTCGTTGTATTCAGAACTGCATCACGAAGCTTAAGAGCTACTTCAAAATCGTTTTTTCTTGTGTCAAAAACATTATCTGTGACTTTACTTTGTTAAACAATATGTCATTGTCACATCCATAATTGTATGATACATCTAGCAGTCTTTGCAACCCCTTAGCCTATGGAGCCAGTAGTGCAGTGCCATCAGCATACATAAGGTGATTATGGTTAAATGCTGATAAAACAGAGTTTCTTATAATTGGTACACAGAGGCAGCATGTAACAAAATTAGAAGCTTTTTTCCCCACACCTATGCTTAGCCAGTATGTTACGTCCGCACCTTTAGCACGAAATCTTGTAGTAATCTTTGATGATAATTTTTTTTTTTTGACGGTTTATTTCACAAACTTGTCGCTGCTGTTATTATCATATAGGCTTGACTATTGTAATTTTCTCACTCAGTGCCTCTTCCAAAGTCCTTGCAAATCATATTGAAGAATTTGTGAAAATACAGACAGTACCAACAAAACAGTAATATAGCAACCGTGCATAAATAATCAGGAGTGCACTAATTACACTAATGATGCCACTGTTTGATTGCACCGTTATAATTAGTGCCTTACAAACTTGCTGCATACACACCACGTAAACAGAATAAACCAAAACTGGAATTATGTTTGTAATATTATCTCATCGAAATCAACGAAATCATGCATTTAAAAAAGGCACTAAATTACGAAAAAAGTTTAACGTCGGTATATTTTGTGTGTGACATGTTTAAATATGAGTTTAATGTTGAATAGTTGTTATAGTATAGTATTATCTGATAAAAGTGTATCCTTATTTATTTTGTTATTTCATAGTTGGCCTGAGAGCCAATCATCGTCTCTACCCGAATCTGGGGTAAAGCCCCCTACCGATAACATTGGCAGGAGTTTAATAATCAAGGCCGTAGTGAGGGACCAATGCTGCCACCTCACGGCGCCTGGATAATCGAGGCTACGCTGCAGCGGGCTCTCGCACTGAAATGGTTAAGACAGGCCGTGGGGAACAGAGGCGTCCGGAGCAGAATGGTGGCCGGTAACTAACGGAATCAACGGAATCAGACAAGTATTAGTTGATGTGAAATATTAGAATTTGCTGCCAAATCTCCAAGAATCTTAACCCGATTCTGTTGTCCGGGTAGTGACCCGATGTACTGTTGCTATTGAAACTAAATAGGCGTTAGCAAAAATTCCGATCCTACTTAATTCATGATACGGGACACAATTGAATATGTTAGCTAATGTATAGGCCTACCTGATAACACATTCTTAGAGTACAATAAGGAAACTATGGCTACTCTTTTAATATAGGAAAATGCAGTTTTACGTACACGTAGTATAACATACAAACTATTTGAGGCAGTTGTTAACACAAGAAAACGTCACGCACTACAGAACATGTTTCTGTCAACTACTATTTTGTGCTGTTGCTGTTGCTGCTGCTGCTCCTGCTATTGGCAGTATACGCGCCTATGGGCGGACTGGTCCCGAATATATGGCGTTGTAGAAACATTGATAATAATAATTACACTGCTAATTTTACGGCTGCCGCTGCTTCTGCTCCTGCCGCCGCCGCTGCCGCCGCCGCTGGCCATATGGAGAAGTGGTACGTACCAGTAGAAGGACAAGAGCAACGACGAAGCACGTCGCCGCGGCCAAGCGTGGAGCGTTGTAAGACATGTCTGTCACCGAACAGTCGACACGGCGTGGAGCGTCAGCCGTATGTCAAGTCTGTACTGTCTCTGATCCTCGGTTGGCGGTGGCGGGGTATAAATACAGCATGTCCAACGACGATCGCGTCTCATTGGACGGTGCCAGTGTAAGGACGGGAGTCCTAAATTCTAAGTTTCCCACCATTGTCTTTATTATATTTACGAAATGGGACGTATCTGAGATACACAAAATCGCAGAATGTTTCACTAGAAACAGTGCTACTGACGCTGGCTTTTAACAGTTATTTCCCAACTCTATATGTTTGAAATAATGTAACGCTAACAATCAATGTTCACATATTTCGCCTATTTGACAACAATGCAGTAATTAACAAGTAGACTGTTTTAACCATGCCTCGTCTGGGACTGTAAACCTTAACATTCAAACTTTTTAGTCGCCCATTATTTTCTGTGCTATTTGACACACCAGGTTGTAGACTTATGTGGCAAAAAGCTGCACGCCTAAGCAACTTAATTATTTTCTGGTTTCTAATCGTACGCGAGCTCTCACCCATGACACCGACCTATTTATGTTAACTAATTTATTCGTGTCTGGTTCCGTGTGTTTATGCGTTGCATCGTCACAGCCGTCGACAATGTTCTAGTTAGGTTTTGACATTAACGACTGGCACGGCAAATTACTGAACACTATCAGACTCACATATAGAGTATCGATATGATTTTGACAATAATAACTGTGTGGATATTATTTATTAGGTTCCTGTACAATTATAAACCACGTAAAAAAATGTGCCATTTACTCAATGAGATAGTTATTATGATTACTACCGCTCTGTCATAGAGTGTCTGTTGACAGGATATATATATATATATATATGTGTGTATATGTGTGTGTGTGTGTGTGTGTGCGTGCGTGCGTGCGTGCGTGCATGCGTGCGTGTGTGTGTGTGTGCCCTTTGTTATAGAGTGTCTGTTGACAGTCTCCTGCTGGAGGACCTCCCTGCCTCCAGATTGTAGCCAGAATCCAGTCACTGGAGAACGAAAACAAGGAACTGAGGAAAGGTAATGGAACAACTGTTCATTGTTGCGAGAGAGTAAAGCAAGAATTTTGAAACTGGCAATGGAAAGTGCTGATTCCACTTTTGAATGTATAATAATCTTCTAGGACTGAATGAAATATGTAAGGTAAGCACTACATTGGTTTTCTCAAGCACGTTTTACTCACAACCATTTATTGAGATAAAATGTGTATTATAACTGTTGTACGATTACATTTTTATTGTCTGTTACAGTGACACAAGATTTAGAGGCTCTTGTCAAAACGCTTGACAGTCGTGTGTCGGCACTAGAGGGCAGCAGTGGTTCCAGCGCTGCGCCACCAGCCAAAGAAAGATTTAACCAGATTTAACAAGATTGCCATCCAGAAAATTAACTCTGGATGGCTGGTGGACAAGGAAGCCTTTTGACTTATCGAGAGTCCAATTCTTTGTATCTACGTGTATCCCGCCCTTTTAAGGTGTGTGTCGATTTTATTTTTAAATATATTCACACTACTAGCACCAACACAATCAGGAGAAAATCTGTTCCATTCATTTATAGTCCTTTGTGAGAATGAGAACTGTCTTATATCTAATCTACACTGCTCCTTTACTAATGTAATTTCATGTCTTCTGGTCCTTCTATCTTTCTTAACCGAGAAAAAATATTTCTATCTATATTTTCATAACCTTTCAATATTTTAAACATTTCTATCTGATCTCTTCTCAATCTCCTGGTCTCTAGTGTTGTCAAACCACATTCTTTTAGGCGTATTTCGTAACTAAGATCCCTCAGTTTTTGTATCATTTTAGTTGCTCTCCTCTGTACCTCTATGTCCTTCCTGCGATATGGCCTCCACGCTTGAATACAATATTCTAAATGAGGCCTAACTATTGTTTTGTACAGCGGTATTATGAGCTCTTCTTCTTTATACGTTATGTGTCGCTTAATTAATCCAAGGATTTGATTTCCATTTGAAGCGGCAATACCGCACTGCTCTGAAACCTTCATATCAGTAATAATGGTTAACCTTAAATCTTTTTCTTTTACAATAGTTCTTAGTACAGAACCTCCCATTGTATATTGTACATCTTCGTTTCCATGTCCTGTGTGGAGGCATTTACATTTCCCAAAATTGAACAACATTTGCCATTTTTCAGACCATTTTATCAACCTGTCAAGATCATCTTATAAATGCTCCATCACGTTTAATCCTTCTAAACAATTTTATATCATCCACAAATTTCAACACCTTGCTTGTTATATAATCGTCCAAATCGTTGATATATATTAAGAATAATATAGGTCCTAATACTGATCCCTGTGGTACGCCACTCAAAACTGATTTCCAGTTTGAAGCCTCCCCATCAACTACTACGGTGTCTTCTGTCAATTAGCCATTTTACTATCCAGTTAATTAAACCATTTCCTATGACATGAGCCTTTAGTTTAAGCAGTAATCTTTGATGTGGCACTTTGTCGAAAGCTTTCTGAAAATCTAAGTAGATGATATCTACTTGTGATCCCTCGTCTACCCACTTAGTGATATCTTCCAAAAAACATAACATTTTTGTTAAGCATGACCTCGCTTTTAGAAACCCATGTTGAGATGGGTTTATCAAGTTATGCTTAACAAGAAAATAAACCGTGTAATTTTTAATTGCACTGCACTATTTGCTTGAAAAACCCTCTTACCAAATTGTCTAGAAATGTTGATAGCTGTTTCTTTATTTTTTCTCCAAGACTCATGTTCCGCACCCCCAATACCCGACCATGTCTCTCTTTACACCAGTCCCCCGCTCTGTTGTGCAGAGTGGTGTCTCAAATCATGACTGCGCTTATTGTGGAATGTTTAGGTACAGCAGTGTAAAAGGTTTGTTGTTCTTGTTCCCTGCAGGGGTGACGATGGTCAGGTACAGTATTGCAGAACCACTTCCTGTGGTTTTTCTTTCCAACGCTTTCTATTCATAACCCACATTCTCCATCTTACATCCTGCAAAGATGTAAACTACCTAATAGACATATTAAATAGTTTACACATTTGCAAAAAGTATATCGTTGTTAAAACATTTGCTAGTAACTGTACTTACCAGGTTGTTACGTAAAGATGCGACCAAATAATAATGTTATTGTAGATTCATTACACTAAGCAGTTGCGATCATGTTCCGTCATCACATGTTCTTACATTGCACTTATGCTAACATTTTCAACAATGCATAATGCTGCATATAGTAATGAATGAATGTAAATAAGGATTAATAAGCAAAATTGCATAATTAATATTAATTACGTGCTGTATCAAGATAATAAAATCATTACTATCATAAACCACATCTGAATGTGCCAAATGTTCTGAGTAAACACTGTCACTGTAACTTGCATCTGAGCACCTCATGATAAGTTGTAATTATACTTACTGAGAAAGTGGTTGTCGCCAAATCAAATATCATCCTTGACGTAAAACTATGGAATAATGAAACAGATATGGTCGCATTAGAGAAGTATGTTCACTCGGTAGAGATGGATGAACTCCTATGGGGAGCTTGTGAGTATCTATAATGTTATAGTATGTAGACCTTTACTATTGCCTTCTCAAGAAATGCGTAGCTAAACGTCAGAATCTTGTTTATTTTATATTATTTCATTTACATATATATAACACTTGTTTATTTGGGTTGGTAGCAGAAAACAACTGGGTCAGAAGAATATGTAGAGTAACGCGAGGGGATAGAAGGAAGATGAAGGAATTGAGAGTGGAGATTGGAATGAAAAAACACCTAAAGAGGAAAGTAACCGGTAACAGAATGAGATGGGCGTGACATGTATATAGAATGGATGAAGACAGACTGGCGAAAAGAGCATGGAAAGTAGAAGAGGGTGGCAGACGAAGGAGAGGAAACCAAGGCTGAGATGGAATGACAGCATAAAAAGAGACCTGGGGAGGGCTGGCGTGAACAACCATGAATGGACGGCCATTGCGGATGAGAACTGATAAGAAAAGTAGAAGAAGCTACCAAATGACGTGGACCACAACCCCGCAAAGGAGCAAGGGGAAGAAGAAGAAGACTTGTTTAATTGATAAAATTTGTTGCCAGAACACCCTGTATCTTTGCAGTTTTTTCTAGTCATGGTCACGTGTCAACAGTGTTAAATAATAATAATTTTTGAGAATTTCTGTACATTTAATTTTTTCAAGAGAAAGCTTCTCTAACTACTAACATTTGTCCAATCAATAACATTTCTTGGAGCAGGAGGTAAATCTCACTAGGTATGTACTTTTGTCGGAGTCATGCCAGCTCCTGCTTGCAGCTCTCTGGATACAGGGGATGCTTGATGGGGATATTTTTACTACTGTGCTGGTATGGGTTCAAGTACTCGAGTACTTGAGTACTTGTGTACTTGAGTACAGCAAATACTGTACTTGGACTTGTAATTGTACTTGCCATTTTGCTGTGTCAATTATTTGGACTTGGACTTGTACTTGACCATCAAAGTACTTGGACTTGGCAAGCACGTTTTACAAGTCCTTTTTTACGTTTTTAATAGTAGTTGGGTCTATCGGAAGGATTGAAAAGAAATGGCTACAGTGAAAATTATTGAATATTTATTCTTATTTTGTACAAAGCTTCATAACACGAAACATAATTGATGGTACTTGTGATGGTGGTTGATTGGTTTAAAGTATAAAGGGGTTGATAAGCACAAGCACTGAGAGTTGAAGCCATGAGTCAATTACATGGGATAAACTAACACTATCTGATGCCTTGATCAGTTCATTATAGTGGCTTCAGTTGTTCAGAAACCACCGACTTTTGTGGTAGACATAATTGCCTTGGCTTAAGATAATGACTGAATAGTAGTCAGTTGCAAATTGCAATCTGTTCAGAACCTCAGAACCTGGCACTGCAGACAAGCAAGCATATTGTCAGTCATATCTACAAGACTGCAGAGTACAGAGTCTTACTACAGACATGGCGAACAAATCAGCAGCATTTGATCACTTTGTTTTTCCAACCAACGTACAAGGCAACTACAAAGCCCAGTGTAAACATTGCGACATGAAGAGTTCCTCCAGCTCTGGGGTAACAACAAAGTTGATGAAACACATGAAGGTAAGGTTATGTAATAATTATTGCAAATATGCACTATTATATATGTGTGTTTGCACTACACCAGTATGCTATATATTAAGAATATGGTCTATTATCCCCGAGATATGTTCTAAAGTACTTGTAGGCGATGTAGCTTAATGGTATTATAGTGCTGGTATTACAGAACAAAGTCACAGGAACAAAAATCACGGAGAAAAGTCACAGGGAAGAAAAAAGACACTTTAAATATCAACCAATATATAATCCTCGTACAAAAAACATATGTGAAGGATGGAACAACAAATTCAACAAACTATATATACGTGTGTGTGTGTGTGTGTGTGTGTGTGTGTGTGTGTGTGTGTGTGTGTGTGTGTGTGTGTGTGTGTGTGTGTGTGTGTGTGTGTGTGTGTGTGTGTGTGTGTGTGTGTGTGTGTGTGTGTGTGTGTGTGTGTGTGTGTGTGTGTGTGTGTGTGTGTGTGTGTGTGTGTGTATTCTTCTTCTTCAGTTCAGCATATCTCTGCGAGACGTAGCAGCCCAGATGATCCCACGATACGCTGATCTGTCTGCCGTTCGTCTCCCTGCTCTCACGATGTCGTCTTCCAACCAGTCGCTGATGTCCTGCTCCCATCTTCACCTTGGTCTTCCCCTTCCTCTCTTTCCTTCCACTTTGCCTTCTAGCACTGTTTTCTCTAAGGAATTATGTCTTTTGATGTGGCCAAAATAACTCAGTTTTAGTCCTTTTATTCTATTCAATAATTGACAGTTCTTTGTGTCTAATTTTTTAAGAATCTCTGCATTAGTTGTTCTTGTTATCCGTGGCACTCTTAGGACTTTTCTGTAACATTTCATCTCGAACATTCTTCTCATGTCTTCTTTGTTCAGTGTCCACGTTTTGCTCCCGTATAGAGCTGTTGGGAAAACGCAAGTTTTTTTTAATTCTTATCTTTGTTGGTATGTTTTGTTCTTTCCATACATTTTTCAGATTATTTAGTTTCTGCGTTGCTATGGCTATTCTTCTTCTGATCTCTGATGATGTCTTGTCTTCTCCTTGTAGTCTTGCTCCAAGGTATTCGTAGTGGTTCACATTTTCAACTTGCTCCCCGTTTATTGCAATTTCTGTTTTGTCAATGCATTTGTCAGTGTCCGTGATCTTTGTTTTCTTCACATTAAGTAACAAACCCTTTTTCTCAATGTGTTCTTTTACAGTCATGATTATGTTTGTTAGGCCGATTGTTGTAGTGGACAGGAGTGCGGTATCGTCTGCGTGTCGTAGGTCTCTGATTCTATGTCCATGAAAATTCACTTCATCGTATATTGTACTTCTGTCATCTAATTCTACATCTCCCATTATGTCTTCTGTGTAGATATTGAATAGGTATGGTGATACAATACACCCTTGTCTTACTCCTTTTCCCACTGTAAAAGTTTCTGTAGTTGTGTTTTCCAGCCTGACTACTGCTTGTTGGTTGCTATAAAATGATTTCAAGAGGGCGATTTTCTTTGGATGGAAGTTCATGTCGCTGGGCGTTTTCCACATCATCTGATGATTCACATAGTCGAAAGCCTTGGAATAGTCGATGCAGCATATTCTTAGATCATTATTTATCTCTCTGAATTTCTGAATCAACATTCTCAGATTGAATATGTAGTCCCTTATGCCTCTGTTTTTTCTGAAGCCTGCCTGTGTACTGCTCACTTCCATTTCCATTTTATCTTGCATTCTTTTCATTATGATTTTCAGCAATATTTTGCTTGCATGGCTAATGAGTGATATGGTTCTGTAGTTGGAGCATAGCTGTAGGTCTCCTTTCTTTGGTAATGGGATGTATATTGATTTCTTCCAGTCGTCTGGCCATTTTCCACTCCTCCATATTTTCTTACACAGTGCATGGTATATGTCTATTCCTTCTTCTTCCGCTGCTTTTATCATTGCTGCCTGTATGTTGTCGCACCCAGGGCTTTTCCCATCTTTTAGACTATTAATGGCCCATTTCACCTCATCTCTTATTGGTTCGAGATCGTCCTCGTCTTGGTCTTCGTTTCCCATATCAAGGGGGTCGTTGTTGTCTCCATCTCGTGCGTACATATTTTCACAATATTCTTTTCATATTTTGGCTATGTCTTCTGCATCAGTCAGAGTTGTCCCATTTTTATCTTTGATGACACCGAGTCTGGGCTGGAATTTACCTGTCATGTTCTTTATTTCTTTAAACATTTCTTGGTTTCGGTTTTCTGTCATACAGTCCTCTATTTTCTTACACGTGGCTTATATATACTTTTGTTTGTTCCATTTGCAGAGTTTTTTATTAATTTGTTCATCTCATTATACCTTAATCTGATCGATTCCTCGATTTTCCTAAGCTCTTTCATTTCTGCTATTTTCTTTAAGGTCTCTATACTTATCCAGGGTTGGTGTTCCTCTCTCTTCCGTAGGTGTTTTTCCGCTTCTTCTCGGAAAATTGTCTTGATATCATTTGCAATTTCTTCTGATTCTTTCTCTTCTGTCATTATCAGTAAAGTAAATCGATTCTTCACAGATACTGTGTATTCGTCTGTCAGATTTTCTACATCATATCTCTGTGTTGTTGTCACTCCTTTTTTTCACTTTCAACTTAAGTTTCTTCTCTGCCATCAGTAGTTCATGATCAGATCCACAGTCTGCTCCTGGTAGTGTCCTTGCACCTCTTATTGCTGATATCCATCTCTTTTGTATCGTGATGTAGTCTATCTGATTTCTCGTCTTTCCATCTGGCGATGTCCACGTGTAGATTCTTCTAGGGTGATTTGAGAAATTGGTATTTACGATTGTTAGGTTATTAGCGATGGCGAATTCAACAAGTCGTTCTCCCCTTTCGTTTCTCTCTCATAATCCAAATTTCCCTATTGTTCCTCGTTCTATCTCGTCTTGTCTTTGTCCTACGTTGGCGTTAAAATCACCCATGACAATGGTGATGTCCGATTTCTTGGATTCGTCTATTTCACCTTGCAAATTAGTATAAAAAGCTTCTATTTCTTCCTCTTCTGCTGTTGATGTCGGCGCATAGACTTGTATTATTTTGATATTCTTCACTTTTCATTGAATCCTTATGTTCAGAATTCTGTCATTTACTGGTTTGTATCGAAGTACAGTATTTGCTATTTGTTTACTCAGATATATTGCTACGCCTCCATTTCATGCCTTTGCTTGTCCGGAGTATATGAATTTTCCTCCTGCGTGTGGTGTAAAATGACCTTGTCCCGCCCATCTGTGTTCTGCTATTCCTAGGACACTTATATTGTTTTGTTTCGCTTCTTCTATAACATTGTCCATTTTTCCAGCCGCCATGCTGCGGACATTCCAAGTTGCTATTCTCGTTTTGTTTTTTAGCCAACCACCGAACTTCTTTCCCTTCTCCGCACAGTCGAGCAAATTGCCTTCATTAGCTTGAGTAGTACTCCCGGTTGCTTCTGGTTCTTCCTCAATAGCCGTTAGGGACTCTTCTGGCTTGGGGGACTCACCACCGAGTCCCATATCGATTCTCTTTGCAATCATGATTTCATCTGGGTTTTCGGCAGTGTACTTTCCAGTAGTTTGCCATTGCTTTCTGGACGGTTCTGGCCGCTTATCATTCTAAATCCCTGATGCGCCCTTGGCCCGACACCAGGCCTTTCCATCTCCCGCCTTCGTAGCCGTTGACCTCTGGGGATTCATCCGCCTACTCCGCTGACAGATGTGTGTACTAACAGGGGGGGGACAACCCTTCGGAAAGGCACTCACATAGATTGGCCGGCCAGCCAAAGCCGTTGCCCGGGGTATGGCGCTGCAGTACACATGCATACACTAGGAGCCTTATGTGAGCTAGACAAGGAGGTGGAACCAAATAGGATCCTGACCGTCCTGTGTGGGACGTGGCTGTCATTCACCGTGAGGTACTATACCTTACCCTCCTTACCCTACACCCCATATATGTATACATTGTATAAAATACATACATTGTATATATATCATGTATATATATATATACATAATATATTATGTATATACATAATGTTATAAAATATATAAATGAAATTTTGAATTTGTACAAAGGGCAAATCCTACTAACCACATGTAACTAACTATCTGTAAAGCTGACCTATTTAATTAGGGAAATGTGGGCTGAAAGGTAGGCTTAAGTAAATCAGGGTTCTATTCAAGTGGCAGAGGCTTCCCATTCAACACAAAGGGAATTAGCAGGCAGGTGTCCTTAAGTGGCATTGTGTGTAGATAAATGTGTCCACTGAGAAAGGCAATGAGATGAGGTCTGACTGATCTGAATTTGGACTTAATGTTTGTTGACAGAAACTTAACACTTGGCAGAAGAAAAAACATAGTGAGTTTAGATGCAGTTATTTCAGTGAAATTTGTAGTGTGGTTAAAGTCAGGCCTGGGGTCAATCACTTCGCAATGTAATATATTACTATTACTTAGTTTCCTTCCTATCACTGTTACTATTGCTACTACATACTGAATGGAACATATTGCATATTTTTCATTTAATATTTCAGTACTACATAGGAATGAAAGACAACAGCTGTGTTACTGCCACTTAACTTGGTGGATTATAATCAGTGTAATTAAACCATAATGCTCTAATGCTGTTTGGTGGACAGTTATTAGCACAACTACATCACGATGTTTTCACACCTCTGTTGTTTAGCTCTAGTAGATTGCAGGCAGCCACTAAATCCATAGGCATGTGTGAAAAGGGTAGTTGGCCAGAGAACCAAGTTCTACCAACTTCAAAGAACTATTGAAGCCATGCAACTGTCACACTGTCCCAGTGTCTCCTGCTATGTAAACTCTCATAACCTCCAGATTGAAAAACACGGAGTCATGATTCACAGCTGGGGGGCAATCTTGAAACAACTGCTTAGATATCTTGTTTTATAGTTTTAGAAGCTGGGTATAAATGTGTTTGTTTAAATGCAAGGAATATAGTAAACAAAAGAAATGAAATAAACATTATGGTAGAAGATATTGACCCTCACATAATACGTATAACCGAATCATGGACAACCACCGATATATCAGATGCCGAAATGGGACTGACAGGATATGTAATGTTTAGGAAAGATAGAATAGGAAGAAGGGGAGGTGGAGTTATTTTATATATTAAAGAATCTATCCAGGCTAATGAAATAAAATTAGACAGAGAAGCAGATTGCGAAGAAGCTGTTTGGTGTAACATAGTTACAGGAAACTCAACGTTAACGGTTGGATTAGTTTATCGAAGTCCAAACATAAGCATAGAAGAGAATGAAAAAATACAAAACGCCATAAGGGAAGTGAGCAAACGGGACTGTGTTATTATGGGGGATTTTAACCATGTGCATATAAAATGGAAATCTCTACAGAGTATGGGTAGTGAGGACCACAAGTTTTTAGTTTTAGAACAAAATAGTTTCCTTTCTCAACATGTGCTAGAATCAACCAGGGGAGAGAATGTGTTAGACTTAGTTTTGTCCTCACAGAATTAATTAGTTGACAATGTCAGGATATGTGAGCCACTGGGGAATAGTGATCACAACTAGATACATTTTACCATCAAAGTAAAATCAGAAAGGAATAGTAAAAAGCAGTACAGGAGGAATTTCCACAAAGGAAAATATAAGGACATTAGGAAATACTTAGCAAAGACAGACTGGAATAAAACATTGAAGAATAAGACAGCAACAGAATGCTGGCATATCTTAAAGAGTGAAATTGAATGCATCATCGTCAAATTTGTTCACTTAAAAAAACACGGGAAACGGTCCAAAAAGAAACACTTATCGAAAGAAGCCATTAGAAAAATTAAGTATAAACAAATTATGTGGAGTCATATAGACTTAGTTGGAAATGACGAAGACTACAACATTTATAAAGAAGCACTAAACCAAGCTACAGCTGAAATTAGAAATTCAAAGAGAAGCTATGAACATAAATTAGCTTGTAATATAAAACATGACAGCAAGAGTTGTTATGCGTATGTTCGAAGCAAACAGAAAGTTCAGGATAAGGTCGGCCCTCTAGAAGATAGTGCTGGAAATATAATATCAGAAGGATTCTTAATGGCATAAGACCTGAATGAGTATTTTAGTTCAGTGTTTACCAGAGAAGACATTAGTTCACTGTCAGTACCATAGGCTAAATTCAAGGGGGCAGAACCAGAATATTTAAGACAGTTAATTGTAACCCCAGAAATGGTAGCTAAGAAAATTAGGGCTATGAAGGATAATAAATCACCTGGAGTGGATGGTATTCCACCCAAACTACTATTGGAAATTGTAGAACAAATTAGCATACCGCTTGCAACAGTTTTCAACTTGTCATTAGAAGAGGGAGTGGTTCCTTTAGAATGGAAAGAAGCAAACATTATACCGTTATTTAAAAAAGGTTCGAGAAACAAGTTAAATAATTATAGACCAGTTAGTTTAACATCGGTGATTTGTAAATTATTAGAAAGACTAATTAAAGATCACATGGTGGATTTTCTTGTTAAACATAACTTGATAAACCCATCTCAACATGGGTTTCTAAAAGCTAGGTCATGCTTAACAAATATGTTATGTTTTTTGGAAGATATCACTAAGTGGGTAGATGATGGATCACCAGTAGATATTATCTACTTAGGTTTTCAAAAAGCTTTCGACAAAGTCCCACATCAAAGATTACTGCTTAAACTAAAGGCCCATGGCATAAGAAATGGTATAATTAACTGGATAGAAAAATGGCTGATTGACAGAAGACAACAGGTAGTTGTTGATGGGGAGGCTTCAAACTGGCCTTATCGCAAGAAGGACATATATATGCTAGAAAGAGTACAGAGGAGAGCGACTAAAATGATACCAAAACCGAGGGAACTTAGTTATGAAAAACGCCTAAAAGAATGTGGTTTAAGAACACTAGAGACCAGGAGATTGAGAGGAGATCAGATAGAAGTGTTTAAAATATTGAATGGTTATGAAAATATTGATAGAAATATGTTTTTTTCAGTTAAGAAAGACTACAGGACATGAAGTTACATTAGTAAAGGAGCAGTGTAGATTAGACGTAAGAAAGTTCTCATTTTCACAAAGGACTGTGAATGAATGGAACATATTATCTGATGATTGTGTGGGTGCTAGTAGTGTGAATATGTTTTAAAATAAAATCGACACATACCTCAGAAGGGCTGGATATATGTAGATAAAAGGGTTGGACTCTCGATAAGCCAAAGGGCTTCCTTGTCCACCTTGCATCTAGAGTTAATTATCTGGATGGCAATCTTGTTAAATCTATTGTCATGATATATTTAATTCAGATAAAAATATTAATTTTTTGACTAGTTGCACAGTTGTTATGCATTGATAAATTTCACACTTTAATTTCAATATTAATTTCTAATTTCAGAGAAAGCATGCTGATGTTGCATTGACGAAACCCAAGACATCAGATTCACAGCCAGACATGACCAGTTTCTTCTCCACACCGAATAAATTCGCGACAACTGATCCACGCCAACGTCAAACAACAAACGACCTGGCATATTGTATCACTGGCGATCCCATGCCCTCTTCTCTAGTAGAAAGTGTGCACTTCAAGAATCTGATCTCAAACCTCGAGCCACGCTTCCAGATGCCCAGCAGGAAGCATTCGTCTACTGTTTTGGATGCTGCTAAGAGTGTGCGCGTCACAATTGATCTGTGGTCAAGTCGTCAAATGCGCAGCTTCATCGGTATAACCGGACACTGCATCACTGATTGGAGCATGGATTCTTTCATGTTGGCGTGTAACAGATTCACGAGGCGTCACACCGGAGAACACATCATGCAGCAGTACACCGAGGTTATGGAAACCTTCGGCATCGTATCGAAGATACGTGCAATCGTTACAGATAATGCCTCGAACATGAAGCGCGCATTTTCTCTTCCTGGATTCAACTCTAGTGCTCCCGATAGTGATGGAGATAGCGACGATGATGACGACGACATTGAACATGTAGAAGTTGAAGTTCCTGAACTCCCAGAACAATCGTCGTGCTTTGCACACATACTCCAGTTAGTTGTGAAGGACGGTTTCAAGGTTGCCACACAAACCAACAAGGTGCTTGCCAAGGCTTCGACAATAGTCAATAATGTGCGTAAATCTACAGTGGCCACGGAACTACTACAAGGCGAGAACAAGCTCCAAGCAGCCAATGCCACCAGATGGAATTCCTCAACTGAAGATGATACGTTCCATACTCTCCATCCCTGTGAATAAGCTCGATGCACTCGACACTGCTAAACTCACCACCTATGATAGAAACATTTTACAGGACTTAGTGAATATCCTTACTCCCATCGAGGAAGCGACCGATTTCGTGCAACGAGAGAAGACCGCATCAGCTAGTCTGGTAATCCCATGCATTATGGAGCTGCGTGTTCAACTCGAAGAGGTAAACTCACCATATCACGGAAAGCTCGTCGGTGTTCTCAAGAAATCCATGGACACTCGACTGAAGCATTATGAATATTCTGAGCTGTTCACTGTTGCATCATCGCTTGATCCACGTTTCAAGCTCCTTTGGGCCGATGATGAACAATCCGCCATCACCAAAGCTACAGTGATCCGCAAGATGAATGCACTGCGGCTGCACCCTCAATCTGCAGTCAGTGACACTCGTGACACCAGTTCTCCACCAAATCAGAGGAGTCGTCTCTTCAGATTCATGTCTTCTTCTCTTGCACCAGCTGCACAACAGGACAATTCCTCTTAAAACGAACTTGCTAAATATTTAGCACTCCCAACATTGCCAGAGGAGTCTGACCACTTAGCTTTCTGGACGCTGCACAGGGAAGAGTTTCCCACATTGGCTCGACTTGTACCAACCCATCTAACGGTCCAGGGTAGCTCTGCACCAGTCGAGCGACTATTTAGTGTCGCGGGCAAAGTCTTTCGCCCAGACAGATGTAGGCTAACTAATGAAAAGTTTGAACGGATCATGTTTGTGCGGTGCAACAAGAAATGACTGTTGAGAGCTGAACATCTCACGAGTTAATGCGAAATGCCCGTGTTTTATGTCTTGACGACTTAAATCAATAATGCGTAATACTGCTTTTGTGTTTTCATCGCTTTGACTTTCACCAGTATGAAACAACGTATCATTCAATGTACTTGACTGTACTTGACTAAAATGTTCAAAGTACTTGGTACTTGTACTTGAGTTTTTCACAAAGTACTTGTACTTGTACTTGCTTATATTTTAGATGAGTACTTGTACTTGTACTGAAAGTACTTGTACTTGTATTCAAGTACATTGTGATAGCAGGTCGTGATGTCGTGGACTAGCGAATATGTAGGTAAAGCTTTCCCAAACTGTACTGCCTTTGGACGATGTTTATTCAAAATAGTGAATGATGCGCTATTGTTGGTCATTGTTGATGTTACGTCAGTAAATAGGTAAAATCGCAAAATGAAATTGAAAAGGGATGTTTACAACGTGAAACAGATTTTGTGTGGCTCAAGTATTCCTGAACTTAACTCCAACATATATGAATTATGTATATGAATAAGGTTCTATAGAAAACTATATTTTGTATTTTCGCAAATTCGTCAGCGGGGCACGGAAATATGTTACGGTATCTGCCACCATGAACGCTAGCTACGACGACGGCCACGGTGGCTGCACCAACTGACCAAGAACGCCGTCGAAAGCCAGGTCGAAGCCAGTCATTGTGCAAGCCGCGCTATCTATATATACGCGGTTCAAGAAGCTTATTAAGATGCCAGCCAACGTCAGTGTGTACTAAGTTCAAATGTCCTACGTACACTGTTGAATGTTGAACTGTGTAAAATTCATATATGTTGTACAGTTTTAAAATAGATTACGGATTATCAGGCCACGGTGAACAGAACGATAATATGGTACCGATGACGCAATGAGATCTCCGCATCCTAACACGCAAATGAGTTGACAAATGCAATGCTAAGGTTAACTAAAGATTGAAAAACTATAATAAATACGCTCATAGCTGGCTTAACTTCGTCTTTCAATAAATACCAAAACACCAATTTAGAACGCACATTTACTGTGCCGAATAATACTGCGTATGCGGTTGACGAAGTTTGGCGCACTAAGCAAATTTGCGTTTATCGCAGCAAAAAGATAATATTATTTGCGCAAGGCGCTTATTCGCGGAAGCCACGACTTGCAGAAGGGAAACGAATCTATTGATGTCGGCGCAAAACAAACAATGCCTCGCACCATATATATTGTTCATAGTGACTTGACCACGCTAACATAGTTTACCACAGCTCTCATTTCTTGTAATTAAATTCGTTTAATGAAATGTTGTTGACGGGAGGAACGCCAACAGGTCGACGTCGTTCAGAAGAAAAAAATTAACGAAAATATATCGCGAAATAAATGAAAGTAACGAAGTAAAAAGTAGCGATACTTTAGATAAAACTACTTCGTTACAAGTAGAAATAGGTAATATAAATAGTACTTCGTTACTCTCCGTTATTTGAAAAAACTACTCAAGTAGAGTAACGAAGTAGTTTTATTTCGTTACTTGACACCCCAGTTAATACCGTACAACTTGTACCCATCACTTGCAGCTAAACTGGTGTCTGCGGGTTGCGGCATCAAGAAACTCCAGATCCCGTGCGACAAGGTGAGCATGGACGATGTGGAAGAGAAGACCCTTGCGTACGAAGACAACATCCAGAGCATGGACATTGTCGCCTTCAACAAGATCTCGGCAGGTAGCGCCACCTGTGCGTAGAAGCATACAAGGGATTTTGGGATATATTGCGAGTATAATATTGTCAAATTTGTTTGTTTGTTGTGTGTCCTACAATTTCGTTGCTGCATTTTTTTAAATAAATTACCGTTGGTGATATAAGAGAAGGAGCAGCTACAACATAGACTCAGTTCGTAGTTGTTGAGTTAAAAAATGGGATCTAAACATGGCCTGGACAACATGGAAGAAAGCAACCAAAACTACATTAAGATTGGCTTCCAGTTAAATAGTATATTGATAAATGGGTATGTTTTATGTAATACTCGGTACAACAGCGCTAGGTAAGAATGTCCTTGTGACGGAAAGGTATAAGAACTATACATCGATGTATAAAGACGAAATCACAAGTCGTCGTGACCTGACAGACCCAATACACATGTCACAAGACTAACTATGTAAAACAACGATGCATCATGTTTTGAGTTTGTTTATTTGTGTAAGCAGCAAGTCACACCAAACTCGATGGTTTATTCCATTCAATTATATACATCTAAGAAACTTATGATATCTAATCTACACCCTTTATTCACTAAGGTTACTTCATATTCTCTACATTCTAGTTGTTCTATCTTTCTGAAGTGAAACGGAATAAATCCATCGACATTTGCTGACGTCGAATGTATCAAGTCACGCGCAGACGACGTGTGATCTTGGTCAATAACCACGTGGACCGATTCCTCATACGTTACTGCTTCTCAGATTTTCGATCATGGGATGAGTTCGTACCATGGCCGCTTGAGCAGTTGACACATTTCCACTTCCTGGCACTTGCCTTTAAACCTAATGTAGTGCCACTTGACGACAGGAATGGCCAGACCAAGCTTGTTGACACACATCAGACCCGACTCGCAGCTGAAACAATGTGCACACCGTCCATACTTGCAATTTATGCCGTACCTGGATTATCTTTTTTAAGTGTGAACTTTCCAAACGTAAGCCAGCGGTAATGTAACTTAGAAAACAAGGACTATGGTGTATCCAAAAGAAGTATCCATTTATGTTCATGTGGTCTAGTCAACATATAGAACATGCCGATTCCTGGTGATGGAAAGCGATAAGAACTAGATATCGTCGGATAAAAACGAAATCACAAATGCTAAAAACGCGATACCGTGTGACGCATAGCTGGTAAAATTACATGACATACAAGAATCCTCAACAACGCAAACCCGTTGTATTATATAGGGAGTGTATCTGTAGGACCTATTATTATTTACGTCAGCTGCTTTACTGCGCATGTCACAGTGTCAGCACTTGAATACTGCACTGCATTAATTGAATTTTTTTCGCCGCTGCGCCACCTATTTCTGGGAGAGAGGTCAGAACAATATGTCTGCCTCCCGGAGAAATTCTTAGAGGGTGCAATTCAATTGCCCCCCCCCCCTTTCCAGCGCCTATGGATACAGGGGTCTATAAGGATGAGCGTTCGTTACTCACTTCAACCCCATATTTGAACACTGTGCGCCGACTTTGCCTTTACATTCGGGACAGCATCCACAAGGTCTCTTTGTAGGCTGGCAGTCGTCTGGCAGCATAGGACATTCCACATCCGGGGCACACGGAAGGCAACGCAAACTGCTCACCTCGGATATCTGCAAACATGATTAGCAAACAAAATCTCGTTACAAACTCGCACTTTTTCCAAAGCTGCCTGACAGTGCATGTATATTTATACCGACAACTTGCTTTAAAAAGATAAAGCAACAGGACATCTAATTTGCTAAATGTGTTTCATTAGATAGAAGTTTTTAGAAAACAACAGTTGTTGAATCAAGTCAAAGTTAGTTAATATGAATAAGCTATGACATAAGATAATATTGGATCATAATTTATTACCTTCTAATCTCTCAATCTAAACTAAAAGTTTTACGATGACTGAGCGATAATACGGTTTTAGATCGTAGGATTGACTATGGCATATGAGATATGAGGCCTTGAGAAATGGTATCCCAGATGAATGGAGAAAAGCGTGACTGCACCAATCTACACACAGAAAGGAGACCCTTTAAATTGTAACAACTTCCGGAGGATCAAACTTCTCAGCTACACTCTGAAGCTCTTGGAGAGGGTGATGGAGAGGAGGTTGAGAGGAATGGTGGAGATAAATGAAAGACAGTATCGATTCCAACCGGGTATGTCGACAGTGCAGCCGCTGTTTTACCTCAGGATGCTCCAAGAGAAACATAGGGAGTTCAGAAAAGGTCTACACATAGTGTTTATGGACCTAGAGAAAGCATATGACAGAGTTCCTAGAGAGCTGATCTGGTATAGCCTCCAAAAGAAAATCATACCAGAATACTACATTAACATCATAAAGGACAAGATTAAAGAAGAGATCAAGGAGCACACATATGTTGTTCGCAGATGACCTGGTGTTGTGTGATTCAGACGGAGGTAGGATAGAAGAGAGATTGGACAAATGGAGAGAAAAAATTGAGAAATGTGAACTAAAGATCTGCAGAACGAAGACGGAACATCTTCCGCCAATGGGACACACAGAGCCTGTGAAGATAAAAAAAAGTATGGGTCACAGGAAAAGGTAAACCTCCCAACTGTACAGACTTTTAAGTACCTTGGTTTTGTCATAGACAAGGAGGAAGGTGTCGTATGGAAACCGAGAGCCGAGTGTCAACGGGGTGGACTAGGTGGAGGGGACTATCTGGAGTGATATGTTATAAGAAGGTGTCACAAAAGATGAAAGTCCTGCTCTACAAAACGGTAATTAGGCAGACATTTCTCTACGACTGTGAAACGTGAGCAAGAGACGAAAGACGATTGACATCAGCGTAGATGAGAATGATTAGATGGGCAATGGGTGTAAGCCAGCAGGAGCACCTGAGGGATGAGGACGTCTTGAAAGAAGCCGATGTGGAGAGCATTGTTGTCATCATAAGGAGAAGACGGAGAAAAAGAAGGAAAGAAAAGGAAGTCATGAGAGCCACCATGGAGATGAAGATAGAGGGGAAACGAGCGAGAGGGAGGCCCAAGTTGACATGGCAGGACACAGTGGGGAAAGATTTAAAGGCATGGCAGATAAAAAAAAAGGATAGACTCAGAACAGGAAGAAGTGGAAGAGATTCTGCAAGAACCACCACCCCGCAAAGGGAGAAGGCGGGGAAAGTTGAGAAAGGTGAGAAAGGCATATGCCTAGAAGTTATTAAAACTTGTTCGCATTAGCTGAGTTTTCGGTAATTACTAAAATGGGGTTGGTCCTCCTTTTTCTGTTCTGAACTGTTCTTGTGTAATTATGGTTATCGTAGTTGTTAACGTATTACTTTTATATTTGCACATTGACTAATAATTCACCTTTTGAGGACGCTAGACTGTGTCATTAAAACAGTGTCACTTCTATTTCTATTATGTTTCCTGTTTTTATGCTGTTCTGTGGCTTCGAGAAGTGATGATTTTGCCTTGTGCAAGCTATTGTGCAATGGTTGTTTGTCAACGCAACATTTTTCAACCCACGACACTACACGATTCTTGTCCTGTTTACACAGTTTACCGTGTCTTAACATTTGTTTTAATCGAAGGTTGCTGCCAATGCGCTGCTCTACACCAACATTGAAATTAGCTATAATTCTAGATGTAAGTGTGAGTCCTGGGCCAGCTGTTAGGCGTAACGTTTGGGTAGACACTACAAATGTTCGATCTGTTCGAGATAAGACAGCCTCGCTTTGTTATGTACTAATTTCTAAGAAAATATACATCCTTGCTGTCACTGATACTGGCTTAGACCACATGACACAGCTGCATGCATTGCTGACATTTCTCCTGCTGGTTACACTTTCCATCATCGGTCACGTTCAGTTGGACGAGGTGGCGTTCTGGTGTCAAAACAGTTCAAACTTAATTTACATTCTAGCCCTTTAGGTCATCTGTGTTGACATTTCTGATTGTTCTTTCTCCGCTTACTTTATGTGCCTTTATTGCCCTCCAGGACACCCAGCAAATTTCTTTGAAGACTTTCAGGATCTGTTGGAAAATCTGGCAATCATTCAATCAGAATTTTACATTCTTGGTGATTTTAAACTTCTTTTGGATATACCTTCTGCAGCAACAAATGCGTTTGATGCTATTCTGTCATAGTTTGATATGAAACAACATGTTACCTTTTCGACACATATACATGACCATTGGATTTACCTTTTGATAACCCGTTTAACTTGTAACAATATCCATACACCTATTGTTTCTGATAGTTTGTCAGACCACCACACTGTCATTGCTAATGTTAACGTTTCTATAATTGTAATAAAGTCGAAACACAATGTTTCTTATAGAACGCACTCTGTAACGAGAATTAGTGAGCCCACGCTTATCAAAGTTCTTCTCGTGACCTTCTCAACTAATGATGATTAATGGATCTGTACTTATGTGTCTCGTGACACGGCTACTTGGAGTTGGTTGGAGCATATCGCTTGTGACCGACGCAATCAACGCGTCTTCTCGCCCGTCTGCTGACTGTCCGAACAACTATGCCGAGCGCTCACGAGAATGACAAGTCAACGAACTTCACGCGCGTACAAGAAGTTCTGACAATTATGCGTTCTTTGTGTCATTCTTTGATCATCGTAACGTGCGCTTCAGCTCCCAAGTATGTATGTTAGATTCACAGGCAACAAAATAGGTTCCTCTGTTTCTTTGGGGTTTATATACCTCATGGTCTATTATAGGACGGGGATGGCGAAGAGGTCATCAGCGTCTTATTGAGGTACACAGTATAAACAAAAACTAACTATTTTAGGTAAATGAAACACAACACCATATTTTAATGGAGGAGTAGCGTCCCCTGCGGTACGGGCGGGCTGACGGGCTGACGGGCGGGTAATGAGCGCTTCCAATTAAGGGGTAATAGTGGGAATTTATGGGTAACCAAGGGGTAACTACGGGTAATTAAGGGTAATCAAAGGGGAAGTTAAGGGGCATTTATTAGGGGTAATTAGATTTTAAGTAAGGGGTAATTAAGAGTAATAACGAGGTAGTCAGGGGTAATTAAAAATAATTAGAGCTAATTAAATATTAATTAGAACTAATTAAGGAGTAATTAGATGTAATTTATGGGGAATTAGAGGTAATTAAGGGTATTTAAGGGTAACTAATAATTAATTATGGGTAAATAAGGTGTAATCAATGTGTGATTAAGGTATAGGAATAACTAATGGGTAATTAAGGGGTAATTGTGGGTAATTATGGGTATTTAGGGGTACCTAAATGTAAAATATCGTTGACTAAAGGTAATTAAGAGGTCTTTATTATTAATTAAGGGGTAATCGTGTGTAATTAAGACTAATTAGGAGCAACTAATAGGTAATTAGGGATAATTAAGTGTAATTAACGGTAATTAAGGGGTAATTAAGGATATTTAAAGTAATTAAGAGGTAATTAGGGATAACTAAGGTGTAACTGTGGATAATTGTGGGTAATTATGGGTAAGTAAGTTTAATTAAGGGTAAGTCAGGGTAGATAATAGGTAAATATGGGTAATTGTGGGTAATGTAGGATAATTATGGATAATTAAGGGGTAATTAGGCGTAATTAAGGGATAATAAAGGGTAATTAATAGTAATTAGGGGTAATTAATGGGTAATTAGGGGTTCAAAGTTCGACTATACTACAACATCTATAATACGTGTTCATCTATGACTACTAAGCACAAGCTAGCATTAAATTCCAACCCCTAATTACCCATTATTTACCTCTAATTATCCATTAATTGCCCCTAATTACCCCTGAGTTACCCTTAATTACCCTAAATTACCCACAAATATCCCTACTCTAGTGTATCTTTGTGTACCCCAAATTATACTTAGTTACCCCTAATTACCTCTAATTACCACCCTAATTACCATTACTTACCCTAAATTATCCTTCAATTACCTCTAATTACCCCTAATATACCCTTAGTTACTGATTAATTACCCCTTAATTAACTCTAATTAGAATTAATTACCCATGATTACCCCTTAATTACCCCTAATGAACTCTTGTTTACCCTTAATTACCCATAATTACACATACTTACACTTATTTAATTATTAGTTACCATTAAATACTCCTAATTACCTCTAATTGCCCCTTATTTACATATAATTACCCATTAATTACCATATAATTACCCTTAATTACGCCTTATTTAAATAGAATTACCTCTAATAAATAAATATCCCTTAACTACCCCCTTGATTATCCTTAATTACCCATTAATTACCCATTATTACCCCTTAATTACCCCTAGTTGCCCTTAATTACCCATAATTACCCCTTAATACGAGGCGCTCATTACCCGCCCGTCAGCCCGCCCGTATCGTCAGGGTACGCTACTCCTCCATTAAAATATAGTGTTGTGTTTAATTTACATCAAATAGTTCGTTTTTTCATACGGCCGTGGGGAACAAAGGCGTCCGGAGCAGAATGGCAGTAACCAACGGAATAAACGGAATCAGACAAGTATTAGTCGTTGTGAAACATTACAATTTGCTGCCAAATCTTCAAAAATCTTGACACGACCCTGCTGTCCGGGCAGTGACCCGATGTGTTGCTACTGAAACTAAATGGGCGTTGGCAAAAAACCCGATCCTACTTAATTGGTGATACGGGACATACTTGAAATATGTTAGCTAATGTATAGGCCTACATGATAACGCATTCTTAGAGTACAATAAGGAAACTATGGCTACTCTTTTAATATGGGAAAATGTAGTTTTACGTACACGTAGTATAACATATAACATAATTTAGGCAGTTGTTAACACAAGCAAACTTCACGCACTACAGAACATGTTTCTGTCAACTACTACTACTGTTGCTGCTGTTGTTGCTGCTGCTGTTGCTGCTTCTGCTGCTGCTGCTGCTGCTGCTGCTGCTGCTGCTGATGATGATGATGATGATGATGATGATGATGATGATGCTGATGCTGTTGTAGCTACTACTACTACTACTACCACTACTATTACTGGCAATATACGCGCCTATGACCGGACTTGTCACGAATATGTGGCGCTATAGAAACGTTGGTAATAATAATAAAACTGCTATTGCTACGGCTGACGCTGCTTCTGTTGTTGCCGTCGTCGCCGCCGACGCCACCGCAGCCGTCGCCGCTGACGCTATGAAGAAGTGGTACGTACCTGTAGTAGGACAAGAGGAACGACGAAGCACGTCGCCGCGGCCAAGCGTGGAGCGGTGTAAGACATGTCTGTCACCGAACAGTCGACACGGCGTCGAGCGTCACCCGAATGTCAAGTCTGTACTGTTTCTGGTCCTCGGTTGGCGGTGGCGGGGTATAAATACAGCATGTCTAACGACGATCGCATCTCATTGGACGGTGCTGGTATAAGGACGGCATTGCTAAATTGTACGTTTCCCACCGTTGTCTTAATGAAATTTACTAAATTGAGCGTAGCTGAGATACACAGGATCGCAGAATTTGTCAGTATTACTGACAGGGGCTTTTACCTGTTATTTCCCAGCTCTAATAGTTCGAAATAATGTAACGCTAACAAGATATTTTGTGTCCAAAGATGCCTGACATGTTTATATATTTAGCCTATTTAACAAAGATGCAATATTAACAAGTATACTTTTTAATCACGCCTCGTGTAGTACTATAAATCTTAACTTTCAAGCTTTTTAGTCAACGCTCATTATTTTCCGTACTAACAACGACATTTGACACACCAGGTTGTAGACTTATGTGACAAAAAGTAGTACGCCTATTCGTGCCTGGTTCCGTGTGTTTATGCGCTGCATCGTCACAGCCGTCGACTATTTTCTAGTTAGGTTTTTACATTAATGACTGGCACGGCAAATTACTGAACACTATCAGACTCACATATAACGTATCGGTGATATGATTATGACAATAGTAACTGTGTGGACAATACTTGGTTCATGTACAATTATAAACCTTGTCAACGTGCGCTCAACATAATTAGAGTTATTATGATTATTACAGCCGGATTGCACATTTTACAAAGTGGTTTAACGACTCCGTCTCTAACTATTTCTCTCTTCCTCTCTCCCTCTCTCCCTCTCTCCCTCTCCCTCTCTCTCTCCCTCTCTCCCTCTCTCCCTCTCTCCCTCTCCCTCTCTCTCTCTCTCCCTCTCTCCCTCCTCTCCTCTCCTCTCTCCTCTCCTCCTCTCCCCTCTCCCTCCCCCTCCCTCCTCCCTCTCTCCCTCCCTTCCTCTCTCCCTCCTCTCCCTCCCTCTCCCTCCCTCCCCCTCTCCTCGCCCCTCCCTCCCTCCCTCCTCTCTCCCTCCCTCTCCCCTCCCCCTCCTCCCTCCCTCCCCCCCCCCTCCCTCCTCCTCTCTCTCCCTCTCCCTCCTCTTCTCCCTCTCTCCCTCTCCCCCTCTCTCTCTCTCCCTCTCTCCCTCTCTCCCTCTCTCCCTCTCTCCCTCTCTCCCTCTATTCCTCTCTCTCTCCCTCCCGCCTCCCTTCCCTGGGGCGGATCCAGAGAGGCTAGCCTGGGGCCCCAAAAAACCTTCCGTGGCGGCCGTTGCAAATTGATATTCGGTGGTCTTAGCCGGACGTTCAGCACGAGACTCCACTGGTCTCGTCGCGCTGTTCGATCTTGACATCGGAAGACGGGGAAGTGGGTGCTGTTAAAAAAAATTCGCCGCCGCGCCCCTTATCTCCAGGTCTTCTTCCGGTATTTAATTTGTTTTTCATTCCAGAATCATCAGTGCACTTCGCTGGTTTCGACTTCCCGCGAAAGGCTTGACGAAGCTGAACCGTCTTTCGACGCTAATATGCACAATTGGGGACTGTGTGAAAGTGCTACTTGTGAATGCGATGCGGCCCAACAAACAGCAGACCACACTATCAGTCACTACACTCTCTACGGTGCTCCACACGGAGAAAATGGCATCGCCGAGCTGGACCTGGCGACCCGGGAGTGGCTGCTCAACAACACTCTGCAAGTCTAGGCAGTAGACAGACGCGAGAAGAAGAATTTGTCTTTCCATAATATTCTAATGTCCGTTTAGATAACCTTGCATTCCTTCTTAGTGACATCGTTCGCTTCCTCGCGAGTTGCGTGGTCATTCGCGCGATTTCATTGTCAAGTTGGTCTTTGGCGCCAACATCTTCTGCGGACATCGTATGAGTTGACCAGGAAACATAACTAAACTAGAATCCTGCAGTTTGGTGGGTACAATTTGTCTAGCTAAATATTCTGTTTAAAACTGTTGATACCAGCTATGCCAATGAATGACGTACTGAAATAGGAGTAAGCAAGGGTTAACGATGGCAACACAGTTTGCATGATTAATGGGTCCACAGCCACGGGGCCGAGCGTTAGCGCGACTAGACGGCTAGACTAACGGACAAACCAGGGTAAAATAAAATGCAGAGTATTAAAATACAACAGTTATATTTCACAAAATGAAAAGGTTGTTGCTACAAATCACGCAACTGTCGTTGTCTGTGGATTAATTAGTCTTATAGTTACTTTATTTCTACTTAAGTCTTAACGTCCAAATCACAGTCCACCCCTTACCCTGTAATTGTAACGGCACTTATCCACACTGATTTAGTTTGTCCTCACACACAAAAATCACGCTTTTAGCCCTTGTAGTGGCCCCTTGTAACTTGTTTCAGCGCCTATCTCTTCAGCAGTGTATATGCATGTAGTATTCATTCATATGACTAGTGAATCACCGATTGTGACATATCAAAAAACAGTCTACATACATCATGCTGTGTTCAGTAATTGCCCAATGTGCTATTTTCATACGTATAGTTATAGAAAATTCACATGGCACATTAGTAGAAATCACAAACATGACCCAAACTTTTTGGTTTCATATTCAATTGGGCATTGTAAATATTCCACAAAAAGCTGGATTGCATTTCGCCTTAATGTATTACGAAAACATTGAGACATTCCAGCTGACAATCATTCAGAGAATGAAGATGAAATTAATATATTTCCGGTGGAAGGTAACGAGAATGAAGAACACAGTGACAATTCTCCCATGAATTCACTTGAATATGCAACTGCAAGTATGTGTTACCACTGAACGTACAACGTGGTTTGTCCGAAAGAGCAATCAATGAAATGCCAAACACCTCAAAAGATTTGGTGACAGAGTACTTACACACATACAGGAGAGAATGTATACTCCAAGATCAAGGAAAAATGTAAACTGTCCTACCATAGAAAGTAGCCCATTTCAAGGTTTGGGGTCGCAGTATCTTAGAGAGACGTGTTATGCAAATGCCTACATACAACCAGAAGAGGTATATTTGGGGGAAGGGTTATAAGGTCCTAATCAGGTGTGAGACATATGAGACGTTATGGCTATGCCATTCCTCTTCAAAGACGCCTTCAAAGTCTACTTGAAATGTCCGATATATGACAGCAGGCCCACAACACTCCTGGAGAAGTTATGTATGATTTATGTGATGATTCATACCTTCAGAAACAACCCCTGTTTCAGAGGAATAACTCAGCTCCTCAAATCGTCTTATTACAGATGAAATTGAACTAGTGAATCCTATTGATGCTCATGTTAAAAACATAGAGTGGCCATGTTTTACTTCACACTGGGTAATATACTTGAATGAATGAATGAATGAATGAATGAATGAATGAATGAACGTTTATTCAGAACATTGATAACAATATATACAAGACAAGACAACCAAACAAGTTTAACTATAATACAAGTGAGAATATACAATGTTTGAAGGGGGTAAATACGAAGTCATTGACTTTTGTGTAAATTTACCCCTGACATGTATTTATATATATAATTATATACATGTATGTATACACACATATACACACATATATACATACATATATTCACATACATACATACATGTATTTTGAGACATCAATATTATATTATTCGAATTTGCTATTCATCTAACCATCTAGCTACAATAATTGAAAACATGCAATGGAATATGTGCATATTCAAAATTTAAAGTATGCCATAAGTACACATCTTTACACATATTGTAATTTCCTCAATGGCATGATTACATTTGTGTTTGATTTTATTTAGGTTTCCACAACCATATATTTCTCAAATAAAAGGTTCTTGCATTTACGCTTAAATTCAGTAATAGTATTAGTAGTTTTTAAATGATCACATAGAGAATTCCATAATTGCACTCCCTTTACACAAAGAGACATTGATCGCATGGTAGAACAGACTCTCTGTCGTTCTAGGTCATGATTAGCTCGCATTGAGTATGCTATTTCCCGTCTAGTAAACAAACACTGAATATTTGATGGCAAACAGCTGTAGTAAGCTTTGTACATAAATAACGATGTTTTCAGTTCTATGATATCTGGACATTTTAGAACATGTAATTGTTGGAAAAGTGAGTTTGTATGATCCAACCATCTTGCACCAAATATAATGCGGATTACTCTTTTTTGTAATAAGAAAATACAGTTAGTATTTGTTGGGTACGTGTTTCCCCATATCTCTGCACAATAATTTAAATACGGCAAAAAGAGAGAACTATATAGAATACGTCTACTATTTCTATCAAGTAGATGACTGCATCTATGCATTATAGCTGTACTTTTTGAAAGCTTTGATTGTACGTATTTTATATGAGCTTTCCAATTTAGTAGATCATCAATAAACACACCCAAAAACTTGGTGACCCTTACTCTTTCGATATTAACATTTTGTATTTTTATATTAATTTCTTTGTTTAGCATACGATTTCCAAATAACATATAATTGGTTTTAGATATGTTCAGAGTTAATTTATTTACTGCAAACCATGTATACATTTGGTCCAGAACGTTACATACAGTTTCGTTTAGTTTATTGATGTTACTATTTGCATAAAAGATATTAGTATCGTCTGCAAAGAGAATGTATTTTACTAGATTAGATATGTTACACATATCATTGACGTATAGAATGAATAGTTTGGGGCCCAGGATCGAACCCTGTGGGACACCACATGATATATTGCGCACAGTAGAATTACATTTGTCAATGGACACGAATTGTTTTCTGTTTTCTAGATAACTATTTAACCAGTTAAATGCCCCACCACGGATACCAAGAAATTCCATTTTTTTACATAACAGTTTGTGATTGACAGTGTCAAATGCCTTTTTTAAATCGATAAAAACACCAATAGCATATTTTTTTGCATCCAATACTTACTCATTGAAGGTCACAACTGAGTAGTATAAATTTTACCTTCTTGGAATGGCAAACAATTTAGATATGAATTGTTTTGGCCGAAATAAATTACTGACTGACTTTATCGAAACATACACTAAACTGAGTCAAGGAGGCATGATATGGAAATCTCTGATGTCAGACAAAACATCAAAGGAGCTTTTGTTGCTGTAACAGGAGACACACCAGCAATTAATTGGTTAGGTGGATTTAAGGAAGGTTTTTCATTTGCATATAAATGTTGCAAAACATGTGATGCTACCACAAATGACATGAAGGTGACATTTAAGCACACTGACGATCGGTTGAGACACGAAGAAGAACACAAACAAAGGTGCACAAGTCTGGACACCGTAACAAAAGCAGTTAAAGCATATTGGAGTAACATGTGGGGAATTAACAGAGAAATTTGCCTGGTTAGAATATCCGACTTCCGCAATGCAATTCTTTTGCATGATCTTATGCATGTCCTTCTTGAGGGACTGATTCCATACGAGATGCAGCTCTTCTTGTGTCATGCTATCATAGTAGAGAAATACTTCACTTTGGATTGGCTAGATTTGCTAGTTAGCATTGTGCAGATTTCCTTACACTTTCCTGGACAAATCAATGCTAGAAATGATTTTTAAAAATTATCTTGTTGACAGTAACATACCTTGACATTAAGCTTTTAGTTGGCTAGTAGATTTGAAAAGTTACAGGCCCGCCCAAAAAAGTAACTGGCCCGGATATTGTATAAAAAGTATGTTGATACCGAGGTGCCTGTCGGTCGCTTCATTGAAGAAGTCCACAAAGTCTAAGGTTCGCTTGGAGCGACGTCATGCTGACTTTTCCGAAGTTCTTAATTATTTGTGATCGGGCTTTCTATAAATATCTCTATGCGGGACAACACTACCATATAAAGTTGTGATTCGGAAACGTGGCTTGTTTGCTGATAACACAAGTCAGATGTATGTTTGAATAAGAGCTTAATAGTAAGCCACCTCTTTATGTATAACTAGATTAAGTAACTACATTAATATACAATGTCATCACCTAGTTATACATGTCATAACAAATACACAGAACTGACAGCAAAGGTGGGGGAACTGACCACCGTCTTATATACATGTATGAAATTCTGTGATTCTAAACAAGGGGAAAGCGTTATGTACATGTGCACATGTCCCCGCCCTAAAACCCCTTCGAAAATATACTAATAACAGACAGTATAACAACACTCACAAATACTGTGTACAATTATTATTAGCCAGAGTGTCATAAGACAAAAACTATACTATAGAACGTATCGTTATAATTGTAAGACAATGATATCAGGCAACACAATATATATATATGCAGTGTAACTTAATATGAACCGTGTATTCATAGTTGTATGCAAAAAAACATAAAGTAGTAAAAACACCACCACCAGCCATATAAATACTCAGGTGAAGACGGGGTAGGAGGGTGAGAAAACAAATTTCAAAATTCGAGAGCGAATATACCTTTTCAATCCTGGAAATTTCGAAAGAGAGGCTAGACGTTGGGATTGTAGGAGCCAGTCACATGTTTCGGTCAGCCTCATAATTTATTAAACTTACCGTATATTCCAGAATAGAAGCATTGGTTTTGTTGCCCACATAAATGCCGTTTGAGTTTTAATGAAAATGTGTTTGATGACCTATTACAATGAGGAATGTGGCATGTGTGTGTGTGTGTGTGTGTGTGTGTGTGTGTGTGTGTGTGTGTGTGTGTGTGTGTGTGTATGTGTGTGTGTGTGTGTATGTGTGTATGTGTGTGTATGTGTGTGTGTGTGTGTGTGGGTGTGTGTGTGTGTAAATCCAGCTTATATATATATATAAGCTGGATTTACATATATATATATATTAATCTATATATGTATTTGTTTTTAAGCTAGAAGGAGAACCATCATTGTCAAAATGCACACAGTCGGTTATATTGTTTAAGAACATTTAGATAATTTGACATCAGGACAGGCTGGATAAGATTATAACGAAGGCGGAGAGCGTCGTATTCAAGAGACAGGACAGGTTTGACACACACTACCAGGGACGACTAACAAACAAACTAACAGGCGCACTACATGACGACACCCACCCACTTAAGACGGACTCTGACAATAGAATCATTGAACGTAGCGGACGATTCAGAGGGCTTAGGGCTAGAACAACAAGGTATGCTGGTTCTTCTGTGCCTTCTGAGATCATTGTCTTTAACAAGAAGAGAGGAAGAACTAGGAATGAAAGCATGGATAAATGAGAATATAGGCGTATATGGATGTTTTTAATGTTTGTACATGTATTTGGTTGTGATTTTTTCTTTCTAGCATGTGTATGTTTACATTTGTAATTGTATTGCACCGGCATAAACGCAATTTCCCTGCGAGAATCAATAAAGTAGTCTTTATGTTTATTTATATATATGTGTGTGTGTGTGTGTGTGTGTGTGTGTGTGTGTGTGTGTGTGTGTGTGTGTGTGTGTGTGTGTGTGTGTGTGTGTGTGTGTGTGTGTGTGTGTGTGTGTGTGTGTGTGTGTGTGTGTGTGTGTGTGTGTGTGAGGGAAACATTTGATTTTATTATGCACTTTAAGTATTCAACCAAATTCGTTATTCTATTACTGTACGCTGTTATAATGCCACAATACTGTAAATAAGCATAATATAATAAATAATGTCCATTTAGTGAAACATCTTAGGAGGCTGCGAAAAGTTTTCAACAGCAGTGATGACTAACAATTATATACCCGATTAAACCATGTAGTATTAGTAAATATGTAATAATTTTACTCACCACAATAATAATCTAATTTTATGTCTTAGCCATAACAATAATGTACCAGCCATAACGTTTTGTCTTAACCATAACACAAGTTAAAAATTATTGTTTTATGTGATGATATAACACAGTATAATAATTTGTATTTATATTGACGAGAAACTGTCCTAAGCAATGATTTCATGAACAATTGTTGATCAGAGGTGTTTACCAACTACTGTGCACAACTATTTCAAACCAAATATGCAGGTTATTGGATAAATAACATCCTGATATGTTGTGTCAGTATAATTGTGATTATAACCTTCTACTACCACATTGGTGCAATAATTTTCGAAAGCTGATATCAACATAATCGAAAATTGGCTTTGGTTTGCCCAAGTCATTTTTAAATATGACATTTCTGTCATATTAGTAACATGTCCATGGTCGTTATGGTTCAGACATGCGACGATGGTAGGTGCAAATACACATGTTCAGCAAGTTTTATTAATATCGATCGCTACTGACTGTTGGTCATTGGGATTGAGCCACTGGTTTTGTTTAATGTTTTGGATAAATTAAACAAAATATTTTGGGTAAAATTTATAGGTTGAAATATACACGTTACTGTAGAATAGCTCACGTAGCTGTGCTCAGGGTTGGCAAAGGAAACCTTCGCTGTCCATCTCCCTTTTGGTGAATTGCAGATCAGATTCAAAGATAGAGCTGTAAACCGTCGACCGATAGTCTTACAAAAAAACACAAATGCTACCATCGACCGCAACAAAATGCACAGAATCGTGTAAACACAGTGATTCATTTGACTACAGTGTTTTCAAATGTGAGTTTTGTTGTACTCTGTTAGTGTTTGCTTTGATATATATTAGGTGTGAAGCAGCGGAGCGGAACGACCGGTCGAGTAAATGCCAGACGGCAACGAAACGTCATCAACACAATGATTCATTTTTAAAATTTACAGAGTTTTCTTTGGTGGAGCAGGCGTGAACCAGTGGGGCGGAACGACCAGTAGCACAGGTGCGAGGCGGCGACAGCGCGAAACAGCCGTAATGATAAAAAAATATTCAGAAACGCAAGTTTTTAGACGCGACGTTCACAACTTCCAACGAAACTTATGTCAGCTGGTCTGTCTAGCTGTCTGCCAGTAGATTTTCACGATCAATGAAACTGTTTGGTTTAGTCATTGACGATAAGATTTCTTGACATTTGGCACACACCTTTTGATATTTCCTGGTGGCTAAGCTGGAAGAATTTTATAATCTGCCTGGTTCTGATATATTAGAATTCGATGAAGTTTTTATTTGTTTTGCACTAATCATAAAATTATTAATATGACTTTGTTAAAATAAGAAAAATCATCACTCAACATGTGGGACATTACGAAGACCTGCTGACCTCAGTAAAAAAGAAGAAAGTGAGATGGCATGGTCATGTAACACGATCAAGCGGGCTCACAAAAAACAATACTACAAGGAACAGTGTCGAGGAAAAGAAGACAGCGAAGACAGAGGAAGAGATGGTCAGACAATATTGTAGAATGAACTGGGAAGACCTTTGCATAAACTCAGACATTAGCACACAACGGCGAAGACTGGCGTCGACTGGTGAAACATTCAGCAATGCAGCGCCCTTATGACCCAGGCGGGTTACGGGAGCAGTAACAGTAACAGAACTACTGTAATGTTGTTTTATTTCAATTATTAATTTGTTTTGTGTTTCCTTATACGAGTAGGTATTTGGGATGTGTGCTATATTGCTATATACACACGTTCATCTGATATTTTTTGTAATGTGATTAACAAAACTATATATTTAGAGGATACATAAACTACAAGTTTTTTAACTTGTGTATTCCTTTCAAACCACATTACATACGTACGTGTATATGTCACAACAAAATCATATTGAGACGACTGCAGACTATACTGTTTGTTTGAATAAAACATGTTGAATTGAATATTAATTCAGTATAAATGTGACTTCTTGCGCAGTGACGTAAGGTTACTGTAGCAGCCGCTTCAACGAACTGGTGTTCCTTTCGACGAAAATGGGTGTCTAGCAGAATGGAGTCTTTTTTCGGAATGGTCACGTTGTTTGATCATTTATCGCTATCTAGGTGATGTTGTTTTTTACTTCAGCGGCGCACCTGGAATTTTGTCTAGTCATATCTGCGTGCCTGGGCACACCGGTTGAGAAACACTGGTTTAGTGCATTAATACAAACATTTGAAGGATATTCGAATAATATCTACAATTCAGTGTTGATTACCAATTTTGTGTATTGTTTTGATGGGGGCGCTGTTGACGATTGTTCGTCGCCGCGGCCCAGTTACTTCAGCTTCTCCGCTGTCGATTCGACTGATGACATCGGAAGACGGAAGTGCTGTTGAAGATTTGTTTGAAAGGAAGAAAACTGTCTTTGCTAAGGATTTAGCAGAGCTTAAGTCAAAGGGTAAGTCCTGTGCTTAATTGTTTTGTAATAATCATTAAACAAATTGTTACATTTACATCATATCTCTATATTGTGTTCAAAAATAAAGAATGCTCACGTTGTGTAGGTGTCACACAACATTATTTTGTATGCATGCTAACATCGACACATGTTTAATAATAACTCTAAATAAGCTAACCATTTTTATGTAGGCGATTTAGACTGGTATATTAAAACAAGTATAATCCCGTTTTATAAGCACAAGGTATGCAGGGTAGGCTAAGCAGAATATGTCTGAAGCCTGGGTGTGACATTACAATATTGTGTTGTGACTATTAAAATAAAATCTGTTTCTTTGAATTGTTAGTATTAAATAATATTTGGGTCTACATTTATCACGAAGATGCTGCAAAACTGGGCATTTGGGAAGCAGTTGAGAGGAGTTTGCTCTCGTTTATCGTTGGCTCGTTTAGATGTAGGGGAATATCTTCAGGATTGTATCGCTGAAGTGCAGTTTATTGAACAGCATGGAATTAAAATTGATGGTTCTGACAACAAACTTGGCATTCATTAATTATGTTTCATCTGTGATGCCCCTGCACGTGCCTTTGTTAATAACATTAAGGGTCACAACATAGTTGTGATAAATGTGTTCAGGACGGTGTATGGGAAGGCAAAGTAACATTCCCAAAGATTGATTCTCCCCTCCGCACTGATGCTGGTTTTTATGATCATCATTTACAATGCACATTATCACGACTTTGTAATCTTTCATTGGGAATGGTTTCTCAGTTTCCCCATGATCCTATGCAGCTTGTGTATCTTGGAGTTATGAAACGTTTGATATGGAGTTGGGTGAAAGGGCCTGTTGTGAACAAGGGTCGCATTGGTGCACACAACATCAGTCAGATCTCAGAATGTCTTCTTTCCTGCCAGATATACCTCCTCCGGGAATTTCCCCGTAAATGTAGATCATTATCGGAAGTGGATAGATGGAAAGCGACATAGTTTCGACTGTACGTCCTCTACAGTGCTGTTGTTGAGGTTAAGGGCAAAATCTCCGATATCTTTGACCAACATTTTTTGCTTCTCGTCGTCGGCATCTTTTGTCTTTGCAATCCTCTGCATTTTGCTGCGCACTGTGAGTATGCCCACAGTGTGTTGTGTATGTTTGTAGAATAGTGGGATAAATTGTATGGTAAAGATATGCTTGTCTACAGTGTTCATGGGTTGACTCATGTAGCAACTGATACAATACGATTTGGCCCCCTTGATACCTTCTCTGCTTTCCCCTTTTTTTGAAAGATAAAACAATGCTTAGAAAGCCTCAGTTTTCGCTTCCTCGGTTTATTCGTCGATTGTCAGAGATGCAGAATATGCTCAAAGTGGACAAAAAGTTAAAGGAACGCTCTCTGAAAGAGGGACATACCCTGATACCTCTTCCATTTGAATTCAGGCAATATTCACATTTCTCAGGAATTCAGTATGATGACCTGTATTTGTCTATCATTGATGGAGACAACTGCATTAAGGTTGGTTCATCGTATGGACTTATCAGGAACATTTGTAAAGGTCCTTGCGACCAGTTTGATCGTGTCGTGTTATTTGAAGGTTTCACTGAACATTCCAATTTCTTTACTGAACCATTGACGTCACCAGATTTTGGGATCTTGAAAGTGGCAAAACTGAGCGACAACATAGAAAGTAAAATGGTGTCATAGATTGCATACAGGTATGTCATGATTCCCTACAAGGAAACATTTTAAAGTATACCTCTTCTCCATCAGGTCATGTTATTATTATCTCAGTTGACCAGTCAGTGAGCTGTATCTGCGCTTGTCACCCATTAGTGAGGGGCACTTTTTACCATCAGACCTAAAAAAAACACAACAATGTGATTCTACATAAATACATGTGCGTGTGTGTGTGTGCGCGCGCGCGCGCGCGTGTGTGTATGTTTCATTATTCCTACCACTTTCCCGTCTACTAACTAATTTCTATTACTCAACTAACCTGTGAGCAATGCATATGTGAACATTAAAAATTGTAGCTTTCTTACACCTACGTACTGTACATTCCATCATATCCATGATAGCGTGTAGTTACTGAAACTGCTTTTTTTCTAGATCTTCATAAACCATTGGTATTTTTTTGGAATACTGAATCAAAGCCAGTATGTACATGTACTTGGTTGTCGACTATGCAGACGAAAATCTGCTACTAGAAATAAAAAAAAAATTGGCTGGATACTGCAGGGAAATCGTGTTCTCTGTGGCCTCCTACAAAGATACAAATAGAGTCCGCAATGCAGCGAATAATATGAAAGTGCCAGGGGATGACGGGAAATCGTTTCCACTCAGACGAATAATGCACAAGACTGATAAGGTGTTTTCCTTACTTTCTGGGATGTTTAGAAATGTCAAATGTACAATCCACTAACATCAATATTGTGTTTTCTTTGGTTGACTAACTTGTGTTTTTATTTAAGGTGAAACAGGTTGGGTAAATGAGCTATTACTAATAATTAGCTGAAGAGAACAATTGTAAATTAAAGAAATACAAACATGTTTAAATAAATTGACTGACATAATGCATTATAGACAAACATACTATGCAGACATACCACTAAGGATACTGGCCACCTCAGAGTCAAGCCATCTGCGTGACTTAATATGATATAATATACACACGTAGTTGTATAGTTTGTGTTGTTGATACAGCATCATGGGAAAAGGCACAGGCAAAGTGCAAAGCAGCTGAGCTAACCTCGGACATAGACACTGTACCTGAAGACGATGTCATAGACGGCCAATATCGTACAAACAGAACACGAAGGTATGTACAGAATTAAATTGCCAGTCAAGAGTAACAAATGTTATGGGTGAAAAGGTATATCTTTAAATTCCTGAAAAATGGTAACGATCTATTTTAAGCGATTTCTAAGTTATGGCCTATTTATGGTTGAAAACTTGTATAAATTAGAAATTGTTTGTGTGTGTGTGTGCAGCTTTATGCTATTTCAATGGGCACTATGCTTAAATGCAAGATGCATCATATGCTTACTAAACCAGATCCAACTATGAAAAGGTTTTTATTCCGCTCCATATATCTAACATTTGTGGTTACAAAGTGGCCTGTTTGTTGCTTTCATACATCACATTTGTTTTCACCCTGTGCCACTGTCACGGATTAGCGAGGTCTCCGTACACTAGATGGCTCAGTCTAGTAGGGTTTTTATATATCAAGGTCAACGCATATGAGAAAGAACGGTTATCGTGAACAAGCAACAAAGAACGAGGAAAATTTAATAAACTTTATTACAAGATATCTTCCTTTTGGTAAATATCTTGATTAACAAAATAAACAGAATAAAGAAATCCCGTAACCAAATCTTAATAGAACATAATAAACAATAACACTGAATCTTTCGATTATCAAATTCCACTTCCTTTCTAAGGTGGATTATACCGCAACACGACCATACACTAGGCGCCAATTGTTATCTAAGAATAACTCCCATAATATAAATACACAGTATAAGCTAGTCCTCTCGGACTCTCATTACAGCAATATGTTACAACACACACATATATTTATATATATGTGAATACTTCATGGGTAATAGTACCTCACTTCAAAACCCACAGATAAGTACTAATCATAATACAGCAAATAATGGATACGTTCAATCAGAAAATAAACATTAATACTGGGCTAGACCCATCTCGAATATATACGAACATTTGTTGAAGTCAACACGCCGAGCTCGGAACACAATTAGAACGGTGTATCTCGGGCGCACGAGTGATGATGCCGGGCACTTGACGATTGCCGTCGTACGCCGCGAATTCTCGAGTCGCGTCCGTTCAGTGATCGCACGGTCGCAAACGATTGCGAAGTCAGTTGAATACGTTCAACTGAAAGACGAAGCCGGGCAGTAGACGCTTACCGCCGGCCGCTACGAATTCGAACGAGAGGTCTTGTTTTGTAGCCAACGATCGAGAAGTCGGATGAACGGGTTTGCGCGAATGACGACGCCTGACAGTATACGTTTACCGCCGGCCGCTGCGAGTCGCATTCGGTCAAGCTTTCTGACGATGTCGCTGTGAGACCGCTGTTCGAGGAATGCCCAAGCTGGGTGAGCGCGTCGCGATTATCGCTCATCGACGCAAATACGTTGGGGCCGACCGGAACGTTGTCTCAAAGTACTGCTGACGTGGCGGCATGGTTTCTTCGAAGTTCGATCGAATAGTCACTCTGGACACTGAATATTACACACACACACAAAAGCTTGGGAACGTAACCCACGTTAACGATTCCCACCACGCTTTACGACTTTCCTTGCCATTCTCTTGGCAGCAGGGCAACCTGTCTCGTTCAACCCTGGATCTGTCCCAGTCCTTCGCCAGCGCCCAGATGGCAAAATGCGTACAACAAACGTTTATATAAGCAGACCTAATTACATATCATATGACAGGTTTCCATCATTTCTATTGGCTAATGTAATATACAATTCAAACTAGGCATTGTGGAACACCCTCTCTACGATTACAGTGAAACCACCTGCTTGCCTAGAAACACTAGCAACAGAATATCACGCTTCACTGAGCGCATCTGCAACCGAGTTGCTGTAATTTCGTAACTAAGGCGGTTGGTTAACAATATGTCTATCTACTGGCTTGACCTTCCTCATTTATAAAATTAAACCTCAGGAAAGTAGATTAAACATCCAGAAATAGCAGAAATGCTACAGCCACACTACACAGAAACGACATCTGATCGCACTATAGTCAACAGGAACAGAGGCCAAACTTTGGCTATGTTTATATTTTAGTATGTAGAAATAAATTGTTAAAACCTTCCATTGACATAACTATGATAGTTATTTTACTGAAATTTTCTTTTACATCTCCACAACGATGTGATGAGTCGGGTTTCCAACGGGGTGATGATGCTGACATGTCTGACTATATGACCAAACATATGAACAAAACAAGAATGATCAAAAGAGAGTGCTTGCTCGCCCCCACCTGCGCCTAACATATCGACATGCAAGTGCATGATGCATTGAAACATTTATGGAGTGTGTACCAGGTACTTATAAACTTCAATTTTAAAATAGTTTGTTATGATCTAGTAAAAGAACCCCGTAATCACCGTAATTGCTATCAAGGTGTGTAATGGAGCATGCTGTAGTTACCATCACTGATTCATAGACTATCTCAGAAAGTCATTCAATCAGTCATGTTGTTTCCAGTGAGTAAAGCAACTACACACAAGAGGACAATGGGTTTTGCTCCGGTTAGGACATCCAGTACACCTACCACTACCAGTCATGCTTCTGACCATTACAGTATGGCGACCCCTGCTGGTACTAATCGTAAGTATATGTTATGTTGTGCAATTTTCCTGAAGGTACATACACAGACCCGCCATTTCAGTTGTGCATTCTGTCCACTCATTATTACTTGAATACTACTTTTGTAATTTTAACCATGTCCCGATTATTTTGAAGTTAGCTTGTGTGATGTGGAGATCAAATTTTACTACTTGTGTATGCATAACTTACTAAAACCACTTCATACAGATAAAAACTCGTACATGCCATGCAATATGTTAGTCTAAATTATCTAACATTTTTCAGATGAGGAAAAATCATTGAAACTATTATTGAAATCATCACTACCAGTTATTTCCAAATTGTACTTGATTTACAATACAACGAGTTTTAACAAAGATACGATCATTTTAATTTGAAAAAACTGAACTGCATCTAATGTATAATTTTATTTAAAAAAACATTAATGTTGGTTGTTTTATATTGTATAACTCAATACATTTTACAAACGGTCTATTGAGATCAGATTTGTTCTGGGTTGTTTGAGCTAATTAATTATTTAGTAACGATAGTCTCGTTGCACAAACTATTGAATTCTGTTTCTAGATATTGACGTTCTGATGTTACAATTTCAAGTCCGCTAAAATCCTGGCAATGATGAATTATTTAATAAGTATCATCATGGCATGTTTTAACTGCGGGTTTAGCAACATTCTTTATTAAACAGAGAAGCTGGTTCCATTCAATTTAGTTTAGTATTTATTTTTCTGGTTTGAAACCAGGATTAATGGGAGATGCCTACAATGTTTTCAAAATATAAGACTCCGTTTCGGAACAGTGGCGAACAACTATGAAGAAAACGGTGCTGGCAGTAATGGAGGGTCACATATAAATAATGTGTGTTTTCTTTTGTACCCTAATAAAATGTACCAACCTTATCTTGCACCATGTTTCTCATAGTATAGGTAACATGCACCCTAGTCACTTTGGTCATTTCCGTAAACTTTAGCCCTACTTCCAATTACCGTACAGGTCTACAACCTTCCTCCTATAGAATAACGCTTTAATATTACGACAGCTAGTGTGATAGCCCATCATTCATGTCATAGTTTGACCTATTGACCAATCAAGAAACACCACCTCGGGACTTTACATATCAGTTTATGTTTGTCAATTGAACGTATTGACTTTGCTTCTTTGAATGGTGTTTAGAACAAGTAGACAAGGTAAAGGTGAGCAAATAGACCAAATAGACAAAGTAAAAGTGAGCAAACAGACCAAATAGACAAGGTAACATTTAGCAGACATAACAAGTGGACAAGGTAAATAATTTGACAGCGATCGTCATCGTCATCGTAGACGGCCTGCATCGTCGCGGCGCGCAGCTCATTCGGCGACACCGTTACAAATAACTCGTTGGGAACCATATTAATAGTCTTACACTTCACAAACAAAGATAGATTAACCGTATTTTCAATATTAGTGTTACTGATTTGCGAAAATCCACAATCCACAGGAACAGTGTGCAAGAGAGATCATGTCGGGAGTATTCTATCTACGATATAACAACTATTGTTTTTTATTCAAATGCATTATTTTTAACATACATTTTGTAAACAAGTCAGACGACTGGGTTTTTGGGCACGACAGAGTTTATTGAATTGTCAATGTTTTAAGCTCCCAGAGGGATACTCAACGTTCTGTAACATATAATCACATAATGTTACAACTGGATAGTTATCGTGTATATATCAACAATAACAAAGTAACAGCAATACATAATCAATCCCAATACATTCACGTCACCTTCTGCACTATGTAATTACACACCTATTATTATAGGATAATATTCGCATATGTATTTCAAACCTTTTAGAGACATAGTAATACACACCAGTGAATTCGAGATAGTACTTCGTATTACTACATTACCTAGCATCTGCCTATGCAGTTGCATTAGTTACATGACAATACTGAACTACCCAGTATATAGAACCGCCACGCCCTTATAATCCCCGTCTAAATTGGAAACATAACACCATTAATAAATTTAACGTTACGTATTATTCTAATGTATCATATAATAATAATAATCCAATACAATGCAATGATTAAACCCCCACTACAAATAACACATACATATAACAAGACTAACTTACCAGGCCGTAGGTATAAGGGCTCAGCACACTGTCAGTTTTCCCATTGGCGACCATGTTAATGTTTTGTGTGATTATAAGAAAACGTGACCTATAAAGTTTCTTAAACTTCCCACCTGCTGTTATTATCATCTCATTGACATGCTGGTCGATTTTAGTCAAAATCTAATATCTCTAGCTCTTGCAAAATGCCTGTATGTATGACACCCGTCAATATTTACAAATGCATGCAGGCAGTAATCCGGCTAAAGTGTCAACTAGCCAAATTGCTGCCAGATACCCTTCCGCTTAGTAAAATCAGCTAAAAAGACACCATTTTACTGTCAACAGCTGCTACAATCACATCTAGAAATCTGACTACTCAAATGCACTTATGTCAGAGCAAGTGAACATTGTAAAAAATCATTTCTCAAAAATATAATGCACTTTTTTTCGTCTGTAATCAAGCAGGAAGTTCAACAGTGTGCTGACCCCAAATAGGCATGGTGATTTTGGAGAAAAATGTTGAAAACAACACACTTTATAGGCACCAATGTTACAAGCACTCTGCAATTTTAATTTTTGTAATCCCTCCAGGTGTTTGTGTTTTATGTACATTTCAAAGATGCCACCAAACTTGGCAAGGCACCAGAAAAATCAGCACTTCGCTGTTGGACAATTTGTAATCCAGCACAACGTTCTCAGGTGGCACTATGAACTCCTGATACAGTTTTCCAGAAAGTCCAATAAGTGTTTTATAAGAAAATTCAATACAGGCAGTTGTTACGTTACATTCAAATGTATATTGATTTTTTTACCTTGTGCCCTATTTACAAAGGTAAACATCAACAAAAAGTCACCTTAGGGTGTGAAATCCTCAAAGGCCAGACGTCTCAAGCAGTTCAATTACATAATATTACACAGCTTAATTAGCAGACATTCAGAAAACAATGCCACTTGCTTAATTGGCCAAAAGGTCCAGTCAGTAGACATATCTGATAACAGGCTCCGGCTATGGCCTACTCCAGCTAATCACTGTCCTCAGACTCCATTAGGGTCAATGACAACATATTCACTTGTGTTTAATTAGCTGAAGTAAACAAAAAACGATTGATGAATCACCCTGCTGCAATGTTATTGGTTCATTTTCATTCAGATTTTCAAATTGAGGCTTAACTACTGGCATACGCACCCCACCCCCCTTATAAGACATGTGTTCCGTCACTGTGATTTTGACTTGCAGACTGATGAGAAGTCTGTAATATCCAAAAACGGTTTGTCCCATTCAACTGTAGTTTTGCCATACACGTATTTTCAGTAATTGTTTCAAGATATTTGAAGTAAAACGCATCCTCCGACATTGTGCAATGACTATAGCGTGCTTTCGTTGCCAGGCTCTCTACTTGGGCTCAGCACACTGTCAGTTTTCCCATTGGCGACCATGTTAATGTTTTGTGTGATTATAAGAAAACGTGACCTATAAAGTTTCTTAAACTTCCCACCTGCTGTTATTATCATCTCATTGACATGCTGGTCGATTTTAGTCAAAATCTAATATCTCTAGCTCTTGCAAAATGCCTGTATGTATGACACCCGTCAATATTTACAAATGCATGCAGGCAGTAATCCGGCTAAAGTGTCAACTAGCCAAATTGCTGCCAGATACCCTTCCGCTTAGTAAAATCAGCTAAAAAGACACCATTTTACTGTCAACAGCTGCTACAATCACATCTAGAAATCTGACTACTCAAATGCACTTATGTCAGAGCAAGTGAACATTGTAAAAAATCATTTCTCAAAAAAATAATGCACTTTTTTTCGTCTGTAATCAAGCAGGAAGTTCAACAGTGTGCTGACCCCATAAACGAACTACTGGGCCCAGAGACTCTACAAGTGTGGGTGTGTCTCTGTCACTGGCCCAGGGCAAACTGCGCCTGATAAAATAGCTGACCGGTTTAGCTCGACTAGCAGGGTGTGGCCTCTAACCCCTAGTGGCCTCTGGTGAATTAACATATATATAGTACTAGAATATCCACCAGGGTATATTGTTGTAAAGCGCTGTGAACAATATTGGATGTGGCGCTTAACAAAATAAAATATTACTATTATTATTATTTGTCAGAAATATATGAATCAACAAATAAAACTGTGTTGACACTATGGACGAATGTGTTTGTTTTTTATTTTTAATTGTCATTACAGTCAAGGCACTCGTCACTCTTCTCATCTTAGTGACAACAATTCTTTTGTCAACCTATCAGTGTGGGTGGCGTTCGATTTGACTAAGCAAATTTGAAGAACAAAAACTAGTATGCCCATAACATTTAAAGAAAATCACGTGACGCACTAAACGATCAAATGTCTACATATCGGAAGATCTCACCCAGAAGAGAGCAAGACTACTGTTCTTGTGCCGGACATTAAAGAAACAGCACAAGATTCTCGACTGTTGGTCGTATGATGGAAGGATTGTCATAAAGGACCTAAAGGGAACAATCAAAACCGTCAGTCGAGATGATGAACTAAATGCACTGTAATTGCGTTGGACATTGGCCCAAGTCACGGTGGATATTTTGTATCTCTAGTCGGCCTATCATGGTGCTTGTTCACATAGGGACTGTACCATTCATGGACTCATTCATGGACACCTTCGTATTCTACATATGGTTCGTGTCTTATTTAATTACTCATATATACTTTATTACTATATGTTATCGATACATATCATGTATTCTAACTAACCTACTACAACTTAACAGATGTCACATAACGTTGTTTTTTATAAAACGGTCTGTAAATGTTATATGCAGCTATAGAAGCATTATTGTGTACCGTGTGAATATGTATGTATATACTGCATTTCATTGCTATGAGCCAATTACGTAATACTACCTTAGGTGATGTACAAGATTATGAAACTGGCAATGCTGCAATGCGGAATATAGATCCCGATTGTAATTTACTCAAAACAGATAGCTTTGTAAATACTAAATATTATCTTGAGGATGATATAAATGAAGTTATAACAAGAAATAATATCTCTGATGAAGAGTTTTCACTTATGCATTTAAATATCCGTAGCTTGCCAAAGAACATTAGCAAATTGGGTGATTTCTTGTCACTGATCGATAACAGGTTCTCGGTCATCGGTCTAAGCGAAACTTGGTTACATAATGACAATCTTGATCTGTATGAATTGCCAGAGTACAAAAGTATACATTTGACTAGGCCCTCCAAGAAGGGAGGTGGTGTATCCTTATATGTTCGTAAGTCCCTTGAGTGTACTGAATTACCAGAAATGAGTGTCATAACTGAATATCTGGAATGCGTTTTTATTGAAATCAAGACTCGGTCTAAGACATGCAATAACAAAACAACTGTAGGTGTTGTCTATCGACCACCTAATACAAACATTACTGCTTTCACAGAACATGTTATCAATATTATACAAACTCTCAAGGTTGATAATAAACAGTGTTACATAATGGGTGACTTTAACATTAATCTACTTAATTATGGTAGTCACACGGAAACTCAAGATTACATAGATGCAATGTTCCAACAGGCATTTATACCCCTTATCAGCAAGCCTACTAGAATAACAGCAACAACTGCCACTGTCATCGATAATATATACAGCAATGATTTAATTGGTGCAAATTATCAATTGCATGGAATAATATATACAGATATTTCTGACCACCTACCAATATTTTTGCTCACTAAACATACTGATAGCACAAAGGTAGAAATGACAATAGCGACTAGAATATATAATGCGCAGACTACTGCTACATTCAAAGAGAGTATAGATAAAATATGCTGGGATGACGTTTATGCATGCAGAGATCCACAAGAATGTTATTCTGTATTCATTAATGAGATATTAGTTGCATACAATAATTCATTTCCGTTAGCTAACACAACTATTAGGAAAAGAAAACATAAACCGTGGATTACTATGGGACTCCGACACTCCATTAGAACTAAAAACAAATTGTATATGTATTACTTGAAAAAACCGACTGTCTTCAATGAAACTAATTATAAAAGATATAGAAATAAAATAAATTGTCTTATTACTGTAGCAGAAAGAGAATACTATCGACATGAGCTTCAACAGCACAAGGGTAATTTAAAAAAAACCTGGATAGTCTTAAAGAGTATTATAGGAAGGAAGGAAGCATTTTTATCTAATGACAAATTACTAATTGACGGTAAATTAACAAAAAATTAAAAATGCATAGCTGATACATTTAATGAATATTTTACAAGTATAGGTCCAGAACTGGCTGATAAAATACCAGTCATATCAGAGAGACCTGATGACTACCTCCAAGGAGTCTATAAAAATTCAATGTATTTGTCGCCAACCACACCAGATGAGATAAAGGGAATTATTAAGAATTTTAAAAACTAGTCCTGGATGGGATGGCATAAAACCTATTATTGTCAAACAGGCCTTCTCCAACCTACTTGATCCTTTAAGTTACATTGTAAATTTATCATTTGATCAAGGATATGTTCCTGACCAACTAAAAATAGCTGATATAGTTCCTGTTTTTAAAAATGGCGATACATCATTAATTAATAATTACAGGCCTATTTCTGTCTTGCCTGTATTTTCAAAGGTTTTTGAAAGATTAATGTACAATAGATTAATGAATTACATAATGAAACATAACATCTTGTCTAATTCCCAATTTGGATTTAGGAAAGGATATTCTACTGATATGGCTATTTCACTGCTAATTGACAAAATTAGTAAGGCAATTGATACCAAAGAGCACGTAATTGGGTTATTTCTGGATTTAGCCAAAGCCTTTGATACCGTTAATCATAATATATTATTGAGAAAATTAACACATTATGGAATCAGAGGAAATATACTCCAATGGATTCGTAACTTTTTAAGTAACAGACAACAACGAGTAAAATTCTATGGAACAAAATCTTCCCTTAAAAACATAACATGTGGTGTTCCGCAGGGTTCAATTCTGGGACCTTTACTCTTTCTTATCTATATAAATGATTTATCTACTTTATCTGACACAACGTTTACCATTATGTTTGCTGATGACACGAGCATCTTTATACAAGGCAACAATATAGATGAAATGGAAAATGTTTTGAACTCTGAAATAAAAAAACTATCTTTATGGCTTAACATTAATAAACTTTCTTTGAATATACAGAAAACTCACACAGTGACCTTTAGTAATACGATCAGTATAAGAGAGAGGTGTAATAACATTTGCATAGACGGCATACAAATTAACACTGTACATGAGATAAAGTTTTTGGGTTTGCTTATAAATAATACATTGAATTGGAGCACACACATTAAATATATATCAAATAAAATTTCTAAGAATATTGGTATTATAAAAAAGGTGACAAACAAATTAGATAACAAATCATTGTTAAACCTGTATTACATGTTTATATACCCATATATTACTTATTGTAATGTCGTCTGGGGAAGGGCCCCGAATATATACCTTGCTAAAATTCATTTACTGTAAAAACGAGTTTTGCGTGTAATAAGTCATGTAGGATTTATTGATCATACGCAGCCTTTATTTACATCTTATCAAATAATGAATATTTATGACGTAAATAAATATTTATGCTGTATTCTAATGTACAAGCATAATAGGGGTATGTTGCCAGATATATATCATGATGTATTTGTCCTGCAAATATCCACACATAAATATAATACAAGACAGGAAGTAACATATAAAATACCATACTGCAAGACTAATTGTAGACAACTGTCTTTGGCTTATGTTGGTCCTAAAATCTGGAATACATTTATTACAAATAACTATTTACAATATTGTACATCTAGTCATATGTTCAAACAAAGGACCAAGCGTCTAATTCTAGCAAACATATGCTAAATGCTGCTTTAATGTAATTTTGTCATGTTAAGATGTACCTGGTGTTCAGTGTTAGGTACTCGTATAATGTTGTCGTGTTAAGATGTACCTGGTGTTCAGTGTTACGGTACTCGTGTAATGTTGTCATGTTAAGATGTACCTGGTGTTCAGTGTTACGGTACTCGCATAATGATGTCATGTTAAGATGTACCTGATGTTCAGACTTACGGTACTCGTATAATGCATTATTAAATAAATTGTTAGTTTATTATGAAGATGTTTTTTTTTTTTTTTTTTTTTTACACGAATCATAGATTTCATTGCATATATGACATGAATAAGGAACACAAGCAATGTGTTGCTTCGTTCCATTTGATACGTAATGTATACATGTTTCATATTACTGCTACATCTGTGCTATACTTAACATTATGTATCAATAAAGATTATTATTATTATTATTATTAAAACATATGAACATGACGTGCCCATCTTTCCGGTGACATACTTCCGGGAGAGGAGAGAAGAAAATGAGATGGGAGGAAAGATGAAGGGACGAAAGGAAGTGAGAGCAAATGTGATAGAAGAGAATTCGATAAAACGGACGATGACAGGAGGAAAGGTGACAAGAGAAAAAGCGACAGGAAAGAATCGATCGGAAGAGAATGTGACAAGAGAGAAGACGGCAGGGGGGGAGATAACAACCAGACAGATGCAAACCAGAGAAGGAGCTACTCTGAGGCAGTGATTGAGGGGGCAATGAGGAAAGAGAGGGTTTATGGGCGACTCCATTATGAAAAAGACGGACAAGACACTAAGCGAGGGGAAGGATGTCGTTGCTTTCTTGTGGTTCAGCAGAGTCTTGAAATAATCTTCTCATATCTATATCACATATTTCTTGTCCGTAACTAGCTTTCCATTCTTGTCCTTAATCACTGTTCCAGTGTTTACATCTTTGTTGTCCTCATCCCTCTCTCGAGCCATCTTATAGATCATATTCTTTCCACTGTCTTCATCTAGCTTTCTGTATAGCTCCGCTTCCATTTTTCTCTTTGATTTATCCACAGCTCTCCTAGCTGCCTTCTTTTGCTGTCCATACAGCTGCTGTGTGGCAATACCCGGTTGTCCTCCATTCCCCTTGATCCCTTCTTTTGCTGTCCATACAGCTGCTGTACAGCAATGCCCAGTTGTCCTCCATTCCCCTTGATCACTTCTATTTCTTTCCACACATATCTCTTTTCTCCCATTGCTTTCGCTACTTCTTCAGTCTACCATGTTTTATTTTTTTCTCTTCATGGAAGCTCCTCCCTTACCAGATGTTCTGCCACATAGCTCCTCTGCTGATCCAATGAAAGCATCCTTAAAGTGCTTCCACTCTTCCTCCACAGTTCCTATTGTTGGGCGCAATTTCTCATACTCTGATGTCACTCTGCCTCTAACTGCTCTGGTTGTTTCCCCGTGACATTTCCACCACTTAATGATCTTTCACCCCACACTTTTAGTCTCCCTCATCTTCTGCATACGCACAGTGAAAACGAGGCACTTGTGTTGCGTAGTCACGTGTTCACCCGGGATGAGTTTTCAGTTCTTCACTCGCCACATTTGTTATTTCCTCACTATCAGCAGGTCCAGCTCTGTCTTATGGTGACCACTCCTATAGGATACTTTGTGGCTTTCCCTCTTTTGGAAAAATGACCCCGCCACCGCCAGCCCATTTCGCATCACCAACTCTACTAACTCCCGATCCTCTCAGTTCCTTGTACCCCATCCAAATCCCCCAACTGAATCCTCTTCTCCTGTCTCCATTGTACCCACGTGTGCATTAAAATCACCAGCTACGCACATCATCACAAGCACTTCCACCATTCCCATCATTCTCTCTAGCTCTTCCCTGAAGGCCCTTTTCTCTGACTCTGCCCTTCCTGTTTGAGGTCCATACATAATGCACACCAGCTGCTTCCTCACCTTCATCCATGCAACAATGATCCTCCCTTGCCATCTCTCCATTCTCACCACATCTCTACTTACCTCCTCCGTTACTATGATGCCTACACCATTGCTCCTTCCATCTCCTCATGCATGTAGAATATTATACCCTCCTGCCAGTGTCCTCGCTCAGTCTCCCTTCCATTTGGTTTCTTGCACGCACAACACTTCTATTCTCCTCCTTTCCATTGTGTTGACCACTTCCAGTGTTTTTCCCCCATCATCCCCACATTAAGACTCCCTAGCCGGACTTCGCATCTTGGTCGCCGCCGGCGGAACGATCCACCCGGACTTCGCTGATTTCTCACCACTGCCGGGAAGCGTGGCGCGTCGGCTGCCCCGGACGCTGTAGCTATATCGACTATATGTATCCTTGCCATTCCATTTGCTTGGGACTTGATGGCCACTGCAGCACTGGCTGACCTCCAGTGCGGTTTCTTTTTGGTAGTTTCCTTCTCCTAGGTGGACTGTCTATCAAGGTTTACAAGCTCCACCTGCCTGGGTTTTTGGTCGGGGTTTTCCTTCCCCTAGATCAATTGCCTACCATGGCTAATGAGCTTGATCTGCCCGGTACTATTTACCCATAGTAGGTTGGAATAGTGAATGTCGGGACGTGTCTACCCTAGGTGGGCCTAGCACACCCACCTCTGGGATTCAAACATGCTCCGAGATCCCTAGCACATTTGCCTGGGGCCGCAAAGTGCCCAGTATCGGCAGTGTACCACAAGGAGGTTATGCTAGAGTCTTGTCTATGGAGCGGCTATGTACCAGCAGGGGAGACTTACACATTCGGCTCCCTTTTCACCCAGAGGAGCTATCTGGTGGTTGTAGCTGAAAGCGAGAGTATGAAACGCCAACTACATACTACGCACTACACTACAGCACTTCGCGCATCACACAGACCTGTGTTTACACACCACAACAGCTGAAACGGCACCTCATACTGGCAAGACCACACAGGTTGGGAACAGCAGACAGAAACAACTACAGAGCGACTACCATGAGAGCTGCCCAGGACTTTGAGCATTCCAGAAGATAAGCAGACGGGGATAAGCGTAGGCGGAGGAAAGAATCTGCGTCTCAGGCACCTTCAGGCCAAGTAAATCTTTGCCCAACCTTCTCCAGAGCCTGCAAGTCCAGGATGAGCCTCTGCAACCACCAGAATGCGTGTCGCGCCCCTCCAGGGACGGGGATCTTCCCACTGATCTTCACAAGCGAACAATCTGCCACACACAACGGATTACCGACAGCATACAGGCTGGTGCTGCTGGGAGATCAGTCATCTTTGGAATTTGGTGCGGCTGTGATAATGAGCAGCAGTTGAAGTACGGGGTAGCTTAATTCCTGTACGTAAGCTGCGCTTGATGCTACATTTTCAACGAAGTGCATGTCCAGCAAACCATCAAGGTTTTTGTCGATGTTTCCACATTGGAAGCACACAATAGCCTGGATTCCTGTGAAAACCAGCGAGGAAAAGCGGAACGCAACCTGGATGGAGAAGAGACGATAACGAAGGGATCGTGAGAACGGCGCACCAGTTTTGCCATCGAACTACGTCACGAGAAACTGTGCAAGGGACTGTCACTCAAGGATTGGCCTGCATAGTCACAGCAGACGCTGCCCCACCAGTCACTGACTCTTCAGGTGCAGAACTTATTGTACTTCGGGACAAGGAGGCCTACTATATATAATATATATATATAATATATATATATACATATATATATATATATCTTCTTCTTCTTCAGCGATCCCTCGTAGCGAAGATGATCTTTCCATGGATTGTCGCCATTTGATGTGGGTTTGTAGGTGGCTTACCAGGCCAATCTTAGCGCGGGCATACCATCCCACATTGAGAACACAAAAATCCAGAATGTGGTGAGAGTGTTTTTTAATGCGAGAATGGAGGCAAAGGGCCAATTACAAGAGGGCGCCACTGAATAAACTGTAACCCGTTAGATCGGTTTAAAAGATGCATGCAGTCGCTCCCACATTTTGACCTAATTGACGACTTCCGACAACAAATCCACGCGACAAAACGTCAACATCCCTGTCATCGTCGGCGATGTGTTTACGCATCTTGTGCAGGTTCATACTTAAAACATTCCATATGCGATGCTGATTCTACCTATGGAGGTATAGGGCCATATTTATCTCATTTCCCATCTTACGCTTAGTTAGCACATAAGTTTAATTCAGTTGTCATTGTACTAGTTAACCGGCTTTTTCCTCACTCGCTCCCTGTGACTCGGTGTGAGTGACTGTGTTGCCGTTCATTGTATGTGACTGTGAGTGTGACTTAGTTAGTCACTTCTTAGTGTGACACTGCCACTGTATCTAGCCAGCAGCTAGGTCGTAGGCGCAGGCCACGACACGGTTATGCCCACACGCACCTGTTGTGGACTTGTGGGCCAAATGTGAACCTTGCTTGTATATTTAGTTTAGCTTCTTCTTCACAATCTTGTGGTTATCAATATGGCACTATGCCGAGGAATATTCCACAGTTCGCACTTGCGCAGTTTAAAAAGGGTTGAAAAAACAGTATTTATTTTTGTTTGACTTTGGATTTTTAAGAGGGTGCGTCTAGGTGGTATTTTTACCCAGACCTCAACTGCCGCTTTGAAAGCTGTGAGGGTGCTGGCCGAGGACGCTTTGTCGGGATCTTATTCCACAAATGGATGACTGAGGGGATGAAGGAGTGGAGGTACGTGTTTGTTCTGGAGTGAGGCAGAAGGAGCTTGTTGGGCTGTCGCCTGGTGGGACGGATGTTTGTTGTCAGTGTACCCTCAGTTGGTGTGATGTCCACAAGGCTACGCCTTATCTTGTACATAATAGATGGCCTTGTTGACAGTTCTTCTTTCTTGGAGGGTCTGTAGTTGTTGTCTATTTATAAGTTCTGTGGCGCTGGTATAGTGGTTAAAATCATGCTAGATTCAGCGCTGGATGGCTTCGATGGTGTTTACCAGGTGTTGCTGGTAGGGATCCCACATGCCAGAGGCATACTCCAACACAGTTCGGACCAGTCCTTTGTAGCAATGTGGGTGCACCTGTGGAGGGCACCCTTTAAGGTTTCTGTAAATGAAAGCACTTGTACGGTTTGCCTTGGCAGAGGTGGTAGTTGAGTTGCCGCCCTACTATGTTCAATATGGAACCCAGAAATGATTGGTAGTGTAAGGTTTTTTTGCTGAATCATGTAGGTTATGGGTCCCTCAACTCAAATCAGCGGGATGGCAACGCGCCATCCTTGGGCAATTTGTGGGAGCCAGCCAAATCCAAGATGGCTACCGTGAACCTAGGTCATATTAGAAAATGTGTTACATTTTTGTACTGGAGCATGCTAGGAACATGATTTCGGTGTATATACACGTTTTGGCATATGAGGAATTCAATGGATCCATTTCCAATGACGTCCAACTATGTTCACCTGACCAAAATTCAAAATGGTCGCCAAATATGCCAGAGACACGATTTTGGTGTGTATACCTGTTTTAGCATATGGGTAAGAAAACAGTAATGGTACACACTTGTACTGCCTTAATTAAAAGAGAAATATTGTACAATAAAAAACATGTTTTATTTGTCTTGACATTGGCACTAATTCATTTGGGAAGTTATTTTGTAAGACATATAAATTACAAGGTTTTGACGCAGACCTAACAAAAATTAACTTTTGTCGTGTCCATTTATGAGTTACGTACCTCCAATGAATTTGTTCCCATAAAATTAAATTGTACACCATTATACAACATCATGGATACCAGGATGTAACACGAACTCATTTACGGCAACGAGAACCCATCTCGCCAACAGTATGAAGGACAGAATCAGCCAGTACCAATCAACAGAAGTGCTGGTCATCTTCGATCGCTATGAGCACCATGAACGAATTCAGCGTGCAGGTGAATGGGCTGTTGACTACAACATCACAATATCCAGCAAGCTCCCATGGCGTGATGTCATCATGAAGAGCAAGGCAAATAAGAAGGCTCTCATCGGGGTTCTCTCCACATTCAGTTTGGGCAACAAGATTTAACAAGACTGCCACCCAGAGAATTAACTCTAGGTGGCAGGTGGACAAGGAAGCCCTTTGGCTTATCGAGAGTCCAACCCTTTTAACAATGTGACGATGGTTGGAAGAGATGAGGGCGTGTACACCCATGATGAAGCAGATATTACTATGATTAGTTATCTTCTGGAGGCTGTGAAGAATGGTAAGAAAAATGTACGAAAGATCAGCGATGACACTGACATCTTTGTTCTGCTTATATTCTGGGTGTGTAGTATGCAGCTGACAGCCCGTGTGCAGCTAGATCGATTGGGGCTATCCTCAACATCAATTAAAATTCTTTCCTCCTTGGTCCGAAATCCCTCCAACTGCTTGGTATGCATGCACTGTCAGGCAAAGCAATGGCGCTAAAGGTATTGAAGTCTGCTGACCACTCTGGCCTCTACACTGTCTTAGGTGAAGAGGGTGCTACTCTTGAACAGTTGATGGAGACTGGACGGAAATTCATCTGCTTGCTCTATGGTGTTGCTGAAGGCACAAGCATGGCTTCTGCCAGGTATGTGCTCTACTCCGAAAGGACCAGAGAGAAAGCTGTATGTATCAAGACTCTTCCTCTGACAGATGCTTATCTGGCCTACAACATCCTGCGGGCTCACTACAAAGTCATGCCCTGGAAGGCAGCAGATCAGCAGACTCCGCCCGTGGTTGATATCACTGATTATGGATAGGAGTTTGTTACTGGTGCAGGGGGTATGCCACCTCCATGCATCGCAAGAGGACCAACAGCCCCTCTGCCCTCATGGAAGTCATCAACTGTCAATATAAAGCTGTAGGGAAAGTTTGCATCAATCATGCATGTAGCTGTCATTCTGCAGGATTGTCCCGCACACCGTACTGCTTGTTTTGGTAAAACTATGTGCCTCAACCCGGTCACCAAATATGATGATGAGGAAGAAGGTGACAGTACAGAGGAAATAGAAGAGGAGGATGAGAGAGAATGGCGGAACTAAACTTTTTTATGAGAATGTAATGTGAATGGCGTCCCTTTCATATACTGTTGGTTTTGAATTGAGTAATGATATACACATTGTCAATGTCCAAATGAAACCTGTCATTACAAAAATGCTCTCAAATTGTGTTTCATTGTCTGTCAGCAAATTTATAATTGAGTACTTCTTACTTTGAATTTTGTACTTTTTAATGTACATGTATGATACAGATTCATTCGTAATTACTGCATGCCATTTTGCAAAGCTTTTGTATGTTTCTTGTCAGAAGTAGCCACTTACATGTACATGTAAGTATGTATGTATAGCTATTAGCATACTCGAGCTCAGTCAGATCATTGCAAATGAAGAACTGTAAATAAATGTTACCTTACAAAAGTCCTAATTTTAACAACAGCTTTATTGTCATGTTACATCAATACAAAATCATTGGAAAAAATTCCAATGAACTCATTATGCATCAAAAATCATGTTTCTAGCATCATCCAATTAAAAGTCATGGTGTATTTTGGCTATTTTCAGTAAACATTACGACCATTTTGAATTTTGGTCAGGTGTTCATAGTCGGGCGTCATTGGAAATGGTTCCATTGAAATCCTGATATGGCAAAACATAGGGATGGACACCAAAATCGTGTCTCTCACATAAACCAATCAAACGTTATGCTCGATTTTTTGTTAAAATGGTGGCCATTTTGAATTGTTGTGATGAGAACATAGTCGACATCATTGGAAATGGTTCCATTGCATTCCTCATATGCCAAAACATGTGTATATACACCAAAATCATGTTCCTAGCATGCTCCAGTGCAAAGATGTAACACATTTTCTAATATGACCTATGTTCACGGTAGCCATCTTGGATTTGCCTGGCTCCCACAAATTGCCCAAGGATGGCGCGTTGCCATCCCGCTGATTTGAGTTGAGGGACCCATAACCTACATGATTCAGCAAAAAACCTTACACTACCAACAATTTCCAGGTTCCAAAAATGGCAACTCAACTATGGTCTGAATGCATTTTTCCCAGTGGAGGTCAGCAATCAGTTCTTCACCTAGATGTTCGGCGCTGGTGACTCTCTCCAAGAGCTGCTGGTGCAGTGAATAGGTTGCTATGATAGACTTGCGCTTCTTTGTGACTGATCGAACATGACACTTGGATGCATTGAAGCTCATCTGTCACTTCCTCTCCCATTCCTCCAAGGTGTTGAGGTCCTGTTGTAGTTGGTGAGTGTCAGCCGTGCTGTGGATGGTGTGATACAGTATCATGTCATCAACAAATAGTCTAGCCTTGGTCTTGATGTTATCGCACAGGTCACTGGTGTAAATGACAAAGAGAGTTGGGCCTAGGACGGATCCTTGTGGCACACGAAAGATCAACTGGCCTGTTGTTGAAGTCTCCCCTCGACAACTACTTGCTGTTTTCAATCACAGAGGAAGCTCCGGATCCAGTCTTCGGTCTTGCCTTGAACACCGTAGTAGTTCAGTTTTATAAGCAGTCGCTTATGGGGCACCTTGTCGAAGGCTTTCGAGAAGTCAAGTATGGTGTTTGTTTGACCTCTTGAAAACAACTGTTGAAACAACTAGCATTGTTGTCTCATGTTTCTCTGTGGAATGACTGAAGAAACAGGTGCTGTTTTTGTTTGCAGAACTGACCACCAGGAGGAGATTGGTGGATGGTGAATAGGAGGCCCAGAGACATGAAAACAGTGTTACTATTCACTGCACTCTTTGTAGGTGCAACATTCGTAAACAAGGTAACATGATATAAATATATAATATTATATACACACACCACATACAAACACACATAAACACATGTATGTCACATACACATTACACACTCCACATGTGCACACACTAGACTTACACACGTGCGTGTGCATGAACACACACACACCACATACACACACACCACACATACACACATACACCACACACACACATACACACACCACATACATACACATACACCACACACACACATACACATACACACCACATACATACACACACACACACATACACACACCACACACACACCATAATAATAAACGCATTAGGCAGACACTGGTACACAGAAAACACACATAATTCTCATGCATAAAGGAATATGGCTTCCAGTATATGAAATAGTGTTTAACGTTTAGCAATACGGTATCATTATGCCATGAAGTTTACATCGTTAGATGAATAAATGAAACATCCCACATGACAAGATTGTCACAATGTGCAGGTGAGGCTGTAATAGTAATGTAATATATATATATATCGATGATGTGTAAATTTGGCATTAGTTTCATAATACCGGGTACATCTATTATTTTCTTAATGCTGCATCCATAATTAGATTTTAGCACATTTTGTTTCAGAATAATTTATTTAATGAGCAACTGAAACAGTTTTGTATCTGTTACATGCTAGCTTTTTTATGCAAACTTATTATTTAGTTAAGATAAAATCATCATAAAAACTGCTAAATTATGTTTTGTTTTGACCAAGCCTTTTTGGCGTGATAGATAGAGCCCTGTTATTGTTCATTTGTGTTCTAGTCTGACAGATGTGATCACTGATGCTATATCTGACACTCGTTGGTATTGTTTTGTAGTATGTTCTGTCTGTGCTGAAATTCCAGTTCCCAACAATATTCCAAGGGTGAGTACATGCTATACACTAATAATTACCTTTTCATTTTTAAGTTTTAAATTTATTCAACTGATTGCTGTACTCTGTTAATTAATTTTTGAACTGACATAATTCTATTATTATGCAGGGTTTTTTCAGATTTGATTTACAGTGTTGATGTTTCATCAGGTTTTTTATGTTACTGTGGTAACCATGTAGAATAATTATTACTATAATTAATTTCTTATTGTTACGTCACCTATTATCACCCATTAATAGGTAGCTATGAAATTAGTGCATTAACGACACAATTGTTGTACATTTCTCCAGGTGGCAGACATTGGTAGGATTTCTGGTGCTGCGTGCTCTGACCATTCCTGGAAAAATTGACCTTGGTACTTCACATATAAATTGGTGAGTTATGAATTTAGTTATATTTCCACAATATTTGTGTTTTACCGGTTTACTGTGCGACATAAATCAAAGCACTTCAGTATAGAGTCGCATAAAATATGGCATTAATAAAATAACACATAACCAGTACACTGAATACATCTATACAATAGTCCTGCCTACATAGTATCGATATTATAGTCAATATATTTAATATAAACTAAATATATATGGTCGTTTCTCACGAAATCTGGACACATTGTCGAATTGCCGACTTTCATATATCGTTAAAAAAATGTAATATACAATAGACATATTGAAGATTTGAAAACAAAACATGGGACCCCTTAATATGGTTATTCCTGCCAGAGAGGGGGGTTTGAAGTTACATGTCTGATTTGTGTGATACCACGCGAAACACACAGACCGTCCATCTTGCAACATCTCGTGTGTCTATAGTATTAGTCATTACGCAGTTCTGATGGTTTTCTGGTATATAGGATAGTCTTGTGAAATATCAATTCATCAGCTGTCAACGCACGGTTTAATAGTTTTCTGATTGTTTAAATTGATCATATTTATTTCCACTTCATCCACATCGTACATCACATCATGTCATGTTTTCTTTTGTTGTGCGTAGAAAATAATGTTGTTATTTCTGACTAAATAGAAAAAATATGGCTTTGCAAAGGTATCAAATTTGTTGTTTTGGGATCATTAATTATATGGTAAATGCATACTTAGAAAATTAGTTTTGCAGGTATTGCTTACATTTGTTATAATTGGGTATTTGTAAAATAGCTAATAACATATTTGTGTTAACCCCATCGCTTTTCTGAGAACACGTCACATCTAGTTTGACAGGAAATTAAAAGCCATTTTATGACCATTTTCATATTTTTTCTGAGAAAGATGATCTCGGCAAAATTTCACTGCGATTACACATAAATTAGTCATGCACATATATGCAAACTGTATCAAGCCTTCCATATAATACATAACACTGGAATAAAACATGTTTCTTTCTCTGTTTAATGCGCCCGGAAAGTGGAGTTTTGTGTGGTATCGGTTAAATAATATTTAGAGAAAAATAATTCTCAAAAATTTGTCATTCACACTAGCGCAACCATTTTTATATATTGCCTGCTCACATGTATTATACATCATACGGCGTATTAGTTGTGCATATCCTTTGAAGTATGTTTGAGTGGCTGGCCATTTAATGAAATGTTACCGGTACTCGTGGTTAAATGTGTACAGGTTTCATGAGAATCGACCATGTACATTACTTGTGGTTAAACATGTATAATGAAGCAAAACTACAATGGAATAAGATTAGTTACTTAAAACTGATTGTATGCTGTGTGGAGATGACTCTAGAATATAGCAGAAAATAGTAATAATAACACATTGAGTATAAGATTGTGTTTGCAGGAAGTCGCTGTCATCATGGCTACCGGCAATGATGCTTTATGTTGGCAGCATCTACTCGGCTTCCATCGCTCTCTCCCAGCTGGTAGGAAGAACTCTCAGATAATCACCTCCAAATATCTCTCAGTCCAGTGCTTTCAAATCTTTTACACTCATTTTAATCAGATTTTCTTCTTTTTACAACAACGGCCCAATTCTAAAGTTTCATTGGTAATTATTAGCAGAAGTTTTGCTGAATCAGTTGTGTTTCACCCACTGTGTGGTTTGGTGTGTGTGTGTGTGTGTGTGTGTGTGTAAACGCCTGGCTTAAACGTGTTTGTGGGTATGGACACGTACCTCTGCAACAGTCTCAGCCATAATTTATCAGTTTAGTTTTCTCAATGAGTCATCAGCCAGTCTTGAAGATGAGCAGATGGGTCACCTTTGATGTGTTTGTTGCTTGCAGCCAGTGCCAACCTTTCTGTGTGTTCACAGCTTCACCTGTGATGTGTTCACATTCTGACCTGCGATGTGTTTGTTGCTTGCAGCCAGTGGCAACCTTCCTGTGTGTTCACTGCCTCACATGTGATGTGTTTGTTGCTTGCAGCCAGTGCCAACCTTTCTGTGTGTTCACAGTCTGACCTACGATGTGTTCACAGTCTCACCTATGATGTGTTTGTTGCTTGCAGCCAGTGCCAACCTTTCTGTGTGTTCACAGCCTCACCTGTGATGTGTTTGTTGCTTGCAGCCAGTGCCAACCTTTCTGTGTGTTCACAGCCTCACCTGTGATGTGTTTGTTGCTTGCAGCCAGTGCCAACCTTTCTGTGTGTTCACAGCCTCACCTGTGATGTGTTTGTTGCTTGCAGCCAGTGCCAACCTTTCTGTGTGTTCACAGTCTCACTAACCTCTTCACAGCTGCTGCAGACCTCTACATTCAGGGCAAGGTTGGTTCAGCACATGAATTGATTCAGCACAATTACATTCCATATTAAGTTTGAACAATTAATCATTTATCAATTGCAATAAACTGTTTTATTAAAATGTTATCTAGAAAATTAATGTTTTTGCAGTGTTTTGCACTTATCTCGCTAGATTGGGACTTGTTATATCAATTACATATTCACATGTACGCATATATGCACACACACATTCCAATCACACACTTCTTGGTATTGCTCACTTATTATTACTATTTGCAAGATTTGTTCACTTTGTTGCCATTTTATTACAGTTTGTAAGAATGGTGTAAATTATATTACTAGTTTCTTTGAAGAGACAGACATCACGAGGTTGATAGGCCTCTCTAACCTCTCTCTACGTATTCTTGCAGCCGACCAGCCTATGTCGCTACACTTCACTGATGCTTACTCTGGCTTCATCCACCATGATCTGTCTGACTGATCCTCAGGTAAGGTTATCACCTGATGATCATGTAAGGTTATCATCTGATGGTCAGGAAAGGTTATCACATGATGGTCAGGTAAGGTTATCACGTGATGGTCAGGTAAGGTTACATGTGATGGTCAGGTAAAGTTATCACTTGATGGTCAGGTAAGGTTATCACGTGATGGTCAGGTAAGGTTATCACTTGATGGTCAGGTCAGGTTATCATGTGATGGTCAGGTAAGGTTATCACTTGATGGTCAGGTAAGGTTATCACGTGATGGTCAGGTAAGGTTATCACGTGATGGTCAGGTAAGGTTATCAAGTGATGGTCAGGTAAGGTTATCACGTGATGGTCAGGTAAAGTTATCACTTGATGGTCAGGTAAGGTTATCACTTGATGGTCAGGTAAGGTTATCACGTGATGGTCAGGTAAGGTTATCATGTGATGGTCAGGTAAGGTTATCACTTGATGGTCAGGTAATGTTATCACGTGATGGTCAGGTAAGGTTATCACGTGATGGTCAGGTAAGGTTGTCACTTGATGGTCAGGTAAGGTTATCACTTGATGGTCAGGTAATGTTATCACGTGATGGTCAGGTAAGGTTGTCACGTGATGGTCAAGTAAGTTTATCACGTGATGGTCAGGTAATGTTATCACTTGATGGTCAGGTAAGGTTACCACTTGATGGTCAGGTAAGGTTATCATTTGATGGTCAGGTAAGGTTATCACTTGATGGTCAGGTAAGGTTATCACGTGATGGTCAGGTAAGGTTATCATGTGATGGTCAGGTAATGTTATCGCATGATAGTCAGGTAAGGTTATCACGAGATGGTCAGGTAAGGTTATCACGAGATGGTCAAGTAAAGTTTAAATCACTTGATGGTCAGTTAAGGTTATCACTTGATGGTCACTTAACAGGTAACATCATCACCTTACCCTGAGGTAAAATTATCACTTGATCCTCAGGTAAGATATTTCTCAGGTAAGGTTATCACCTGACCCTCAGGTAAGATTATCACTTGAAGCTCAGGTAAAATTATCACTTGATCCTCAGGTAAGATTATTACCTCAATATCATGTAAAGTTGATATCAATTTAGCTGATTATTAGATTAACTCAAATATCCTTACACTGTATGTGTATAACCAAGTCAATATACTTCTTTGTTCTATCCTCTGTTTCTCACCTGTCATCATCCTTTAATTATTGTCTGATAAGCATAACAACTTGGCATTATTTTTGGCAGACATGCAATAAGTTTGTCCTTTTACCTGCTTCTTTTGTCTGTTTCAGTTCAGTGAACTCGGTTACCAATGGATGACAGTTCATGTTTTGACTGCAGGTACAGTTCAGCTCAAAATAGTGAACACTTGTGTGGTCTGCCCCCTTTTCTTTATTGCTTTCAACCTCTTGACAACAATTCAATTTTCTAATACAATGAAATTATCAACAATCGACTTTGTCATATACGAAACACCAGGTATGATATGAAGCAAACATAACAATATACTATTACCCAGGGGGCCAAATGCAGGTTTTTGATGAAAGTAGACATGGAATGCTGTAAAAGGTTTCCCCCCAGAATTATATCTACATATATTTAGAATCGTAACCTAGGTGGACAACCTTGAAAAAAGTTACTGGAAACATGTAAACAGCACTTAAACAATGTGCCCCTATACGCTAAAAGGTTATTTTTTTGGTTAGCATCAAATGTGTTATTTACACTTCCTCTGAAAGTATGGTGACGTTCTTACAATCTGTATATGTACCAGTTAAGTCAGTGTTACTAATGCAGCTAAATTGTTCCAAATGCTAATTAAATCGACTTGGCCAGATAAGAAATAGTGGTTCAATATGCATTGCTTTTCAGGTTATTTTTTTGGTATTTTTCAAATGTAATTAAAAAATGTTTGTTAAAATGAGTCGCATATGTCCCATTTGTACCAAATTAGTTTCTTCTATGAATCTACTTTATAGAGGAACTAAAGGTATTAGAATCCGTGACTTTTAAGCCAAAATGTAGGCGATTTCCTTCCCCAACCCCCTAAACACAACCGTCAAGCAAATTAAAGGAAAATCGCTGTGTTCAAATGTTAAAAGTTTTTTTTATTTTATGTAGCACTAGTTCATGAGTAGTCTGAAAATATTTACCTCCACATTAACAGAACATAAGACAATCTTGTCATCACTAGGTCAGGTAGAGCGTAAACAACCATTTCTCACGCGTATAAATGTAACAGGGATCGATTTCTTCCTTGAAAGTACTTATTCTTGCTCAGCAAACACAAATTTAACAGAACAGTAGTTTTCTACATCCACATGTTGAAGGTAGGTTGTGCATAAACCTACTTGCTGGAAGGTTAGCAGTTCAGCATTAGAGGTGCTGCCAGTTTCTGTTAATTATCACTCTATGTTTTGCTGCTTTCGCTGCTGTCAAACCTTGCAGCGTACATCGCACGGCTGCACTTTTTGACAGATCCCTGGCAGCGACAACTAGTGTAACAGGCAATGTTGTTAATGGCACATGAGCAGTTTCTGTTGCATCCTTTGGTGCAGCCACAGAATATGGTCTCTGTCATCTGCAGTGGGCAAGCAGGTTGTGTGGATGTCGCTGGAAGAAGCTTGCCGTTATCCAGAACCCACCCATACACTTCATACAGAGGGAAGACGGGCTTGCTGACATGAACACTCTTGTCTATCATAGTCGCTAAAGCTGCACGTTTCAAATGCAGAAGAAATGCATCTTCTGTTGGTGGAAGTAATGTCAACAACTTTGGCTTGTTGTTCAGGAACTTGTAAAGTCGAAGCTTTCCAAGATCCGATCCTTCGAACGCATCATCTTTGTTGGTGTACGCAGCGATCGTAAGGTCCCGTGCCTGGTTGATCACTTCTGCTGTTATATGAGAATCATCTTGTTCGGCAAAGTTCTCAAGTGCAGATATGTCCATTGCCATGCTGCGGTTCATCCACATCTTCTTACCAGTGAAATATGGACAGCTGGTTGTGTCTCGTCCACTAGGGCTGTGCAGGAAGGGAAGTGTACAGCATTGCATGGGTCCAAGAGCAGCACACATCTCATGGGTCGGTAGATAGCTATCTGGTGCAGTTCGAACCCACAGTTCTGGCAGATCTGTCAACAGCGTGCAAGCATAATAGACGCAATGATGTCTGTGTCATTGGCGTGGATAATCACTTGGTCGACACCTTCATTCCAGACACTGTTTATGGTGTGAAGAATTACTCTGGTGTCTGCTTCCTGTTGAGTTGACTCCAGGTCAGGCACATCTGTAACTGAACCCTGCATAACCAACATGCTCTTGATTTCTTCCTTGAAACCGCCACCTAGATACAGTCACGTCAAGCCCATCGTTGGTGCTAGCTGCTCTCAAGACAAATACTTGCTGAGACGAGGAAATCTTCTGCACCAGAGTCCCTCATTATTTTGTAGATGGACTTCACATAGTTGTGAGCTTGGTGAAAGCCTCCCAGAAGCAAGACAAGCTGGGAAAACTCATCTCTGTGTCTATCCCGGATGGTCATGGCAAGTTTGCATATTGCTTGCTTGGTCCCCTGTAATGACAGTCCATGTATCACCAAGTGCATGCAATGTCTTTACCAGTTGTGTCATCTCCTCTTTCAACACAGCAAGGTCTGTTGGAGATTCTGGGATCAGAGGCAGATACCCTATTTTGCTTGCCTTTTTGTGTTGTAGCAACCTGGCACATAATGCAGAAAAGCCAGGTAGGCCAACATCTCCTTCATATGGCACATGCAGTAGCTGCGACGTTGCAGCATATCGATCAAGTCGCCAAACTAGCAACATATGTTCTGCGCTGTTGTCGGATGTTGTTTCTAACACTGCAATGCCCTCAATGTTGGTGAGTTTTCGGGATGATTGTCTATCCCTGGCAGAATGTGACAGACCGGAATAGTTGTGTCGGGAATGGTAGCTAGGGTTTTCCTCCAATGTGATGTTGAGATGAGAATACTGTCACCCTCAATCTGTCTTGACTTCCTCTGCAGATGGCATATGGTCGGGATTTTCGACGATGATTGCAGTTGTTGCATTGAAGCTTTCACCCTCTAATGTCTTCATTTTCCAGTCCAGGTTGTCCATTGCAAAGACGTGCTGTGTGCCGTGATTGTGAGACATGTTCTTTGGGATGTCTTCCTCAATCTGTTGCATGGTGTTGGTACATTGTGAAGTTAGTTGACGCTGCAAACTGTCATAGCAGATCCCTGTACCAAGTCTGTTGTTCAATGTGATCAGTGCTTTGCTACTCGTATTGTTGTACTTGTACACGTAATAGGCAGTGGCCATACCCAGTGGAATGATTATCCCAGAAACATGTTGTAGAATTTTTGGGGACACGATAAGAGCCTTTTCCTTGGTTGGTTCAACTGGTATCTATCCTGAATTGTGATCATCTTCTTCTCCCTGTGGTAATCCAGTTTTATTGCAGAGAAGCGGCAGTGAAGTTGAACAGAGAGACCGGAACCTTCTTCTCAGCAGCAGAGAACGATACCTCGGTTGACTGCTCACACCATCTTTCTCTCCAGCAGTGGTTCATGTCTGTTCTCAGTATTATGGCTGCATGGTGTAGAGTCTGCTTTCTTCTTCAACAGTATGGTCTAATTCCAGAACCGTTCAGCTTCTCAAGGGCATCATCAAGGGGTATGGAAGATACGCAAATGAACCCAGATCCACTATGTTGGTTAAAAATTGAAATGCGCTTGCCAAACCTTTGTTGCAATTTCCATTTCAATGTTACTAACCGGTAGGTGTCTGCAGTTTTGACTCCTAGTTCCCGAAGAATGGCTCGGTACTGATCCCGTACTGACTTTATCAGGAAGCCACGCTTTTCTTGGAAGAGAGACACTTCTAGCTGCTCCACCAGACGATTAAACTCAACATCATACATATTCTGTTGCACTGGCCTACCAGTAGGTATTCGAGTGGCTTTAAAAGTGTTCATGCATCGTGCATGATAAGATATATCATTTGCTACCGTGTCATGTCCTTGGCCAATCAGTCTCAGCAAAATGTCTTCCTTGTTCAACTTCTTGGCCTTATCTATGATCGCCTGCTGACTACTTTCTGTGGAAACCTTGCAAGTTGGTTCCTTGCCTTTCATCCATCTTTTGTTGCATATAACCAGGCAACATTTGCATCAAATGTTGGTGTCCTTTGCCTAAAAGAAATGTGTGCTATTGCAGATGAAATGCTGCACTCATTCTCTGAGGTACCCACGTTGATGCTTTTTTCTGCAAGTTTAAAACTCTTTTCAATCAAGTACACAATCCTACATTTTGCATGCCACTTTGGTGATTTGTCAGCTCCCCATGTTTCCACGGTAACGTCATCACACAGCCTGCAGAAGGTTTCACCCTGCCTAGTTGTCATTGCCAAAACAAATGTTGGTGTTGTTTTGACCTGCACATTAAATAGTCCATTGGTCATTTGTTCTTAACATATTACCGGTACACACGATATGTAGTCAACTATAATTTTGTCTTCACTTCTTTTCTTTGATTGTTGCAGTGACACGACTCCATCAACACCCTTTTTCCTACTCATCTCGGCTCAGTTGTCTGCATCACAAACCCTATGTGTTAAAAGGCAGCATCGTAAAATAACTATCTCATTTAATGTTAAATAATTACAATTCATAATGTAATTGATCACCAAGAAATATCAAAATAGGCCCGTTTAATACGTTGTGTTTATTGTAATACAGTGAGGCGTTTCTTAGGTGATTTACTCCAGACAGCCCAAACTTGAGCTAACGCAGGAGTTGTATGGTGCTTGTTTGTGCGCATGCATTGTGGGTAGTTTGATTGTTTATTTTATAGGCACTTTAGATGATTGGGTGTGGTAAAAGGGAGGTTCATGATCGCTGTTTGAAACGCTATGGGGCTTTCTAGTTCAGTAATCGGTGGTGGAATCATATTCCAGATTCAAACTGCTCGGGGGTAGAAAGAGAACACTGCTGCATTGATGCAGCACCTAGGGGCTACGTAGTGGCCACGGTTTTTTGACTGTGTTAGTAGACCTGGTGGGGGTGTGATGTTGATTATGTTATTTAATATTTTGTAAAATGTCATGGCTTGTTTGATAATGCGTCGTCGTTCAAGAGTTGACCATCCAAGGGTGGCTATTAGGTCTGCTGCATTTGTTTGGCATCTGTGGTCATTTCTAACAAATCTGGCAGCACAGTGTTGTACTCTTTCAAGGTGTTTAATTTGGGTGGCAGTGTGTGGGTTCCATATGGGAGAGGCATACTCGAGTTTTGGTCGGATTAGCATGTTATAGGCTGTTTCTTTTACTTCAGGTTTGCATGATCCGAGGGTTCGTTTGATCATGCCTAGGACTTTTGAAGATTTGGAAGCTATGTCAGTGATATGGTTAGCCCAGGTTAGTTTAGAATCTAATTTTATTCCAAGATATGTGTGGCTAGAGGCGGTAGAGAGTGGTATGTCAAAAAGTGAATATGACTGTAGTCTGGGTTTGGTTTTGTTTGTTATTGGGAGATGCACACATTTGATATGTTAAATTCCATCTGCCATTTGTTAGACCATGTTTGGAGTTTGATCAGGTCAGATTGGAGAGTTTCGTGGTCGGTTTCGGATGTGACTTTGCGATATATAATGCTGTCGTCTGCAAAGAGACGTACGGAAGATTGGACATTTTCGGTTATGTCATTTATGTAGAGTAAAAATAGGACAGGTCCTAGGACTGAACCCTGTGGTACACCAGATGTAACCTTTGTTCTGTCCGACAGGGCTCCATTGATTGAGACTCTCTGTTTGCGATTGGATAGAAACGAATTGATCCAGTTTTGTGTGTTTCCAGTTATTCCATAGAAAGCTAATTTGGATAGGAGGTGTTTATGGGGGACTTTGTCAAAGGCTTTGGCGAAATCGAGTAGGATGGCATCTATTTGTGTCTTATTGTCCATAGCAGTCATCCAGTCATGGACTGTCTCGATGAGTTGGGATTCACAGGACAGACCTGGCTGGAATCCATGTTGGAGGTGGAGGATAATGTTGTGTTTGTGTAAGTGTTTCCACATGTTGCTTAGAATGATGTGCTCCATAACTTTGCAGAGGATGCATGTTAACGAAATTGGTCTATAATTAGCACGGTCTGATTTGTGACTTTTTAGTCCTTTGGCCGAAGGTCCAAGGGACTATTGCCATCACTCGCCGTCCGCCGTTAGCTGCCGGATCTCAGAAACCGTTCAGCAACTTTTTCTCTAATTTTGCATATATGTATCTTAGGGTGCTGCCACTATATACAAGAAATCTGTATTTGATTGAATCATTCTAAGGGCACCTAAGGGGCCCCCAAAGTGCAAAAGGTTTACATTATCTAGTGATGTGGTTTTGAGAAGGGCCCTTGAGACCACCCCCAGCAGTTGATGTGTAATGTTCCAGAAAGTCAAAAGCTGTGACTAATCTCTACAGCCTAGGCCATTGAGACCTTGACTAATCTTTAATTGGTCACAGCACCCAGGCAGAGTAGACACACTTGACCCCTGTTAGACTGAACAGTTGCCTAACACTTTTAAACTGTATCTTCAAAACTATTGATTTTCTATAATTGCAAGTTGTGTTTATTTTGATGTTCATTTAATTATTATAAAATGGTGTGACTGTGGTGTCTATTGGTTAAAGATGTATTGTCTGTAGAAACCTGTAGGTGACAAACATAGAAAATTAATATTCTGTCACCTGTAGGTGACAAACATAGAAAATTTATATTCTGGACAACTATAGAGTGAAATATCCTACACTTTATTTATATCAAATGCATTCTACTGTTCTGTTTATGCTTGCCATGCCTTGTGTAGACATGGTACTGTGTAAATCAGTTGTATCAATATAGACTAATAATTACAGATTCACAATATAGTTGACACCTGAAACAACCAAATGTCAACCATTAGAAGAGTTGACATAGTTAAGGCACAATAAAGCCTTTTGTGTCAAGACAAATACAATTCAACCAATACCCCTATCTGAACACTGCCTGTTCTTCACCTATTACATTCGCTTTGTTTAGGTATGTGGTTCTTTTTATAGAAAATTTTAGTTTCTTTCTGTACCTGTCTACGTATGATAACCATTTGTCCGCCCTGCTCACAATAAACATCACATGAATGATAAAAGGAAGATCACTACCACTTAACTTGTGGATTATTATTATTATAAAACTGCTCTGCTACTGCTTGGTGGACAGTTAATTAGTGGATCAAGTTCAAATACATCAGCACGTTTTTCACACCTGCATGGTAGTTTAGGCTCAGTAGTGTGCTGGCAGCTACTAAACCTATAGGCTTGTGTGAAAAGGATAGTTGGCAGAAGAACTAACTTCAAAGCACCATTGCATCCATTTAGCCAGGCAGCAGTCACACTGTCCCAGTGTCTGCTGCTATGTTTATATAATAATTATATAGGCTTAATGATCCCAATACACCAATCTGTTGGCACAATGTCAGATAATGGAACTAGGTTAAACATCTTAACAATAACTATAATTAGTTCTGTGGAGCTGTTTTTTTCAGTGAACAGTAAACATGTAAACATTTTACTTCCATCATAACCCTTAATGATCTGTAACTATGATTCGCCAAAAAACATTTGATTAATAATTACCTACAGGCTTGTTTGATTTATGCCGGGCAGAAACTGTTTCTGCCCGACAGAAACAGCAACAATAGGAAATACATGCCATTGATAGGCAAACGTGTCCTTTTTATAGAAAATTTCAGTTTCTTTCTGTACCTGTCTATGTATAATAACCATTTGTCTGCCCTGTTCACAATAAACATCACATGAATGATAAAAGGAAGATCACTGCCACTTAACTTGTGGATTATTATTATTATAAAACTGCTCTGCTATTGCTTGGTGGACAGTAAGCTGCAACTGTCTTTGAATTTGTTTACTTTTTGACAAACTACTATTATATAGCACTAATTTTTGAATGAATCACATTTTGAGAATGCATGTCATTGTTTGCGGTGTAACTTTTGTATGCTTCATTTTCTGCTGCTACAAGTTGCATTCATCTGAAAGATTATTCAATTACCTATCCAATGATAATACATATGTTGTGGTGTTGGATATATAGCTTTGGTATATTGTACACGAGGGTTGTGATAGGAAAATATTGGACATTGCGACAGTGCAGAGAGACAGTACGAGATGTGTCACTCAGTATATGAAGTGTGACTTTCAGATACTTCATTTTGTAGTGCTATGGATTATGATGGGCCTCTCCATTAGCTCCCTATATATTTGTAAGTTAGGTGAGTAACACCTTCGAAGTTCTGACAGCAGGACACCGCCTTCGGTGAAGTCAAGACAAAAGTTTTACAAAGGCTTCAATTTCAAACGGTCTATCACCGTCCAGCTGACCCATTTTTGTATATGTTGTATACAACTTTCAACACAATACCATTAATACTGTATGAAATTATCTTAGACCACAGGGAGGACCGGTCTACTAAATCAAATGCTTTCTTATAATTGATGAAGGCACAATAAAGCCTTTTGCGTTGAGACAAATACAATTCAACCAATACCCCTATTTGAACACTGCCTGTTCTTCACCTATTACATTCGCTTTGTTTAGGTATGTGGTCAGTCTGGTGTTCTGAACAATCACTAAGGATTAATGAACACTTGTGCAGAATGTCACCCACTTGGCAGGTTTAATTGATCTATTCAGCAATGAGGACACTGCTTAGGCCTCACTCTGGACACTGTCACTCACAGTGTTGTGTATTGTTTTAGTTGGTGCATTGAGCTAATCTACTTGACCATGAATCAGTGGTGGCTCTGGTTGTGTATTACACCCAGCTGTGGAGCTAAGATTCTCTGCCTGCTATTGTTTGATGGAAACTGTGACTAATCTGTAATTGGTCACTGGCAGTAGCTTGTGTCAACAGACAGCATTAAGCCACTAGACCCCTGTTAAACTGGACAGTTGCCTGTAGGTTTTAAACTGTGTCAAACAGTGAGTCTACCTTTTGCTCTCAAATAATCTGTCCTCTTAGTTTTACACATGAAGACATAATCTGGCATAACTTGATAAGTCTTTGTAGCAGCACATTTGTACTTCCAGTGTATCATTGCAACATAACATACATATTACATAATGTGTGCCACATTTGAATGTTGTGCATGTAATATTTCCATGCAATCCATTTGCATATATAATGTAAAACTTCAACAGCCGTTTTCTTCATTTTCACTTTTTGATCCCTACCATGTTCAATGCTCCATAACTTGGTGTTACTAGTGCTTGCAGCCAGTCATCTGGGAGTTTGCAAGTGTTGTATGACTGCTGGAAAATGTGTGTGATGACGGGGGCAATTTCCACTGCAGTCTCTTTAAGGACTCTGGCTGGGAGTTCGTCGGGGCCTGTAGCTTTATTTTGGTTTAGGTTTTTCAGTTGCTTAATTACTCCGTCTATCCCGATTTCGAGGGAGGGCATGTCGGGATAGATGGATGGAACTAGTTGGGGATGGGGTAGATTTCTTGAGTAAACACGGAACTAAATTGGTTGTTAAGTGTATTTGCTTTGTCGTGATCATTTGTGATTGGTTGGTCGTTTGCTTGCAGTGTAGGGATGCCAATGTATTCTTGTTTGTTTGCTTTAATGAATGACCAGAATTGTTTTGGGTTTGTTTTTAGGCTGTCTCCAATGTGATTGTTTAGATAGTCTGAGTAGGATTTGGTTGCAGCTTTAGTGGCTTGTTTTCGGAGTTGCCTAAACTTTTCCCAGTCACTATTACGTCCAGTTTGTTTTGCTTTTTGATGGCTTTTGTTGCGTTTTCTTTGCTTTCTTATTATTTCACGTGTTATCCAGGGGAAGTGGGTTTTTGCTTTGGTGTTGCAGCTGGGAATATTATTGTTGACAAATGAAGTAAGATTATTCCGGAAAAAGTTCCAATTTGTGTTGACATCTGTTGAATTTGGGTTTGTGTCAAAGTATGTTGTTGTTAGTTGTTTTATGTCGTCTTTAAGCTTATCCCAGTTTGCAGATTTATATTGGAACACTTTGTGTGGTGGTTTACTGTTACGGATTGGATTTAGGTTTACGTTAAAGGTCACAGCTTCATGATCACTCATGCCGGGAGTGGTGTGAGTGTTAGCAATTATCGATGGATTTGAAGTGAGTATGAGGTCAAGGATATTGCCGGAATCAACTCATGTGGGATCGTTGACCATGTTTGTAATCCAAATTCTCTAATTATTTCTAGCAGTTTGTTATGCTTGCTGGAGGTTCTGTTGTCAATGGTTTGCTGCTTGTCCCAGTTAATATCAGGAAGGTTGAAGTCACCTGCTATAACTACATTAGGAGAAGTTTTTTGTGATCTGTACAATTTTGTTAGGGATTCGTGGAGAGCTTCAAGGGATTGAAGGTGGTCACTGGGGGGTCAGTAGTAGGATGCAAAGTATATGGATTTTTGTCCATACTATTTCACAGCTTGAGTTTAGTTTTGTAAGTGGTTCTGCTACAATGTCATCGCAGAAGGCTATGAGAACTCCACCACCATGGGTGTTTCTGTTCTTTCGGATGGCGTTATAGTTAGTAGGGTAGTTTTCGTCTATTTTGGTTTCGACTAGGAATATGATGTCAGGATTATTTGACTGAATAGTTGTTTTTAATTGGGTTGTCTTTGCGATGCTTTTGACACTGTTGGTATTGATTAGAATTCCGCTAAGTGTGTTACGTTTGGTTTTCTTATGACGTTCAGGGGTTGATGCATTTTGAGGGTTTGGTCCAAAGGTTGAATCCCAGGTTTGGGATGTACAACTCGTGTTTGTTTGAGAGGTCTGTGTGTGGGGGTCAATGTTATGGTTATTTTGGTCTGTGTCACTAAGGCTATTATATCGGTTGTGAGAACATTCCAATAAGTGGCCTTGGAAGAAGGAATGACTGTAGTTTCGCACAAACCGGGGTGCTATTTGGGCCTCAATCGTGCTATTAGACGCAAATATTGTTAAACATTATATGCCTGAAATGATGTGGAATTACTGAATGAATGCACCGAGATATTAAATTTAGGCAAAATGTAGTTATATCGACGAAATCGAGGTGGGCCCGGATTCAGAACATTGCCAAAACATCTTATTTGGATGATGCACAAACTTAGGACAGCACATCTGCTTCCTAGAACCTCAGACTCATATGCTAAGTCTTCCTATTTAAGAAGATTATAAACATCCACGTACTGCTGACATTACTTTTTGACATATTTATGAAACGAATCTGTTAATTTTCGAGCATAAACAAACCGGTGTTATCGCTCAAAAAAGGGTAAAATATCTAAGCGGAAAGTGTTACAACGCTACCAGTAGTTCATTGTGGGTTTGGACGGGCGTCTTTATGGGCTGATAACTTTTTTCAAGGTTGTCCACCTAGGTTGTGATCCTAGATATATGTATAAATGTTTTTTGGACACAAACCATTTACCGCATTCCGTGTCTGTTCAACTCACTTGGCCCCCTGGGTGTATGGTTTATCACAGTTAACTTTATTTACCGTGGTATTCTGTGAACTTTTGTCATGACATACCATGATATTTACCAAAGCCAAAGCACTGTAACAATTTCCATAGTGCAGCATTGTACGTTTGCCATCATTAGCTTAGTATGTTTTCATAAGGGACACATTGAACTCGTTGGGCTAGGGTCATTGCCATTATTGGGTCATTGAACTCATTGGATTGTAAGGTCATTGCACTGTTAGGTCATTGAACTCATTGGATTGTAAGGTCATTGCACTGTTAGGTCATTGAACTCATTGGATTGTAAGGTCATTGCACTGTTAGGTCATTGAAATCATTGGATTGTAAGGTCATTGCACTGTTAGGTCATTGAACTCATTGGATTGTAAGGTCATTGCACTGTTAGGTCATTGAACTCATTGGATTGTAAGGTCATTGCACTGTTAGGTCATTGAACTCATTGGATTGTAAGGTCATTGCACTGTTAGGTCATTGAAATCATTGGATTGTAAGGTCATTGCACTGTTAGGTCATTGAACTCATTGGATTGTAAGGTCATTGCACTGTTAGGTCATTGAACTCATTGGATTGTAAGGTCATTGCACTGTTAGGTCATTGAACTCATTGGATTGTAAGGTCATTGCACTGTTAGGTCATTGAAATCATTGGATTGTAAGGTCATTGCACTGTTAGGTCATTGAACTCATTGGATTGTAAGGTCATTGCACTGTTAGGTCATTGAAATCATTGGATTGTAAGGTCATTGCACTGTTAGGTCATTGAACTCATTGGATTGTAAGGTCATTGCACTGTTAGGTCATTGAACTCATTGGATTGTAAGGTCATTGCACTGTTAGGTCATTGAACTCATTGGATTGTAAGGTCATTGCACTGTTAGGTCATTGAAATCATTGGATTGTAAGGTCATTGCACTGTTAGGTCATTGAACTCATTGGATTGTAAGGTCATTGCACTGTTAGGTCATTGAACTCATTGGATTGTAAGGTCATTGCACTGTTAGGTCATTGAACTCATTGGATTGTAAGGTCATTGCACTGTTAGGTCATTGAACTCATTGGATTGTAAGGTCATTGCACTGTTAGGTCATTGAACTCATTGGATTGTAAGGTCATTGCACTGTTAGGTCATTGAACTCATTGGATTGTAAGGTCATTGCACTGTTAGGTCATTGAACTCATTGGATTGTAAGGTCATTGCACTGTTAGGTCATTGAACTCATTGGATTGTAAGGTCATTGCACTGTTAGGTCATTGAACTCATTGGATTGTAAGGTCATTGCACTGTTAGGTCATTGAAATCATTGGATTGTAAGGTCATTGCACTGTTAGGTCATTGAACTCATTGGATTGTAAGGTCATTGAACTGTTAGGTCATTGAACTCATTGGATTGTAAGGTCATTGAACTGTTAGGTCATTGAACTCAGTGGATTTTAAGGTCATTGAACTGTTAGGTCATTGAACTCAGTGGATTGTAAGGTCATTGCACTGTTAGGTCATTGAACTCATTGGATTGTAAGGTCACTGCACTGTTAGGTCATTGAACTCTCAGTGAGTAGCATTGGTGTTGACACCATTAAGTTTATTGGTTTTATACAATCCACCCTATCCCATGATGTTGTATAAATGAGTAGGTACCTCAAAGTAGATGCCAGTTGATATATATACCTGTATACTCATTGGGTTAATGTAGTAGAATTTTATGAAACGTTTGTTCATCTGAGATAATTTGATTTGATCTTTTGAATAGTTTGTCTAAAGGTAAAGTATTATGTGCATCATCCTTAAGGTTAGGTGTTCATCATCCTTAAGGTTAGGTGTTCATCATCCTTAAGGTTAGGTGTTCATCATCCTTAAGGTTAGGTGTTCATCATCCTTAAGGTTAGGTGTTCATCATCCTTAAGGTTAGGTGTGCATCATCCTTAAGGTTAGGTGTTCATCATCCTTAAGGTTAGGTGTTCATCATCCTTAAGGTTAGGTGTTCATCATCCTTAAGGTTAGGTGTTCATCAATGTTATATCTTTACGCTTGTAGGTGGCTATAATGCATACCAAAAAGTTATGAAGAGGTACTTAGAACTCAGGTGAGTGGTTAAGTTTCGATGACGAAGACATTAGTATATAAACTGTCCTGTGAGCTATTTATGGAAATAGTTTGTTATCCCATAGTTTGTTTAATTGTGAATATAGAAGTAGGTTGTTACCATGTATTTTGTTTAGCTATAAACATGAATTTAATTTGCGTTGTGTAAAAATTCTTGAGGAAATTATCAAAATGTGAGGAAGAAATCATAAAATGTGGAATTACTAATGATAGACTTATTAGAATCTTAATTATTGTTCAGTTTATCCTTTTTGATGTTTTTGTAAGTAATTGCCCACATGTGCTATGCATATCATTGTTATGGATTATTTATAATTTCAGGCCGCTACAGAGAATGTATTGCAATTATTTGTACAGGTACTGTTGGTTTCCGATCACACAAACTTACCAGTATTCAGAATTTGTAATAACTGATGTGTTAACTATCTTATCAGGCTGGCAATCTGGTGTTTTGCTTTCAAAAGTTAGACTCATATTTGATGGTTTTATAAAAGTTGTGAGATAAATACCTTCAGACGTATGATAATGGTTGCAGTCACTGTACAGGTTTCTTTAGTTCAACACATTACAAATAATTGTTTTAATGTTTAGACATCATCCAAATACATTCCAACTGAATAAAATTCCACATATTTAAATTGACTAATAATTGTGTTTACTTTCCCGTTCTGTTGCAGTGTCATAGTGCTCACACCAAGCAGTTATTTTCTAGGTTTGTATGTTTTGTCCATTTTAACAATTCAATTTCTTTACAATTACTTACAGTGGAACGTTTGCTATAAGGAACGCATTGTGACTTGTTCAGACTGTTCCTTGTAGCCAATGTTCCATACATCAACGGCTACTTAACACGGTGTGGACCAGAACTTGGATTCCTACATTGTTCCTTTTAAGTAGATGTTCATTACACCAGTAGTCCTTATAGTGAGCGTCTGCTGTAAATATTATATCTTTGGTTGAAGCTGGTTTGATGCATTTGTTATTATTATTGAACTTAGACATGTTTATTTCAACAATGCAGCGTACATGAATGGCAAGTTCAATAATGTTTCCAAAATCCATAAAAGTAATTTCTGCTCTGAACATCACATTACCCTGACATTATTGCGAACACTTTTTCACCTAAATCAAACACACACACACACCCACACACGATCGTGCACACACACACCCACGCACGAACACACACACGCCCATGCACGATCACACACACACACACCTTGAGAACGAATACTCAAACAAGAGATGTCCCTTATAACGTGTGTATACTGACCAGGCGAGGCCCTGATGTCGCAGCAGTTCCCACTCTGGTACTACTCCAAGTTCTACATTGGCTGCATCTTCAGGTAAGTCAGTAATTGTGTCACATTGGTTACTTACTGATTTAGTCGTGTTCTAATTCAGAATACATAGAGTGTTTTTTAGTATGAATTGCAACAGTAACATGTCTGTTTTTTTTAATATCCTTTGTGGTACGAAATGTATTAATTTATTTTTTTCATCGAAATTATACGTGTCTCCCTTCAGCATTCAGCATCATACCTACACTGTTATATTATCCTCTTTCACTGACATTGTGCCGTAGCTAGTTATTAACATATCATTTTGCTCCAGGATTTGCCTTCCCTTGAGACCAGTATTTGTGTTTTGTTTTTATTATATCGTTTTGTTTACATGGCGATTGTATAATGTGTATATGTGTGTGTGTCTGTGTGTTTGTTTAGAACTTAGTTATTCTCTTGTTCTCTTCCAGTGGTGTTCTGGGTGTCTTCCTAAATCTGCTCATGGTTCAGCTTGAACATGGAAAATCTTCTGTGACGTGTACATCTGTCCCTTGTGTGACATCATTGTCTTCCCCCAGTTTGACGTCACTGTCACCCGATCTCCTTGTCGCATTAGGCAAGGTGGGACGATGTTTCAGCTCATGTACAAGTTGTATATTCAATCATAAATTTAAAAGGTTTGAATAGAATCTTGCATTGTAACGTTTTGATATGGTCTTAGAAAAATGGAGTTTTTAAAGAATGAACTTAAAATAATCTTAAATTTCATTTTTACTAATTTTGGCCCTATGTTATAGTTTTCAATAATTGTGGAATGGATTGCATCGCTGAGTGATATGTATGTTTAATCAAATGGTGCAATTTGATCATCAAATAAATAAATGGCCCCTGGAGTGTACGTAAACGAAACTTTGTTTTAACATAATTTTTTTTGTATTTGTAATGGGGAAATGACATAATTGTGTAAGTATTGGTCATGACAGTGTCTTAAATGTAATCAGCCCCAAACCACAAAATTGCTGATATGCGAATTTGTGTGGGCACAAAAATCTCCACTGGCGGCCGAACCAAATGGTGCTGTAGAAATGTTTTCGCTGCCGTAACCGTAGACTTCTGGCTCAACCATCGGAAGACGGGGTTGTCGTGCTGTGGAAAAAAATTCACCACGACATCGCTGTAACTTCACCTTATTATAACCTGTACAGGGGCACATTTCAAACGGTCTAGGGGGGGTACATGCCCACCAGGCCCCCCTGGATCCGCCTATGGTGGATATTTCTAATTTGCAGTGCATGCGAAAGCAATGATTCCTCAAAGCATCCTGATTTACTGTCATTTTAACTAACTTGCATAATACAAGTCATAGTATGCATTCGGTCAGAACGACACTGAAGGTGTTGTCACCATAAACCTCTATTAAGGTCAAGACAGCGTGCATGTGTGATTATGCTCTCTTGAGGACTTGGAGAACCTTTTTTCGATTTGATCCCATTTCACGCTGGTTGAACTGTGCTAAGAATGATGTGCTATGGCACATATACTAAACCATGAAGACACACACAGCATTTGTAATGGGGGACTCACTGTTACTGTGATAAGTCAAATGGCTATTGCTGTTTGTAAACCCATATATGTGTCTAAGTTCCCATGACATGTTCTGCATTGCCATGACTGAGGCAGTTAGTGGATTTGTTTTCAGATTGTCACATCTCTTCTGTCAATGCAGATATTCAAAATATCTTTAACATCATCCTATTTGATGTGGTAAGTTAATGTTCTTCTGTTTATATTTTCTAAAACATGTTTCTATAAATGCTTATTTTATCTGTTGTTCCATATTAGATTGTAATATGTGTCCTGTCAAATCTCGTTTTGACATTATAGTTTTGGAAAACTTTCTTTCTATATTAAAATTACTGTGGTGACCATAATATTATATATGAAAGTTTTTTTACAAAAGTATAGCACGGCAATGCTTTTTTATGCCTGTGACACATAATTATGCCGTCTTGTTTCAAATTCATGTATTCACATCATTACAGAGTAGTCAACTAATAAATATGTAAGTGGTCTACGCTGTTACTAGTTTGAGAAATAGTGGTAATTTTTCCACAAAAAATATATTCGTTGTGTCGTAGGATCCTTGTGAATCTCGCAACTGGCCTGGTCTATGCAAGTTGTAGTGACGATGAGACCAACAAGGAATCAAGTAGTGACTATGACACACAGATAAGTGTGGGGCCTTTAACCACGGAAACATTACACCAGACAGAACACGGAGGCAGTGAACATAATCACAACACGTGATCTTTCTCAGGGTGATGGTGGTTATTACAAGATATTTGTCAATGACTCAGCAATGTAGAAATATTGTAGTTAATAATAAAATATATCTTAATTGTACGTGACCGTTGTATTGGCTTTTCAAATTAGTTCGTTTGGTGGCTTATTACAATAGGATTCGATTTGTATCGACATGTTGAAAAGGATTATAAGGTGTTATTAAATATCGTAAGGCTACTACAGGTACATTATTAAGGTCACAGGAACCCTACAAGCTCTGTTCATGTCCCGGGCCAGAAGAATCTAACGTGTTGTTCTCTCTTTGATGACGGCCCATTGTACCATCACATGTACATGTGTCCTCCAAGTTATATCATCACCATCACACTGAGATTAGCTTGAAAGCAATTACGAAACAATGCAATGCATTTTCAGTACACAACATTTCAAACATCGTTTCAACATTATAATTTCCTACAATTTCTGACAACAAACTAATTACTTCTGGATGTATTGCCTAGCCCGTGAAACAAAAAATATCGAAACCAAAAATAAATGTCATCTAATTATTGGTACGTCCACAGTGAGTTTTACATCACAAATAAGGCAACAATAGTTGATCGGTTCCGGGAACACATTAATTGTTCTACATTCACGTTAGCATGGATTACACGCAAACCTTGGAAACAGTTTGTGAGTGAGAGTGGCAAAACGTAGGAGGTTATTCCTAAATATTGATGGAAGGTTGGAGGTGGACTCTTAAATTGCCACACATGTAATTCGTTAGAACATGAAACACACATCCATTATACGCCGTATTTACATTCACCGGTTCACGTAACAACATCGATAGTGCAACGCCAAGTAAATAGCCTCATATCTCATTCCCATCAATGCCAGTTCGTGCATTTTTACACGATTAACACTTTCCGGGTTGCCTGTATCATAGTGGGCTCAGTTAGGCTTCCCCACAATCATGCATACCATTGTTTGTTCTCGTTAACCACTGTGCATAATAACTGTTCCCATTAATTATGCACGACTGCGTCCTCGCCTGGCGACACTTTGTCGCGCCATCTACCAACAGCCAGAAGCGCAAAACCGTCGAGTTGCTTACATTGGAACAAATGTGTACTCACTGCACCGTACCAATTAACTCGCGGCTCGTTTATCGATTAATTGCAAACAGTCAACATAATATGATATCCATACTTTTCGGGTCGCCATGCCGGGAATAGTCGCCAGAACTACACAACAAACGTTCGCTCTGTGAGAATCAATAATAGGCCTATCACATCACAGTGTCACCCAGCATCTCCGGTTTGGGTTAACACGTGCTAAAGGTGTTTTGTTTTGACACGTCATCCTATTGATTGTGATGTATGTATGTTGACATCCATGTTTCGGAAATCTACCTGGAACCGGATATTTACATGTGCTAAATTGTCTTAACAACTGGCTATGGTCTTACCTCGTAGTTTTACAATACACATTTAAAATTTGTTATTAAATTAATTTACTTTTACGGATGAATAACTCAGAAAAGGCGTTTCTATACACGTTTTATATAATGTTATATTGCATGCCTATATATGTGTTTTAATATATATGCACCCACAGCGTTTAGAAGGCATTTTTATTTAAAACAAAAACGTAACCCTGTATTGAAGAGAGTCGAACGAAGAAGCACAAGGTTTGTCCCTTTTGTTTTCATTTAGTCTCTAATGTACCCAAATCACCTCGAGCTGTGCGAATGTACCAATATGTAGATAATGGTGTGATTGCATGATTAACTAACATGCACGCAACGGGGATCGCTGCTCAACTTGATAGTGTCAGCTTCGAACGCTGCAGGTGTCCCAAATGAATGGAAAGGTGCTAAATAGAGAACCCTGTTTAAGAAAGGAGACAAATAGAGTGTGGGCATTGCGTAGGTATATCGATCACTCCTTTGCATAACTGGCAAAATAATCGCAATTAAGAGTGCTACATAATCGGATTAGAAGAGAAGTCAAACCTCGCGTATTAATCTTATGATAACAATGTCGGTTGCACGTGAGTTGAATGACCATAGTGATTGTAAATAAATGTTCGTAAACTTGATAATATAATAGTTGTTATTATATGTCCTTTGTCAGTACCGAGTTATAACACTGTCAAGCCCATAATCCTACATATGACTTTCAATTTGTTAGTCTAGCATTTCAGATAGTTTTGAAGTAACAAAATGGTATTAAGCAAGCATCTTTTCAGTATGTGGAGTTTTGTGAGGAATATAATCACCTCAACGGTTGATCTTAGCGCTGTAACACCTATAAGTAATTTAGGTTCAAATTTGCCAGATGTCAGTGCTTTGCGTTTTAAACTGGATGTTTAGGGCTTATGCAATCTGTATAGACTACTCTTAAGTGTGATATCATGCAATAAATATTTATTTCTTACGACCGAATTAGTTTTTTAAGTTTGTTGTTCAGCTCCGCCTCGTATGTTGTTGTTCTCCACGCCGTGCGAATCCAGCTCCCGTATCATCGTGTTCAGCGTCTGCTGGTAGCGTTCGTGCAACGAACTCAGTTCTTCCGAATGTTTCTTCCGCATCCGGTTGAGCGTCTCCTGCGCGCGCACACCGTACTCCATCGCCCTGTTGGTGGCCATTAAAACGGTGACAAAATGTATCACTATTCGTTGTCGCATTAAATACACCAACAAATTATTATATATATATCCATTTGCGGTTTTTTATGATCAGATTATATGGGCAACTTTGATAAACAACTGCACGGACCTAGAGGGTGAAAGTTTGCAATGGCAAGACGTTCATCAACATTGTGTCGTGCTATGCACATTAAGCAGGATGTCTGCTGGGTAGGCCTAAAGTGGAGTTGTATAAGAAGCTGGAAGAATTGTTACGGGTGATCCAAAAGGAGTGAAGCATTTCATTTTGTATGACGTGATTTCAGAGGCCATGCTGGAGAAGAGATCTGTGGAGTTGGGAAGGTACGTGAAGGAAATACAATTGGAATTAGAAAAGAAGCATGTGACATGATGACGGATATGTAGGAAGGTTTGAATTACGAACGTAGGATAATGTGCAAGAGTGATCACCATTATTGCATTCACTTATGCCCACAACTTCATGTAGCCTAGATGTGCTTATATATCAGAAAGATAAAGGTGTGGCGAGGGACTGCAACATGGAACAAGGAGACGCCACAGTCAACCAACATCGAATATGGTTGTGATCCTACAGAGAAGAGTACGGATTTCCGGTAGAAGTGGGGATACGCCAAGGATCGGAATGAAACCGACTACCGTCGTGGTGTGCAGTCAGTGAGCCAAGGGAGCAGTAGTATGTGAACAGCCTTGTTATCGTGGCTGATAATAAGAAGAACACAAAGCAGAGGCTAAAAAGTGGCGGAATATGACTTGGAACGTCGTAGTTTAAGAATAGATGCAGAGAACCCCGAAGTGACCATGAGAGGTTGAGCCGGAGGACAAAGAAGATATGGAATAAAGAAGCTATAAGGAAATATACCTTATTGCCATGAAAGATCTTAACCAAGTTGATAAAATTCACTATCCGGGAGCCGTGGTCAGCCAAGAAGCATGCAGGATGAGAAGGTGTCAAGAACAGAGTCAGACTTTGGAACAGAGTCAAGAGTTGAATATGACAATAGATTGTCTGCAAAATTGAAATCAGACCTTGTTGAGACCTGTCTTGAGAAATGCCATGGAGACGTTGTCCATACGTAAGCATGACACACGGATACTTCAGAGAACTGGAGTGAGTATGCTGTTGAACTATGTTAACACAGTGTAGTGATCGATGATGATGCATTTTTGTGTCTTCGAGAAACGAACGAATTCATGATAGAGCATTGCGTATTACGACTGGCATTCGGATGCGCTGAAAATTCTTAACGGGGAGTGGGGGTGAGGGTCGACAAATGCGTCTGGCATTGGGGGACAGAAGCGTCATGAGACGGATTGTTGGAATAAACAGTTCTACTCCAATGGTCGATCCGATGTATCGCACCATACATTTAAACATATACGGTATACTGGAACGTGAGAAATGTTGATCATATTTCTCTCGTCTGTACCTACCTCTGTGCGCCAGCCGTCTCTGCGATGCGATTACACTCAGCGTCGAGTTGCTGTTTGCGGGCGAATAGCGCTACGTCTTGTTTGCGCCATTTCTCCGCCAGCATGTTGTCGTACACAGCCTTTGTCTGGTGCAGGACGTATGTCGAGTCCACCCCCGTCTCCACGTCCAGCCTCAACGTCGGACACTCCATTTCGTGCGACATCACAAGGCAACGCAAATGTTACAGACGAAATCGGACGAGGATCTAACAGAGTTGTTAGGCTCACCTCTTTACCGCGGGTGCAAATTAATCAATGCATAACTGGCATCAACATGGTCGTCCACATGCGGTCAGTTCGATTAGTTTACATAATGTGAAGATGCATTTGCTGTTTGTTGACGAAAGCTGGGTAGTCATGCCAAGTCTACAACTAAAGAGACTGTCTGTATCCCTTCTTGTGATTAGCGCGGGAAATCTGCTGGTTCCGTCTGATCGAGTAGCCGCTAGAACTGTTGTAGGCACTCTCCGCGATATCGTTCTGCGTTAGCTCACTCGCGATTCATAACAATGTCTGTCGTTTATAAATATACGTACTCTCAGCCGCCAGTTATTGCTCAATAGGTGGCTCTGGTTTTCATCAAAATGTGCGCCAAAGTCTAATCAATCCACCGTAAGCGCTAAGCGGTATACCAAATATAACTCTACACGATCATCCGAAAGCACAAATCATTCCTAAAACGCATCCCGTTCCTAATAATAATTTCATGCACACAAAAGTATACTTAAAACATGATGTTGTGGTTCTGCAATAACAGTGAATGTCACGTTAAGATTAATTAAATTCAGCACAGCCGTAATAAAAATTGAGCAAAGTCCAGGACTCGTTCAAGTGTCAAACATTATTGTGAAGAAAACAACATTTTAGAATGTTTATGCAGAGTTGTGGTACATCCGAGTTGTGGTACATCAAGACATACTTATTAAGACAAAGGCTTCCTTGTCCACTTGCCATATGGAGTTAATTATCTGTGTAAATATCTTGTTAAGTCATAGCTGTGCATCAATCGACGTTCTTCCTTCGCAATGCAAAGATGGCTATATTTACCATCGTCCTTCGGGGTTGGTCTGTTGATCTGGTGGGTGTAGTGTTCTGCAGTTTGCGATAACCGCTACTAATTGATAGTTTATGGTAATCGCCGGGGATAATAATAGGAACCGGGACCTTGACCTTAGAGCAGGCCACAAGCATGGCTGGCCAGTTGATTGTAGTTGATTGTATACTAAGCTAATTACAAGTTGTGGACTGAATCCAATGTGTCGTGTTTGTCACAACTTTACAATAGCGACGAGGATGGAATCGAGAGTACTCACATCTGACTATTAGTACTGAATTATGATACGCTGCATCCACCGAGTTGGTACGTGTGATATGTGTAGGTCATCACATCATCGCTCACAGACACAGCCTTATGTTGCGTTTTCACGAACAATACTGAACACTTGATGACCATTGCATTGACAAGGTGAACTGTACATTGATATCACTGTCGTCAGTTGCACGCACATAAGCTGTCTGTGTGTCATTGTTCGTACCAGCCTGAAATGTCTGACAACGAAGCTGTCGCCCCGGCGCCACCGGTGCCGCCTGTACATGGGATACGATCGCCGGCACCAGTGAATCTCATGTCAGACACTGCAGAAAACTGGAAGCTCTTCAAACAAAAATGGAAGAACTATGCCACAATCACGCAACTCGTGTTATTTCGGTTATCTTCAATAACCGAAACCAACAAGCAGGCGAGACATTCGAGCAGTTCTTAACAGCAATAAGGTGCTCATTAAATCCTGCAATTTCTGCGATGACTGCAGAAACTCCATACTACGCGACAGAATCATTCTGGGTATTCAAGATCGTGATATCCAGGAAGCACTACTGAAGGAACGCAACATAACATTGAAAGCAACAATTGACACCTGCAAAGCAGCAGAAAACGCAAGTTTGCAGAGTAAGGCCATTTACCCGGAAACCGTCAACAGGATCAATAAATCAAAACACGGTCGCGAAACAAGACCGGCAAGTTTGAGAAACCGTACGTGGGATGTTGTGAAAGGACGCCAAAACAAACAAGGGCTGTCGGGCCTGGCGAGCCATAAGCCACCACCAGACAGTGGGATAATGTGTCAACAGTGCGGGTTCACGTACCACATTGACGGAGTGTGTCCTGCGGAAGGAGAAATCTGCAACTTCTGTAAGAAGCTTAATCACTGAGAAAGTATGCAGAAAGAAGAAACAAGAACGAAAACGGGTTCGACGAGTTCAACCAGAGACAAATATACAGCAAACGACTGATACCTCGAGCGAAGAGGACTATGCTTGGACAATCAACAGTCTGCCGACGAACAAACAACATAAACGAAAATCACCTATGACCACAATTGTTGTGAATGATATCAGCATAAGAATGATGATTGACACAGGTGCATCAGTGAACGTGATGGATGAACGATCCTATGAGAGGATACAGAAACCAGTGTTGCGGAAACACAGAGGACCTAAAATCCTACCCTACGGCGGAAACAAACCTCTTGACATTCTGGGAGTGTGTGATGTGACACTCGAATCAAAATCCGCCATTCAGTGTCATCAGTTCCATGTCGTGAAAGGAGCACATGGATCCCTCATTGGTTTCACCACGGCTCAGGAGTTAGGACTGGTGGATATTCCTGTCAACAACATCAAATGTGAGTGGGAAGAAAGATACCCTGGCATCACAAACGGGATCGGAAAAATGAAAAATGTACAGGTGAAACTGCACATTGATGAATCCGTGCGACCAGTCGCAATCACAAACCGGAAGATCCCATTTCACCTCAGATCAAAGATTGACGAAGAGAAACAACGACTTCTTAACGAAGACATAATAGAGCGAGTACCAGTTGGTTAACCCACGCCGTGGGTATCTCCGATTGTAACTCCTCCGAAGAAGGACGGCTCTATCAGATTGTGCATCGACATGCGTGAGCCAAACAAGGCGATCATACGAGAACGCCATAACATGCCGACGTTAGACGAACTCATACATGACCTCAACGGAGCAACCGTCTTAAGTAAACTTGATCTGTGCAATGGATACCACCAGCTGGAGCTTCATCCGTCATCCAGGCACATCACGACGTTCAGAACTCACAATGGCCTGTACAGATACAAGAGACTGAACTTTGGAATATCGTCAGCGAGTGAAATATTCCAGGAACACATCAGAAATGTGATCAGTCACATCAAATCAACGAAGAACATTAGTGATGACATCATCGTATATGGAAAGGGAGAAAACGCACAATTGATGCACGACAATGCACTGGCCGAGACTCTTAAGGCACTACACGAAAACGGTCTGACCCTCAGACCAGCTAAATGTGAAACAAATCTGTCCTCGATCCAATACTACGGGATGGTCTTCAGCAAATATGGCGTGTCACCTGACACTACGAAAGTGCAGGCTATCAAGGAACTGCCATTGCTGTCAAATGTTGCAAAACTTAGAAGTTTCCTGGGCATGATGAACTACCTGTCAAGGTTCATCAAAGACTTCTCCATGATCAGCGAACCCCTCAGACGTATCACCAAGAAAGACGCCGATTGGGTGTGGACAAGCGAACATGAAGCCACATTCAACTCCCTGAAAGACCTACTTGTGAAAGATGCGTGAGCCGCTTACTTCGATATAAAGAAAGAAACGACAATAATCGTTGATGCAAGTCCCACAGGGTTAGGCAGCATACTAACGCAAGAGGGTAGGGCAGTTGCGTACGCAAGTCGTTCCTTGTCAGACGTCGAAGGCCGCTACAGCCAAACGGAACGCGAAGCTCTGGGTATAGTGTGGAGCTGTGAACACTTTAACCAGTACCTCCAAGGAGATCCTCACTTCACAATCATCACTGATCATGAACCACTGCTAAACATATGGAAAAAACCTAAACCGCCATTACGCATTGAACGATGGGGTTTGCGACTTCAGCCATATAGCTTCACTCTGAAATATATGGCGGGAAGCAAAACCCAACCGACTATATGTCCAGAAATCCGATAATCACGGCTGGGGCTCTCCGTCACCAAAAAATGGCCGAACAGTATGTGCACTTTATCGGGTCATCCAGTATTCCCAATGCCATGAACATTGAGGATGTCAAACTTGCTACTAAAACAGATGGCATGATGCAGACGATCATCACTCTGTGCAGAAACGGACGATGGTTCGAGATCTGTAAATCGGATGACCCCACGTTGCGAGAGTTCTACAAAGTTAGAGAAGAATTGACGGTCACAGACGACGACATACTAGTGCGGGGCTCAAAGGTAGCCATCCCAACATCCCTAAGAGACCAAGCTGTGTCTCTTGCACATGAAGGTCATCAAGGAATGGCCAAAACAAAGGAACTCATCAGATCGAAGGTGTGGTTTCCGAAAATGAACGACAAAGTCGAGACGGCTGTACGCCAGTGTTTTGCCTGCCAATGCACATACAACGGACATCCACACCTTGAACCCATGCAGATGTCAAATATGCCAGCAGGACCATGGAGAAAGTTAAGTGTTGACTTTCTTGGATCTCTACCATCAGGCGAAGAACTCATGGTCCTGGTAGATGAATACTCAAGGTATCCTGTAGTAGAGATTGTGCGCTCAGTGTCGGCAAACAATGTCATCCCGGTGCTTGACAAAGTATTGACAACGTTTGGTTATCCAGAGGTAATCAAATCTGACAACGGACCTCCATTAAACTCGGAAGCGTTCAGTTCATTTGCAAAACACAGTGGGTTTCGCCACAGAAGAGTCACGGAATGTTGGCCAAGGGGAAATGCACAAGCGGAAGGTTTCAACAAACCCCTGATGAAGGCTATTCGATCAGCTGTGTTAGAACAGAAGAATTGGAAACAGGCAATGTACCAATTCTTACGGCAATACCGGGCCACACCACACTCATCAACAAAGTTTTCCCCTCATCGCCTTCTGTTTGGTAGAGAACCTGCAACAAAATTACCGTACATTACAGTGAATGATGACCATGACAACAACGAGATCCACGCTACAGCGCGAAGGAACGACAAACAGGCAAAACAGACACAAAAGACATACGCTGATCACAGAAACAGGGCCACCCACAATGACCTGCAAGTGGGGGACACTGTGCTCATGCTTAATGACAAGAAATCGAACAAACTGTCCACTCCGTTCTCTCCCAAACCCATGGTGATCACCAACATCAAAGGTACAGCTGTTACCGCAGCGAATGACAAGCACACCATTCATCGCAATGCATCCCGGTTCAAGAAGATGTTTAAGCCACTTCCTGTCTGGAAAAAAAAGGTGGAAATAGAAAAGGTCCCAAATACTGTGGACATTCCTAAGATGACGACAGCGACACCAGTGACACACCGAGAGAAAAGTCAGCCCGACGTTCTATATACTAGAACACCCACGTCACGAGATGTCAACTCAGCGTCGAGAACACCCATGTCCCCCAACGAGACACCAAAGCGACAACGACCACAACGACGACGTGACGCCCGTCGACGTCTGGATGACTATGCACTTTAATAGAAGCGCATGTACAATGAAGACATTAACACAAATTTGACATGTGGACATATAGCAATCAGCATAAGGACTTAGAATGGACATGATGATAGTTGTTAAGGGTAGATTAGAATTAATGATAGTTGTTAGCTAATAGTAAAAAGGGGAGGAATGTAGTGTTCTGCAGTTTGCGGTAACCGCTACTAATTGATAGTTTATGGTAATCGCCGGGGATAATAATAGGAACCGGGACCTTGACCTTAGAGCAGGCCACAAGCATGGCTGGCCAGTTGATTGTAGTTGATTGTGTATTAAGCTAATTACAAGTTGTGGACTGAATCCAATGTGTCGTGTTTGTCACAACTTTACAGTGGGTTCGAACGTGACTGGTCAGTCCAATCTTTGACAGGAAATTTTGGCACAGACAGGTTGATGCTTGGACCTAGACGCAAGTGTTATTGAGTTTGCCAGCTCACAATAGAATACCTTCTTTAGTAGATGCATGTGTGGCATTCCAGTCACATGGTTGTGCTGGTCTCATAATGGTGTACATATATACTTGGCAAACCAGCCTGGGCAAGCGTCTCATCGGTGTCTGGCGCTTTGTCCTGCGACTCGAACTTCAGCAACTTCTGTAGACAGGTCATGTGAAAGTGCTTTAGTATGTTTTTTGGCATTGCGCTGGTACACGGGCCATGTCTCGCTCGCGCAGAGTACTGATGGAATGACAACTACTTTGTATATTTTCAGTTTTGTATGCAGGCTTATTCCTCTACACTCCCAAAATGTAATGTGGAGTTTGCCAAAGTTCACACTTCCTTTGGCAATCCTTGCATTTGTTTTATCGTTAACGTGAACTACCCGGGAGAGTGTACTCCCAATGTACAGGCCCTGTAGGTGAACTTATTCACAGCTATAAGGTTCTGGTCTTTAATGGTTATCTTTCGATGTAGGGTTTTCTTGGATTATCACCCCCGTCTTCTTTGTGCTGATTGTAACAGGAAAAATATCGCCTGCAAAAGAGAACAAGTTCATGTTTCGCCGTGTGTCGGGCTATGATCCGGCATCCAGTGCGCAATCATCAGCCAACAGGAAGTCACGGAGAATGTCTAAATGAACACTGGCGTTGGAGTGGAGTCGTCGAAGATTGAACAGTTTGCCATCTGTGCAATATCTAATTTTGATGCCAGGAGCATCATTTTGAAAGGCGTCAGTGACCATAACAGAGAACACCAGGCTAAAGACAATTGGCGCCATTGGGCAGCCTTGCTTGATTCCGTTGGTGACTGAGAACGAGTCAAACAACTTGCTGCTTTGAAGGACATGCGCAAGAATGATCTTCCACATACCATCCCGGCTGACTGTATCGAAGATCTTGGTGAGGTCGACTAAGGTGGTGTAGAGGTCCAAATTAAGTTCTTGGCATTTTTCTTGAAGCTGCCTGGGTACACCATGTCGATGGTTTCCTAACCTTTCCTGAAACCACACTGACTCTGATAGCAAGCCATGACCAGTGTTCCACTAGGCAACAGCTTGTGACATTGTCTTTCCTCGAAATGGTGAAGAATAAAATAATAATGTCTCATAAAAATAATTGAAAATAATAAAATATTCTAAAACTGTATAATTGTACTAAAAATAATGTAAATTTCTAGGTTATTAAAGAGTGGGTTGGCGATAATCAATGGCAATATTACAGGTCGTATGATTGTTCGCGCTCAGCAGGCCTGTGCAAAGTAACAAGACGTTTAAAAAGAACGTCTTGTTGAAAAAGCTTGTTAGTATATAGTTTATAAGGGGACTGCCCCTACCTTAGTATGTTGTGTACGTAAGCCTGCTAGCGCGAAAATCAAATCGACCTGTATTATCGCCCAACTAATTTAAGTACAAGATTTAACAGCGTTGCCGTTGGTAGTGACAATTTATAAAATGTTTGTTTAAGCAAACAGTGCAATACGTTGACACTAATTCTACACTAGCGTCACAGACAAAATTAAACGTTAAATTGTAAAAATGATTTTGAATCACGCAGTGACAAAATAAACAAGTACCACCTTACGACGGTTTCTGCTGTCCTGTGTTGAATCAACACTTTTTCAAACAATACTGTAGCTGCACGAGGACCTATTTGGTCATGGCACCGTACTTTGTGGGTTACCATCTTTTAAAATGCGTTTATTGCCATTTACGGTCTGTATTGAGCAATGAAAAAACGGATGTTGTAGCGGTGTATCAATTAATGGGCCTAGCCTATGTTTGCAACACTACAATAATAGATGTCAAAAATGTGGAGACGAATACTTATCCTCAGAGAAGCATCACTGTTACTGTGACATGACAGTAACTTAGACTTGCAGACTTCCGGTTCCGGTACAAGGCGCGTACGTAGCAACACCAGCAGCACTAAATCTCATCATAAACAAATTCAAAGCTCTTTAGTAAATACTTAAACCCACAGCACTACTCAAACCCCACACTGTTGTTAATACCAGAAAATAGAAAACTTCTGGCCTTAGGATCGTAACTATAACGCAACTCATATTCAAAATTTTCCCGCCACAATTAAAAGTAAACAAAAGAAAGCACCCTAAGCAACGCTCAACATACAAACTTAGTTAAAGGCACTATAATTATGTAGACAAACATTATAAATTATGTAGGTATAAACATTATTAATTAGTTAGACATAAACACATTTCTTCAACCATCCTGCACAAATCTTCACTTTATACTAATCTGGCTTGTTCATCAAGGCAACTCACTAAACCCAGAGTCGCCCTGGGCATCATTCTATAACTACTCAACATCTTCTCCCAGCACTGCCTTGATCCCTTGCACAACAATAAAATACTAAATAAATAATATAATAAGGGATATAAAACTAAAGAAGGTCATGGCAACCTACAAAAAAAACCAAGGACAAAAAGTAAAACAGATCTTCAGTGGACAACTGTTGATGATGAAGTTTGGACATGCACAGGGTGTAAACAAAACTTCAAAGGACCAAACCATAAACTGCTAGAGTGCGAGTTCTGCGAGAAACATTTTTGTATTGAATGTGTGGATATAAACGATAAAGAATATAAACTAATGACAGACAAACAGCAAATACATTGGTTTTGTCCACCCTGTGACTCAAAAGTAATGAAAAACCTCAAGAATGAAAAGAGCTGTGAGGACAGATGTGAGCAATTCCTAAAGAAAGTGGAAAACAGAATATATGAATTAGAAAAAGAACTTGGATCCAAATTCGACGAGAAAAGAGTGAGAGAAATTATCTCAGAATCCAAGGTAGAAGAAGAAAAGAGCCCAACACAAGTCCAAACAAAGCTAACGATTAACCCAAATGAAGTGAAAAAAGTAGTACAACTACAAGTAAAGGAGCAAAACATTGAAACAAAAAAAAGAGAAAAAAGATTAAACAATGTAATCATTTTCAACCTACCAGAAACAACATCACAACTAAAAACCACAAGACAACAACATGACAAAAAACAAATACTAGAAGTCTGCACAGAAATAAACAATAATTTTACAGACACTGACATCACAGAAATCCGGCGGCTCGGGGAAGCCAAAGAAAATGCAAACAGCCCCAGACCAGTACTGATTACAGTATCGCACATTGACAAAAAACGCACCCTTCTTCGAAAGTTCCATCAATCAAGGACAATGATAAGTTAAAAAATAAAAAAATTGACCACGACAAAACCAAACAAGAAAGAGAAGAATCTAAAAAGCTCTATGAAGAAGCAAAGAGACAGGAAGCAGCAGATGAGTCGGGGGAATACCTGTACAGAGTGAGGGGTCCACCATGGGAAAGAAGAATAAAAAAGATAAGGAAAAGCCAATAAAGAGTACACATCCACCTAGAACAACAGATGGGAAAACGAACGTAGACAAATATAATCTTAATGAGATAGGCAGCATTCAGTGTTTTTACACCAATTAAGGAACAAACAAAATGAATTTGAACAGAGAATCAAAGAACTAAAACCCCACATAATAGCAATTAATGAAGTAAAACCCCAAATGTTCTGTAACAACACCAGAATTTTCCTTAGAAGGTTACATGTTATTCTCAAAAAATTTAGACAATACTGAAGGAAGAGGTATTATAATATATGTTCTAAATTCCCTGCATGCTGAGTATATAAACCTAGTCACAACTTTCAAAGAATGCTTATTTATAGAAATCAAATTAAAGAATAAAAACAAAATTCTTTTTGTATGCATATACAGAAGCGATGGGGGATCTGAAGAAAATAATGTAGAACTACTAAATATGATCAGATCAATATCACAACATAAATACTCACACATCATAATTACTGGAGATTTCAACCTCCCCGAGATAAATTGGAATCATTGGACGACCAAATCAAATAACCCCAACAATTTAAACTTTAAATTTTTGGAATGCCTTAGAGACACCTTCATGGTTCAACACGTGTCAAACCCCACCAGAGGACGAGGCACAACTAACACAAATCTGTTAGATCTGATTCTATCTAATGACGAAGATAATGTAGGAGAATTAGAGTACCTTAGCCCTCTGGGCAAAAGTGACCATTGTGTACTCAAATTCAGTATAGTGTGCAACTTTATAACAAGTAATTATACTAAAAAAAGGAAGCTGTATAATGTGGCAAACTATGATGCAATGAGAATAGAATGTTCAAATATTAACTGGGAAGAAAAATTTAAAGACTGTAAGGATAATGTTAGCGATCAATGGGAAATCTTCAAAACAGTACTAAACTCACTAGAAGATAAATATGTACCTAAAAAAATAGTTCCAAATAATAGAAAGGGAAACTTCCCCCTGGATGCTAATACAAGAAAACTAATTAGACGTAAAAATAGATTATGGACAAGATACATGGAAACAAGGGATGGAACAAAATATCTAGAGTATTGTAAAAGCAAAAATAAAATCCGAGCTCTAACCAGAAAGTTCCAAAAGGAATTTGAACGAAATCTAGCATCCCAGACCAAGAAAAACCCCAAAGTCTTTTGGAAATATTATAAATCAAAAACTACAATCAAACAAGGAATTGGGGAAATGAACACAGACCCCACCAACCTAAAATCTCAAACAACAAATGAAGATGAAGAAAAAGCAAATATACTTCCTGACTATTTCTCCAGTGTATTCACCAAAGAACAGTCAGGGCCTATACCAACCATACCTAAAGTAAACAACAGACGTGATGGACAAATTAAAACTAACTGAAAATATAATACTACTGACGTTAAAACAACTTAATATTAGCAAATCGCCTGGCCCAGATGGAATAGGTGCCAGGCTACTAAATGAGTTGTCTGCAAGTATTTGTCAACCCTTAAAACAAATTTTTGAAACGTCGATTAAAACTTCCTGCATTCCCAATGACTGGAAAGAGGCTAAAATATCAGCAATTTATAAAAAAAGGAAACAAGAAATTAGCTAGTAACTACCGCCCAATAAGTTTAACAAGCATAGTTTGTAAATGTATGGATAAAATTATTAGAAATCACATCACAAACTACATGAAAGTAAATAATCTATTTAGTCAAAAACAATATGGATTTATATCTGGCCGATCAACAGTACTACAATTAATCAAAATAATAGATGACTGGACTAAAGAAATGGATAAGGGCAACCACACTGATGTTATATATATGGATTTCCAAAAAGCCTTTGACACCGTGCCACACAAAAGATTAATTAGCAAATTAAAAAGCTTCAACATTTCAGAAGAACTGATTAACTGGATAGAATCATTCATCACAGATAGAAAACAAAAAGTTTCAGTAAACGGAGATGAGTCTAGCTGGAAAGAGGTAATATCAGGGATACCCCAGGGTTCCGTTCTAGGACCCTTACTTTTTGTTCTTTATATTAATGACCTCCCAGATCTAACAAATTCAAATACATTTCTATTTGCTGATGACAAAGATATTTAGAACAATAACACATGTAGATGATCAGGATGTACTTCAACATGATTTAAGCATACTAGAACAATGGAGCGACAAGTGGTTGTTAAAATTCCATCCCGATAAATGTGTACACATGGAAATTGGGAAAAATAATATCGGTGAAAGTAAATATTTTATGGCAACAAATAATGTCAAACATGCTCTTGTCACCACAGACAAACAAAAAGATTTAGGAGTAATTATTGATTCAAAACTTTCTTTTGATGATCACATCAACCAAGTGGTTAATAAAGCAACCAGAATGACAAAAGTAATCAGAAGAACTTTTCAATTCTTAGACACATACACTTTCTTGCCACTATACAAGACTATGGTTAGATCCCACCTAGATTATGCAATAGCAGTATGGTATTCATTTAAGACGAAATATAAAATAGCCATAGAAAATGTCCAGAGAAGAGCCACAAAAGAACTATATGAGGGACTTATCATATATTGAAAGACTAAAATTACTTAAGTTACCCACATTAACATATCGTAGATTAAGAGGAGATATGATTGATGTGTATAAAATAATGCATAACATGTATGACAACAAATCTGCACCAAACCTTCCTAAATGGGAGGATGTGGCATCACGATCCAGTAACAGAGGACACTCCCTTAAACTGTTCAACCAAAGAGCAAAACTAAACATAAGAAAAAATGCATTCCCACTTAGAGTGGTTGAACCATGGAACAGTTTACCTGATTCAGTAATACAAGCAAAATCAATAAACAAATTTAAAAACCGCCTTGATAAATTCTGGTCAACCCAGGAGATATTATACGACTATGAAGCCCCACTAACATTAAGCACTGGAACCGGAAAACACAAACTCTTAATACTAGACCCCGAAGAAGAAGATCTGATCATTGAGGAACCGAGAGGATCCTGCGATCAGAACAGTCCTAAGGTATCCTAAGGTAAGGTAACTAGTTTTGTTTAGTTACACCTAAATAACACATATATTTAGGCAGATATTTATTGTAAATAGCTGCACATTAAATATAATAAACAGGTAACAGCGACACCACAAACCAATCAATACATTCATACAATACAAATCTGCACTGCCTGAAAGTTTGACGATCACAAAAATGAAAACATGCATGCATACAAACTCATCAGGAAGTTCGTCTATCAGCAAATAGCTGCTTTTATGAAACTTCACAGGGAGAACGTACTTAGTCACAACTTTGTACAGAACCATTTGTCTGTACCAGATACTAACTGCCCCAAAAGTCCTTCTATGTTTCAATATTAATTCTATGCCGTTCTAGTAAACTTGTGCTTTCTGTGTGCTTTTTTAACAGTTATGAGCAGAATGGACGAGCAGGAAACAGCTATGACAGAACACTGCTTCTTAAATCAATGTAAAATACTAGTCGTTTCTGTTGCTACTTGAAGGCAACTGTGTGCAGCATAGCGCCAATACATTGGACAATGTTGTTCGTCATCAGGTCACCTACATTCTCCTCCAAATGACGCTTTGGGTCCTGGAACATGCAATGCCAATGATTAGTATGTGAAATTATAATAAAATCACTGCAATGCCACTGCAGCATATTAAGTATCTCAAACATTTTGTAAGGGCAGATTGGTAGCATAGTGGAAAATTGCAGACTCTGGGTGTCAGCTAAATTGATAATATGCCAAGAGAAAACATTGTTGGCCAAGCTTGTTGGCACGCAGCAAATAGAAGAGAATGTAGGGGCATTCCGGAGAACATCAATTTGGTCTTAACATTTTAAGTCATGTAACTTGCCCATATGAAAGACCGTGAAAATACACTGCTCAAAGGTACAACTGTTTTAGTTAAAATTTAAACCGCATAAAGTAGAATTGCTCGTTAAAATATTTAATAAATATAAACATATAAAGATATATACACGTTTTGTTCTGCTTAATTTCGAACAGTAATAATAAGGACATAACTGCAGAATTAAATGCTCTGATATGTGTATATGACAGCTAAAGGTAGACTTGCCTGTTTGCCAACATTCTTGATGGCGAGCTGTTCACTGGTCATTGTCTCCTCCTCCTCCAGAGCCTATGAAAGACACACGAAGAAACTATCATACTGTGCATGGGCTTAGCCAGAGACCTGTCTGCCCATCTTCAAAACTGGCAGATGACTAACCGAGACGGGTAATTACAACTAATAAGACTGGTGGAATTTAGAGGAGTTTAGAGGGGGCCAGCTGGCCACTAAATTAACTAATAGTTCCCAGTCTAGGGGTCCATGTTAATGACTATCATTAGCACAACTGGTAGTGAAACAAATCAAATGGATCAGTATTGATTAAATAAATAGCTCAAATGACACTGGTTTGTCTTTGAAAAACTAAAATGGCTGTGATTGGTGTGAATGGCTGCCACACAAACCGTTCGCCTACTAAAAGGCACATTTGATTAATTCAAGACTGGCAAAAAATATTTCTTGCTAAGGGCCTGATGCTTTGTTTGGTGGCATGTTACCAATTTGACTTCTCTGGAAAGCATTCATCCATGCAGCAATTTACCTATCCATCACATGATCTGCTGCCTAGCTAAAAGTCTGCCAAGCCATCAAAAATGGATGCCAAACATATGGTGCTTTTGTGCATTCTAACGTATATTTTGTTGAAATTCTGACCCAAAAGTGTTTCTTAATGACAAAAACATATGGCAAGGGTTTTAAAATGACAACTGTATGTGGGAATGTAATTCATATATATAACCGTTATCAACATTTTGGCAAAGGCAAAGCTTGACAGAGGTCACGCAGATAATTTTTAATGTGATGTAGGCAAACCGTGACACAATGAATCTATCAATTAACTGCACAAAGTTTATTTGTTTACACCACTGTCAATCGTCTAAGCAACATGTGGTGAACGAAACTGCCCAAGCTGCTAAATGATTAAAGTTGAGTGTTGGGTGTTCTAATGCCACACTACCATGCCCGACAAGAAGGAAGAACACATATCTGACCTTGTTGTAGTTCTTGGCGAGTTGGAGCAGGTCTTTGACGGTTGAGTCGTTGGTGTGGCAGTGGTCGGAGTAGTCTCGCAGGGTCAAACCATCAATCCAACTCTTCTTGTGCAGGTTCAACAGCATCTGGCGGAACAACACATGGTGAGACCAAGTGCAAAACACACAACAGGGTCGACTCATGAGTCCAGTAGAAGACAAAATGTATGATGTTCCATGTTGATTTAGACCACCTTCCACTCACAGTAATATTTATATGTGATGGGGGGACTTCCAAAATGTATTTCTAATTAAGTTGGACATCAAAATAGGATTACTTATGGTATGGATTAATTACCTAGAAGTGTTTGGAACACCTATAGAAATAAAATACAACAATAGAATTTATACAGCAATTAAATCCACTTAAAATTAAATGTTCCCAAGTTTACCACAAAAAAAGCATAAACTATATTTTAGATAACAAGTAAACAGCATAAAGTAGAAGAGTACATTAAAACATTTAATGAATACACACAAAGAAGATAACAAAACAGTTACCTAGACAGCACTGGTCATGAAACAGTATCACAAAGACAGCTGATAAAGACTGAACCAGAACTCCTCCGACACTGACACAAATCATGTTTTTCAGATCCATATTTTTAAAAAGGGCTATGTGAAGACAACATATATAAACACCACCTGTAGTTGAAGAGTCAAGATTCATCCACATTCATTCTGTGTAGTATTAACCTCAAGCTAACACGATTCCATCCCAACTACAAATCCATTAAAATCCAGACACGTCCTCTCACAAACACAACCAGATTCAACTACAACGGTTCTTCTTAATATGATTTCTGATAAACAAAATGTGTACTTGTAGTTTTGGCTTTTGACAACAATAAAGATGAAAAAAGCACTGACAAAACAAACAAATTTGAGATGCTTTTAATTAAAGACTATTTCCAACTGCTACGTATGGATGCAAAACCTGGACTCTTAATAAGAACATTGCTAAACGTATACATGCATTTGAAAACAAGTGTTATAGAAAGATATTACGAGTTTCGTGGACGGAACGTAGAACTAACGAATCCATCACAGATGAGCTTCGTGTTATACCCGGGACTTTATTGAACTCCGTAAAGAAACAGAAACCAAGTTATTTCGGCCATGTGAAATGGCATCAATCTCTAAAGACTAATAATGGAAGGCAACAGAAGCAGAGGAAGATCTAGGAGACAATGGGAGACGGACATAGAGGAATGGATGGGAGCAGATGTTTGGCGAGTGGGGAGATTGGCAAACGAAAGAGCTGTCAATCCATCAAGGCTGCAAAGTCCGGAAATGGATAAGCAAACCCAACCAACTATAATTGTATTAAAATCTTGGAGTATGTACCTTCTGCTCGAGTTCATTCTTGCGGTAGTTGATAGCGATGGAGTAGTAATGTCTGTTGAGGCCATGAATCAGCGCCTATCAAAATACAGCACATTCACATTAAGCAATAGTAATACAAATAGAGTAATAACAGCATTTAAAATCACCTGCCGACTACACTACACATTGACGTCAAAACATTTCTTGTTTTTTTCTAAGCCAGTCACATGCCCAAGAAAAGTGGCACAGGTTTTACGGGCCATTCACCTATTCATTCAGTGACATGACTTGCCTGTATTGAGGGTTTCTGCAGATGGCCCAGATTGGACGTGGTCTGTCGGGGCTCCTGACCCAGCACCATCATGTTGGGGTTGATGAGTCGGAATGCATCAATGACGACCTGTAAGACACAAATATACAACAACTTTGAATAGTAAGCAGAAACTGGCAGATTGGTTGAAAATGTTTATCAAATAAGTATGTCTACAATGCAGAGGATAATATAATAAAGCTAGTTTCTTAAAAAGCTGTGTTTCTACATGGTATATTATCCAGTCCCTACAACCGTTGAAACTGCTCTACAATTCGTTCATAGCAGACTTTTATGCAGCAACTCAATTGGGATGACTCAGCCATGTTGCTATTCCTGCATCGATGCTATTCATTTACACATGTCCATCACCAAGTATTCTTCATAACTGGAACATATTAATAATTTTGAACAAGAGCAGGAGGATTCAGACTACATTGCTCTGAATGAAGAGTCAGAAACTCCCCTACTTTGCTGCAATGCCCAACAGTAAGCAACAGTAGACGGAAATGCACACTGGCAGCTGAACTCACCTTTCCCTTGACACTCTGGATAGGGTCAACAACCACAGCAACGGCACGTTCTGACAACGCCTCAAAGCTCTGCTGTGTGTTGATGTCTACACCTGACAGCCAGCACCCGAAGCCAGGATGGGAATGGTACCAGCCAACCACCATCTCTGGTCTGAAACACATCACAAGGGTATGGGATAATTGTACTTTTGGCAAATTCACTAGGAATTACCTGACAGCACAAATACCAATGTTTAAATAGCATTGGTGGTGGATCACGCAGCCTCATGAATCAAAACTGGCATGGTGTCCTTGTGTTAGGGAATGTATTTACACTTAGAAAAGGCAGGAAACTGCTGCCATGCTCAGATGCAGCAGCGATGTTGTGTGGTACTGGTCGAAGGTGTGTTGTTTATTGGGTGTTCTACAATACAGCGATAACAGTAATTGCAAGTATTGCTACACCACCACTGGATGACAATGTGGAGTCAAACGTTGGCATTCATGTCATTACATAAAAGCATCACTAGCTGCAGAAGCATACACACGTTACAAAAACATATAAGTTCTATCTACGTATTAGATGAATTAGATATGGATTTGTAAATTATATTGACTGCAAGATAAAGAAGAGAGTAGAGGTGGAACAAAACACAAAGGCCACAGCCAAGATGGGAGGACTGCGCGAGGAAAAATATGAGAAGATAGGGGAGGATGAAAGATGGAGAGAGGGAGCTATGGTTAGAAAACTTTGGAAGGAAAAGATACAGTGAGTGGTTCAGCTTTACTGTACCTGACCATCACCCCTGTACAGCAGGGAACAAGGAGGAGACACAGTGAGTGGTTCAGCTTTACTGTACCTGACCATCACCCCTGTACAGCAGGGAACAAGAAGGAGACACAGTGAGTGGTTCAGCTTTACTGTACCTGACCATCACCCCTGTACAGCAGGGAACAAGAAGGAGACACAGTGAGTGGTTCAGCTTTACTGTACCTGACCATCACCCCTGTACAGCAGGGAACAAGAAGGAGACACAGTGAGTGGTTCAGCTTTACTGTACCTGACCATCACCCCTGTACAGCAGGGAACAAGGAGGAGACACAGTGAGTGGTTCAGCTTTACTGTACCTGACCATCACCCCTGTACAGCAGGGAACAAGGAGGAGACACAGTGAGTGGTTCAGCTTTACTGTACCTGACCATCACCCCTGTACAGCAGGGAACAAGAAGGAGACACAGTGAGTGGTTCAGCTTTACTGTACCTGACCATCACCCCTGTACAGCAGGGAACAAGGAGGAGACACAGTGAGTGGTTCAGCTTTACTGTACCTGACCATCACCCCTGTACAGCAGGGAACAAGGAGGAGACACAGTGAGTGGTTCAGCTTTACTGTACCTGACCATCACCCCTGTACAGCAGGGAACAAGAAGGAGACACAGTGAGTGGTTCAGCTTTACTGTACCTGACCATCACCCCTGTACAGCAGGGAACAGGAGGAGGACTGACACACCCCTGTGAGTGGTTCAGCTTTACTGTACCTGACCATCACCCCTGTACAGCAGGGAACAAGAAGGAGACACAGTGAGTGGTTCAGCTTTACTGTACCTGACCATCACCCCTGTACAGCAGGGAACAAGGAGGAGATACAGTGAGTGGTTCAGCTTTACTGTACCTGACCATCACCCCTGTACAGCAGGGAACAAGAAGGAGACACAGTGAGTGGTTCAGCTTTACTGTACCTGACCATCACCCCTGTACAGCAGGGAACAAGGAGGAGACACAGTGAGTGGTTCAGCTTTACTGTACCTGACCATCACCCCTGTACAGCAGGGAACAAGGAGGAGATACAGTGAGTGGTTCAGCTTTACTGTACCTGACCATCACCCCTGTACAGCAGGGAACAAGAAGGAGACACAGTGAGTGGTTCAGCTTTACTGTACCTGACCATCACCCCTGTACAGCAGGGAACAAGGAGGAGACACAGTGAGTGGTTCAGCTTTACTGTACCTGACCATCACCCCTGTACAGCAGGGAACAAGGAGGAGACACAGTGAGTGGTTCAGCTTTACTGTACCTGACCATCACCCCTGTACAGCAGGGAACAAGAAGGAGAGCAACATATTGTGTTTGTATTATACATAACTTTACTGGTTGGAGGTGAACCTTAAGTAGCATATTTCTGTTCAACCCTTTCCACGTCATGCTTAACTCTGTATTGTTTACAATAATTTTTGTACAAGTTGGAAATTGTGTTGCATTATGTAATGATAGAATTTGTGCTGTTGGTTGTTGGAAATAAATTACTGAGTGATCATTACCGACTGATTGACAATTAAACACAGACAGCTTTGCAGTTATTTTATTATAGTTTCCAGTTACTTTTTATTCAACACGTTGATTTTTTTAACCGACCCAGAGTCAGCAAGTTAGTTCACCTGATCAAGTATAACTTAATAAAATGTGACATGCCACAACAATTCGGACAGTAAGGTACATTTCATAAAACTGAAGAAAAGCCAAAATACATCCATGGGGATGAAAGTATAAATTTAATTTTTTTCAGAAACAATCAAATATAATTTTGTTTAATGCAATTTGGAATTACTATCATGAAAAAAGATGTTGATGCATTTTCAACTGAATGGTATATGATCTGAAATGTAAATAGCTCTTGGTCATAAGTGTACTTTAAGGTCTGAGCTGTTGTGACCCGACATAAATACAAATGCATGGCATGACCCCAATGGCCTCACCTGCCCGTCTGTTTCAACATGTCCAACATCTTGGCCTGGAAGACAGGATCCACCGCCTCGACACTTACTCCCTGCAAAAACATCACAACATTCAACTACTTCCAAAAACAACTTACAATATGACATTGACTCCCGGCAGCAACAAGAAAACCTTCAACCACAGCCAAGAACATCTTATAATGTGTCACAGATTATCACAGTATTGCATATTTGTTAAATTTATAAATATATCGGTTCAAGCGAGATTCAGAGCGACTTACAGTTCCCGACTGCGGCATAGCAAACACATCAATGACGCGCACTGTGTAGTCATCAACAAACTCCCCCAGCATCAGTCCCATCACTTCCATGGGCACACCCGCCCGACCATGCTTCAACATCTGAAAACATCACAGTCACTATTTATACAGTATTTGTATATATTTATACATTTAAAAACAAAACATACTTCATACCTATTTGCATGTATCATCTATTTATATGTATTATGGGTTTTTGTGTGAAATATATGTAATAGTATCTATATTTTGGCACTATTTGCAAAAATATAATTTATTTCAGTACAATGTTTATTATCACAAATGCCACTCAGCATGTCATCAGTCTTAGACGAATCAACTGTATTGTCTAATATGTTATATCAACGGTCAATGATGGCGAGATGGAAATGACATTGCTACTGACCTTAAGCAGGGCCAGAGACGAGATGTACACCTGTTCCTGGGTGTCCACAACGGGAGCATCGCTTGCTTGAGAACCCTGAAATAACAAACATGGCTGTTGACCATTGACTAATGGCACATCAGTATGTCACAGAACTCAGAGTCAGCCTAACCCTCAATACTGCTGCTCATTTTTTTTAATTTACATACCCAATTTATCATTGGACACATTGGTTATAAACATTTAATCAGACTGTTCACTGCTCCATTGTCTATCATAACACCCCATCATTTTGGTACATTGTAAGAAGGTAAAGGTAAGTTTTTATATAGCGCAATATCCAGTCCTCAGGACTGTTCAAAGCGCTTTCCACTTTACTCCCTGGCAGACCTGTTCAACCGAACACCATCTTGACTTCTTTGGGAAGCATTCAGCCATGCTGCAATTAATGCGTGAAAACTATTCGTACGAAAAAACGACCACTCTCTATAGCCAGGTATTCATACAGCTGAGTAAACTGAAGCAATGTAGAGTAGACGAACTTGCCCAAGGTTCAACACAGTCGTACAGGATTCGATACCCACGTTCTCTCAGTCGAGAGTCCTGACTTCTTACCACTGCACTACTGCACTCCACAAGATGTGTAGATACAACACTGAGATTGATATACCTTGTGTTGTTACTAGTATGTCATGTTTCTAACTTCACAAGAACACACAAAGATCCATTACCTGCCCAAGTCCTGGAATACCACTCTGGCCGAGTCTCAACAAACGATCCATGATTTACTGGAAACAAAATGCAACATTCAGTTAAGAGCAGCCATCTGCCTTACACAACCAGCAGCTGACTGTATAAGCCTTTTCACCCCTCTGAAATTGCCACTTGGCGACCAATGCCTACTATGTCTACTTGCTACATTCACCCCATGACCAATGTTTCCAAATGGGTGTGACCACAATAAATATTGCCTTTGTGGCCTTGAGGCGGAGCCGATATTGGAATAATAAAATATGCCTTAAAATATAACATGGATCAAACTAATAATTTCACAGAACAATAAATTTGTGGAAACGATCATGGATTTACAATGTTATGATTTCTTACTTTAGTATTTATTTACATCACCGCTACACCTCTTATTTGGCTATTTATAATTTATTTTTAATAACCTTTGAAGGGTGGCTGCTAAAGGTAGTGTATTATTTAAACATTTTAAGAGTATGATTATGAGTATAATTGGTGTAATTAATTAAAATTATTTATGTATCTAATGCAATCATGATTACAATAACCAAATTGTGGCAGTTACATTTTTTTTACAGTTTCCTGGTTGCGACCTATATATATATATATATATATGTACTATCAGCGTTCGAAATAGCACTTGTCCATTTGTCCGGGACAAGTGATTTTTGACCCGGACAAGTAAACTGATTCTACATGGTTATCCGGTGGACAAGTGAAAATTTACAGGAAATAATGACGCGTGCAACATTGCAAACTTTTTATTTTAGGAAATTCAAACATAAATGAAGTTCGCTAGCAATCGCGCGCATTGCAATTTTTTAGTGTGTCGGCATCTTGTCGTTCCGCCGCCAATGTGTTGTACATCAGTGTTCGACCGAGTTTAGTGCCTGCGTTAACAGGGTCATCCACTGAGCGCACTGACCTAGCTCTACCATATGCGTAGGACGGACTCCGCATCAGCCATCGTTGATCGAGGCTGTATTTTGCAGTCGTAAATCAATCAGTTTTGCCGACGTACAACTTGCTTCCACTCAAGGATCATATTTGATGAACTTTACAAATAGTAGACTTTGTATAGCTACCTCTTATTTTAATAATTATATAGTTTTAACCATTATTACACTTAACCCACGCGGACTCGGCAGTCTTCCAAGTCATCGAACGTTAGCCAATCCAGATCGGTGACAATTTTCAAAACTTGTAACTGGCTCTCCAGTAAATTTATGGTGGTGGTTAATAAACGGAATATTAATGAAATTTCAGAAGTGTTGTTGTATCTATGTAACATTTATTTTAACCATAAATTGCGAGTTTTTTCGAAGCCGAATTATGCAAGAGAGCGGCCAGCTTCCACCAACTATGGTGGTCTACGCACGACAGCAACGTTACAACGTAACTAAATCTATAAATTATATTCCGCCTGGTAAATGTAATTCGGGAACCGCTAAAACTGTTTTATCATCATTGAAATGGTAATATAACATTTAGGAAAAATATGCGTTCAATTGAATATTATCTTCGTTTGTAAAATACAGAACTTTGTTAATATTGAAGTTCATAGAGGTTGAACAAAATAATGTCAGATTATATAGTTTACTATGATATTTGTGGCTTTGCATTGGTCATGTTCCTGATGGTTGAGTGGCATCTTCAATGACAAACTGATGCCAACATTTTACAGCAGTGTTTTATGTTACATGTATATATATATATATGTATATATATATATATATATATACATACCATATTAAACATAAACAGTTTTTGCAACATTATAACAAATAGCAAGGAAAACAATTGTCTCATTCCTATCATCATAAAATATTGGTATACATCATGTAACATGTCTACTTTTAATATATATCTGTGATGAATGATAATGGACCAGAAAATAGTTGCACCTATAATTTTGCAATTTCAAAATTTGCAAATTAAATCAAATTTTGTCTTTGATCACAAGTCACTCAGATGTACATGCAATGAAACAGCAGGAACATTGTGTTGTTGTCATAAAATAAGAGACTTTTTTCGTTTTTTCCGAAGTTCCGATTCCCCTTTGACAACCACTCGGACAAGTTAAAATGTTGGCAGACAAGTAGATTTCAAAACTTACTTGTCCGGTGAACAAGTAAATATTCTGGCTTATTTCTATCGCTAACTATATATATATATACATATACTATAGGATACTGGAACTGAATTTTATTCAACATAATCAAAATACATTTTAATAAGTTGTAAATATGTACGCCTTAACCACCAATAAATGAGGAACAATGAAAACACCACTCAAGATAAATTATAATTGTAGTCATGATACCTTTTACGTTTGTTATAAGTTCACCAAATTTATTAAACAAATGTGCATGACATGACTGCAAGCATCTCACAGAACAGCAACACGTTAATAGATCAATAAATGTACTGCTTTGTCGCCTTTCTTTTGGCAGTTTGCAAGTCATTATGGGCGATAAAAGGAGTTGTTGATACGGGTTTCTTAATATACATACACTATATATAACAACGCACACGATTCTACACATTTAACATGTATTATGAAACTCACAATCCGCTAAGCATATATGATAAAATAATAACATATATACAGCAATATTTTTTATGTGTTACCAGATGAAAGCGTGCAGAATTCGGCTACCGTCAGCTTCGATTGAATGAAGGATCCCCTACGACGTTTGATATTAATTTTGTTTCTAATTGTCCATATCATCCAGTTGTGTTTTATTTCATATTATTGTTATATTCGTTTAAGAAACGAATATAAAAATAGTATAAAATTATGACTTGAATATGTAATATTATATAATAAAATTGTTGTATGGGGCTCCAAACAACGCAACACGTTTTGGGTGCAAGGATGAATACTGGGTCCGTGAATACTTGAATGTCAACAGTGTAAAACATAGATACAGACCAAATTCTACAATGACTGACGCGAAACGGAAATCCAGTGTTCTGCCGGACTGCATGGGGGGAGGACCCATGGGATTAGGTACATGACGTTGTTTTATTAATTATTGTTTGGATTAATTTCGGTATTATAAGAGCTACCTTGTCACAGACTGACAGTAAGGAGGTCGGTGAAAATGCAATAATTCATCAGATTGGCAAATGTGATACACCATTGGAAAGGTCTATTTAAGAGATAGACAGCCATACCGGTTTTAACTCTCTGTGATAAAAATTGGTGAAGTTAAGGACAATTATGTAAAGGTCATTGAATAAATTTGTGTGACAGTTTTTTTTATTTGAAGGAAATGTGAAAATATAATATTGTACAATACAAAAATCTTAACTAAGACTTGATATTTTATGTATTTCCTTTAAATATAATTTACAAAAGGAATTTTACAAAAAATTATGTTAATTAACTAAGCAACTAACCTTTCGGAAAAGCTTACAAAAGTATCTCCAGGTCCCCCACTTTCAAATCGTCATCCAGCATATATACGTGTACACAGCATATATGGCTCATTGTCATACACCACACTCAACCAGCTTGAAAAGCCTGCTACCCATAGGTTGGAGGCTATGCTTTAATGGTTTCCATTAGGTGGATATCTACAGAATCTGACATGTTTTAGAAGTGGCAGGTATACCAGCAAAATCATGTGGACGTCATGTATGCAAAGTTAGTAAAGTGTATGTGAGAGTATAAGCATAGCCAAATATTGCATGCATTGATGTAAACATTCTGCTTTGGCCTTGTACCATATAATTATGTAAACATATGTAGGTTTGTGTGTGTGTCCGCATATGTGTGTGTGTGTGTGTGTGTGTGGACTTAGTAAAGTGAAAAGGATAGCCAACTACTGCAAGCAACAATAAGCATTCAGCTACACAGCATGCATGTACAACATTATATATATATATATATACATACATATATATATGTATATATACATATATATCTGATGTAATGTATATATATATATGTATACATTACATCAGATAATTCAAAGTTGCATAGCAATATATATAATATATATATATACATACATATTGCTATGCAACTTTGAATTATCTGATGTAATGTTGTATCTACAAAGATCCGTTTGCAGAGAACAGCGATGGCTGGAAGTAGGATATGAAGAATCACTTCCACATCTGCATCTACATCAGAAAATGTTGTCAGCATTCCAAACACCTTGTCCTTCTTGATGCGAATAGAGTCTCCAAAGATAGGCGTACTCGTCCCACTCATTAACTCATTTATGTTTCTGCATGACTCCTGGCAGAATGACACGAGTTGCTGGTAGTGAGTGTTCATGTCCAAGATGTGAACACTCTTGTCTTCGATCAGGCATCAGAGGGGATAGGTGATCAGCTCCTGATAAGGCCAAGTGCTTTACATCCAGCGAGAAACTGTGGCGTTTCTAAGTCGTTTAGAACGGATTTCAACAACCTGTTTGACGCACCTTGTTTTATTCATAAAGCACCGCATTTAATTGCTTAGAAAGATTGTCCTTGCAGCATTCGAAAATAAAATTTTGAAAAAGCATGCATACCCATCACCGCTGAAGCAAAATGTTGCACCGTACCACCACCAGGAAAAGTTAAATCATGTTATACATTCATATACAAATTGTTCTAGGAAGATACAGTAAAAAACAACCCCAAAAAACCACCACCAAGCCAATGTTTATACATGCAGTTAGTTACAGCAAGATCAATGCAGTGTAATTAGAAGTACATCAGATGTTTGATTTATGGAGGGGGTTGTCATTTATTTGTTGTTATTAATTGTCATATATTTTTGCATGATTACAACATGAAAATAAACTTTAAATATTCATATAACATCCACCATTTAATATATGATAGCATATCTGTGCATGTGTAAATACGAATAACAAATGCATGGCTAAAACACAACTTCAGAATAAAAGATTGCAATAATATGTACGCCTGGTATGTGGGCGATAATAGAAGAAATTAGTTGCCGGACATGGGGTACCTCTACTTTCGAGCTTGGGGCAAAAATGGGCAAAGGTGTATCTCCGCCAAATTTGCATCAATATTACGTTTATACATTACTAAATAGCAAAGATGTAGTTTGCCAGAGTTTCCGCAAGTTGTTCATACCTTAGATCCTCTCTAAATATGGTCAATGTTCAACATATCATATTTTTCTTAATGTTATTTCAATTCGTACAAGAAACACGCCAAAAGAAAGAGTATCATTTTGCGATTTAAAATATACCGCCAAACATAGCATGGCGGGTAATAACACGAGCACATGATTTTATGAAAACACCACCCTTCCGCGAGATTAAATATGGCTGCGCCCGCAACGAAATGAAATTTCTGCGGGTGTCGTTGTTTCATCACGAATATCTATATGAAGCATTACGAGTTCGCAAAAGCAGGTATTTTTATCACAAAGAAGACATATTTATGTTTCTTTTGATATAAAATATATGATCAGTCTTTATAAATCAAGGGACTTAACATTTTTTAAACATAAGCGATTTAACATTGCGTCCCAATGCAAACGCGTTTGCGTGATTTCTTCCGACCTCCCTACTGACAGTGACACTGACTAAAACAGTAACAGAGTTCTCACGACTCGGTCAAAGCACTGCGCAGACACAGTGTCAATGACCGCGCCAGTCAGTGCTGTGGCGGGGTGAAACCAGTGACACTCCACATACTACCTTTGCCATTGCTCCCATGTCTCAGAAGACGAGAGTTGAACAGGTTATTCTGTCAGGAATTTTGCCAGTAATGGGAGGAAGGGGGGCAACGTATAGAAACTGTAAGAGGATGGCGATCAACGTACTAGTTAAGCAGATGTGTGACGAAGAGGGGGTGGGATTCACAGATTTATGGGGATGCTTTGTTGGGAGGGAAGATATGTACATGAGAGATGGCCTCCATCTTAGTGGAAAGGGGGCAGCAGTTTTCTCAGAGAACCTGCTGCGATCTGTTGACAGTGGGACAGGTTGTATCTATTTAAACTAGATTCGCAGGGGGGACTCACAGAAAAGCCTGAAAATGGAGGCATAGATAAAGACAGCACAAATAAATCAGCAAATAACAGTGTGTAAAACTCTTCTGAAGCTGGATATAAATGTGTTTGTTTAAATGCAAGGAGTATAGTAAACAAAAGAAATGAACTAAACATTATGGTAGAAGATATTGACCCTCATATAATAGGTATAACCGAATCCTGGACCACCACCGATATATCAGATGCCGAATTGGGAATGACAGGATATGTAATATTTAGAAAAGATAGAATAGGAAGAAAGGGAGGTGGATTTATTTTATATATTAAAGAATCTATTCAGGCTTATGAAATAAAATTAGAAAGAGAAGCAGATTGCGAAGAAGCTGTTTGGTGTAACATAGTTACAAGAAACTCAACGTTAACAGTTGGGTTAGTTTATCGAAGTCCAAACATAAGCATAGAAGAGAATGACAAAATACAAAACGCTATAAGGGAAGTAAGCAAACGGGACTGTATTATTATGGGGGATTTTAACCACGGGCATATACAATGGAAATCTCTACAGAGTATGGGGAGTGAGGACCACAAGTTTTTAATTTTAGTTCAAGATACATTCCTTTCTCAACATGTGCTAGAACCAACCAGGGGTGAGAATGTGTTAGACAGTTTTGTCCTCACAGAATGAATTAGTTGACAATGTCAAGATATGTGAGCCACTGGGGAGTAGCGATCACAACCAGATACATTTTATCATCAAAGTAAAATCAGAAAGGAATAGTAAAAAGCAGTATAGGAGAAATTTCCACAAAGGAAGGTATAAGGACATGAAATATTTAGCAAAGATAGACTGGAATAACACACTGAAAAATAAGACGGCAACAGAATGCTGGAATGTATTAAAGAGTGAAATTAAGTGCATAGTCGATAAATTTGTACCCTTCAAAAAACAAGGAAAACGGTCCAAAAAGAAACACTTATCGAAAGAAGCCATTAGAAAAATTAAGTACAAACAAATGATGTGGAAGTCATACAGATGTACTGGAAATGATGAAGACTACAACAGTTATAAAGAAGCACTTAACCAAGCTACAGCTGAAATTCGAAATTCATAGAGAAGCTATGAACAACAATTAGCTAGTAATATAAAACATGACAGCAAGAGTTTTTATGCGTATGTTCGAAGCAAACAGAAAGTTCAAGATAAAGTCGGTCCTCTAGAAGATAGTGCTGGAAATATAATATCAGAGGGATTCTTAATGGCAGAAGACCTGAATGAGTACTTTAGTTCAGTGTTTACCAGGGAAGATATTAGTTCACTGTCAGTACCAGAGGCTAAGTTCAAGGGGGCAGATTCAGACTATTTAGGACAATTAATTGTAACCCCGGAAATGGTAGCTAAGAAAATAAGGGCTATGAAGGATAATAAATCACCTGGAGTGGATGGGATTTCGCCCAAACTACTATTGGAAATTGTAGAACAAATTAGCGTACCGCTTGCAACAGTTTTCAATTTGTCATTAGAAGAGAGAGTGGTTCCTTTAGAATGGAAAGAGGCAAACATTATACCGTTATTTAAAAAAGGTTCGAGAAACAAGTCAGAGAACTATAGACCAGTGAGTTTAACATCAGTGATTTGCAAATTATTAGAAAGACTAATTAAAGATCACATAGTGGATTTTCTTGTTAAACATAACTTGATAAACCCATCTCAACAAGGGTTTTTTAAAGCGAGGTCATGCTTAACAAATTTGTTATGTTTTTGGGAAGACATCACTAAGTGGGTAGATTAGGGATCACCAGTAGATATCGTCTACTTAGATTTTCAAAAAGCTTTCGACAAAGTACCACATCAAAGATTACTGCTTAAACTAAAGGCCCATGGCATAGGAAATGGTATAATAAACTGGATAGAACAATGGTTGATTGACAGAAGACAACGTGTAGTAGTTGATGGGGAGGCTTCAAACTGGAAATCAGTATTGAGTGGGGTACCACAGGGATCAGTATTAGGTCCTGTATTATTCTTAATATATATCAACGATTTGGATGATGAAATAACAAGCAAGGTGTTGAAATTTGCGGATGATACAAAAGTGTTTAGAAAGATTAAAAGTGATGGAGATAGACAGCATTTACAAGATGATCTTGACAGGTTGATCAAATGGTCTGAAAAGTGGCAAATGCTGTTCAATTTTGGGAATGTAAATGCCTCCACGCAGGACATGGGAACGAAGAGGTAGAATATACAATGGGGGGTACTGTACTAAGTACTACTGTAAAAGAAAAGGACTTAGGGTTAACCATTAGTGCTGATATGAAGGTTTCAGAGCAGTGCGGAATTGCAGCTTCAAAGGGAAATCAAATCCTTGGATTAATTAGGCGAAACATAACATATAAGGAAAAAGAGCTAATAATACCGCTGTACAAAACAATAGTTATGCCTCATTTAGAATATTGTATTCAAGCGTGGAGGCCATATCGCAGGAAGGACATAGATATGCTAGAAAGAGTGCAGAGGAGAGTAACTAAAATGATACCAAAACTGAGGGATCTTAGTTACGAAATACGCCTAAAAAATGCGGTTTAACAACACTAGAGACCAGGAGATTGAGAGGAGATCAGATAGAAGTGTTTAAAATATTGAATGGTTATGAAAATATTGATAGAAATTTTTTTTTCTCAGTTAAGAAAGATAGAAGGACTAGAGGACATGAACTTACATTGGCAAAGGAGCAGAGTAGATTGGATATAAGAAAGTTTTCATTTTCACAAAGGACTGTAAATGAATGGAACAGATTACCTGCTGATTGTGTGGGTGCTAGTAGCGTGAATATGTTTAAAAATAAAATCGACACATACCTCAGACGGGCGGGATACACATAGATAAAAGGGTCGGACTCTCGATAAGCCAAAGGGCTTCCTTGTCCACCTGCCACCTAGAGTTAATTCTCTGGGTGGCAATCTTGTTAAATCTTGTTAAATCTTGTTAAATCTTGTTAAATGTTCCCGATGTTACTAACCCGATAGCCTAGTTAGCTATTGCCATCAACCATCAGGTTTGGAACAGTGTCAGTGGGGTTCAGTCTCTGAAATTTGCCTTTGCAAAACATCATACTCACTCAGTCATAGTACTCATACTGGCTGCTATCAGTATAGTCATAATTTGAAAATAATGACATGATGTTGACATGTCATTGTGATATATAATTTGTTCTAATTAAAAAGTCCACCTCGATGTCCTCGTTATAACTACACGTTTGCCTAAATTTGGTTTAGTTCCATCATTCAGTATCATCCCAGGCATATTTATATCTCAAAATTATTACGTCTTAGCACACTTTTGAGGCCCAAAGTCGCTTTGTGGGCTTCAAAAGTGCGCAAAGATGCAATATTTTCAAAACGTGAATATGCATTGGATGATGTTAGCCAAAAAGTCTAACTGTAACAGTGTAAGTAAAATTGAGATGGCATATCATGTATGTTACATTATTTGTATATATCTTCTTGGTATACCATTTTTTCTTCCTAGACCTTCTGCATAGACTTTCAACAACCCCTGAAGAAAACAGTAGTTAACACTTTTATTTCTTCAAAACTCCCAATGGGTTCAAGTTGGTCGATGTAAACTGCACACTGCATCAGGTGTAACAAAATTTGACACAATCGAACAACTAGAAAACATGCACGATACTGCAAACAGTTGTTCCAGTTCACTTAATCTTTGCATCACTTAATTTTTGCGTCAGGTACGAATTTGTCAGAAAATAATTTTTTGCATCTGTGTGTATGTAATGCTTTAAGTAAATTCTTGCATCCATAGACAGTGCCCGAAAAAGGAAATACTTATCCCACAAGGAATCCATTTAAATGCTGCATTGTGTAGTCTTTCTTTTGTAATATACATGTTTATATTATATCTCGTTCTGATGGCTTTTGATATACTCAGGAGGATCTGTTCACATTTATCTTAAATGCTTCTCACAAGTGGAACATGTATATATATATATATATTATAGACAAGAAAGTGAAAGGCAATATTGGCCAAGGATGATGATTTCTGTGATACCTTTTCCGCAAGAACATAGTTTTAAGATGAAAGGACTGCATTCGTCTGATGAAAGTTGAGATGCTGATTTGGTGGATTTAAATGTTCTCAATGAGGTCATAGAATACATCGGCCACACTTTCTCTGTTCATTTAAACTTTGAGAATCTTCCTGCAAATATTTTAAAGAGGTTGGCCAGAATTCAAATTGCTCCCAAAAGTCATGTGAATTAAGAAATGTAAAGGTTTTTTTCAAAACCTAGTTAATATCTCATGTATGTATAGTTGAATTGTCTTGTGGTAGATACTAATTAAGCAGTAAGAGTTCATTAAATTGTTAATTGTAATTAAGTTGTATTATTTGTAGGAGATCCAGATAACCGTTCACTCCGCCATGTTGAGACTGATATTCTTATACCGAAAATTGTGAAAGAAATCTCCAGAGAGAAATGTTCAGATCTTATCAAAGGTACTACCATTGCAACAGCTATAATGTCCACCTACAAATACTTTGTCTTAAATTGGTAAACACTACAAAACATCTGAACAACTTCAGCTGGAGTAAGTAATATCTTGCCACTTTTATTAACTAAAAAAATGCAGGGTCTTTTTCTATGTATTCAAAATAATTCTGTTCCAAGTAGCATTCTTACCACTGCTTTTTTCATCCTCTTCCACATTTCTTACATTCATCTTTATTGCAGTCTTCCCATCTTATATTTACATTTGTGGTATGTAAATTGGACCTGCCATAGCAAAGTGGGTATTAACTAAGAAGCAAAACTGAAATGGAGTTTTATATCTTTTTGAATTCCACAGAACATAAACTTTATAATGATATCTCATTTGTTTTTATTTATTGCAAAAATTGATGCAAACTTTTGAAAAATTAAGTCATTTTGACTCATATTTTTGTATTCAATTCATAGGTTCATAAGTGCATGTATTTTATATGTTTTGGATTATTTGACAAGGAAAATAAACTGGACATTGAAATAGGAGATTATAAGACATATTTTTACGTCAGAAACACAAAATTTATTGTACATGATCTAGGCAGACATTCTGGGCTGATGTGCAGAATAGGCCTGTATAGCTTACTACCCGGTTCGCTGTCACAAATTGTAGTCAGCCTACGTCCAATAGTTTTCCTCAGACCCACTCACATCGTCTGGTTTCTCATTCTCCATTTTAGGACCTAGTCTGTTGTTTTCATTATTCTGTGAACATTACTTAGTGACAAGAAATTATGAATCATTTTATTATTTTCAGAGTTCAGTATCTGCGGCAAACAGGCTGGCTTCCTATTGCCGTTTAAATGTCGCAAACAAAACAAAGAAATGCAGGAATGTCTTCTCAAATGGTAAGTTCTTTTGAAAAATTGTGGTGGTAAATCAGTGAATTTAGTGGAGCTTGGAAATCATTGTTTAATGGAATTGACTTCAATGCTAAAAGATAGAACGACATATTCTGTTACACTATACTGGATAGAGAACCAGACAGTGTAATTTAGAAACTGCAATATTCTGACTGAACATTTAGATCAGACATCACCTGTCACATTCAACAGTTATATCTCAGTTAATCTGTTTCAACTATAGCTCAGAAACCTGTTAAGCTTTCCCAAAGTATTTATTCAAAAATATGAATATAAATACTTATTCTACATTATCAAGCAATTACTTAATACCTTTTTACAAAAAATACTCAAAATGTGTTTCTTTCACATTCCAATAGCTTTGTATCAGTCATGTTCACTTATTCAACAATAACATACCTCTGTATCACTTTTGCTCATGTCTAAAGCATTCTTCTCTCAAATAAACAATGTTGTTATAATATTATCTGCATTGGCCATTTGTACAAAATCATTTTGGCAACATAATCTTGTAACATTTCACAAGTAAACAGTTATAAGCTAAATGGGTTTGGATTGTTGTGTTCACTGGCATGTTCTCCAGTCTGTCTAAACATATGTTGATCTTTGGAGTACCAACATAAAAGTGTTATTGTGTTAACAAATGTTGCATTTATTCTATTATAATTATAACCATCAATTTTGTTTCGATATATTTTAAGACAACTTTTAGAGTTAATAAGTAATCCAATGCTTATTTTGACGATACTGTGATAACTAGATCAGTATTGCATTTTAAATGGGCTTTAAAAACAAAATGTATTAACATTTATGCAATAAAAAATCTTGTTTAGCTGCTATACCTCATCTTAAAGACACTACAGGTGTTGACTTTTGTTTCTTCCATCAGGTTCCAAGATCCTGAGATCAATGCCAAATGCCGAGAGCAATACTTGAAGGATCGGTCAGACTACAGACGGACGGGCGTCGGCCACAAGATCAAGCGATACGAAATATAACCAGCACAGCAGGCAGCAGTGGCAGCAAGTAGGAAACACTGACCGACCAACAGAAACTTGTCAATTCATCTTAGATACGTGTAAATAAATTTAGCCAGACATGTTTTCTATGGACGTGAAGACGTTCATCAGACTGGATAGTTCAATTTGTTATTCCTTTTTAAGTGTTTGACAGTTTTCTTTTTAACTTCCTCAGATGTCCACTGCTAGTGATAGCGAAACAAACGTCACAAGAAAAATGGACACTGTCAAAAATAATAATGAAATGTTTCCCATGTGTGTCATAAATGGCTGAACATGTGTACCTAACACAATGTCTGCTTCCTATTATGCATTCTGCAATGCAATGTACTCTTATATCATGTTGCAAAATATCATGAAACCAGAGTGTATATTAATAATGATTTATTAACACAGTACATTGATGAAATATTACAATGGTTTATGTTGTGTGGGTTTGTCATGCACCATCACACACAGTACAAGCACTCAACATACAGTAGAGCTATTACACATTCTACAATTACATACATTTACACCATTTCAGTGTGACAATCGCTCGTCAGCACCACAAGAATTTCACATTGCTGAATTCCGATTCACAGAATTCGTAATGTCAACATAAAACCGGTATCAGTCAAAATACATACTGGCATGTCAATTTTACAAGTGCAGTCTTGATTTACACAAGACATTCTCCATGAATTTAAAGAAAATTACATAAGTTTAGCAGTCACAAACAGTGCACTGAAAAATTTAAGATTACAAATCACAAATAAACTGTTAATAACAAATGCAATTAGCAAAATAAAAATCTAGTTTAACACAACTAAATAATAAGATCGATGGTAAACTGAAACAACTGCCAATTGTTTTTGCAGAAATAAAAATGCAGACATGTTTACCGCAAACTCGAACACACACAAATAGGCAGAAATGTTCTCAAGTGCCTTCATTTAAACATTCTAACTGGCTTGAACAGCTCCACTATAACAACAAAGTCTGAAACACACAATGAAGACAGATTTGCAGCACATTGGCTGTCATTGTTCCTCGGCAGTTCTATCACGAAAATAAGGCGACCGGTTTCACAATCCAATTGTCACTAGGCCAGCTGTATCTACGGCACTTGGATTACAGATGTTCAACAGTGGCGAGGGTGGCTTGCTCCAAAGAGAGGCTGTGTCCTGCCACATACCCAGCTTGCCGTTCCAGCTCGGTTGAATGGAACACTGACACGTTCTATTCAGCACTGCTGTTGGCGGGCACATCTTTTGCCGGAGACCTGCAACAATTGTTCAGATTGATTTATAGATATTCCCAGTAGGCTTCTTCACAGGATGTAATGCAAGATACGCCCACATCTGATGATAACAAAACATTTATGTAGAACAATACACAAAACTAGCCATTTAACATTTGTATCTACACAAAACGGTGAATGACATCGGCTTATTTTCTACATCTTATTCCCCAGGTGGCACATCAGTCATCATAATGCTAATCTGCCTGAAGTCAGCAACCTATCGCAAGATTGGAAAGTATTTTTGTGTATGAAAAACATTGATTTATGACGCTAAATGAACTGCCTTCACCATGAAACCAATGTTGTTTGATGTCCTACATCAATGTTTTAAAATCGTTCCTTGCATCTGTGAAAAAGTTCAAAATAATGTAACCACTGTTTTTATGTTTATTGGGCGTGCGCCGAATACTTGAATCATAAAAGCCAACAAGTTATTGGACCAAGACTAAAGAAAATTATGCCAAGTTTCTCCCACAAGGAAAGTGGATTATTTAACACAAGGTAGTCTGCAAGCATACTATATAAGAAGTGAGAAACAGCATTCACAATTTAAATGTTGTGCCTGCAAAACACATACAATGTTACAATCTATTGATATTGTGAACACAGCTGCTACAGAGACAAGCAACTTCCTGGATTCCGCAATCCATTCAGGACTATAATCAAACTTCCCGCTAATAATGAGCAACAGATGGAAGTTACAGATAATCTTGCTTTAATGTATAATAATTGTGCAATGGGACCAGGGGCTTATGACTGGCCAAGACGGGTAATTACAACTGATAAGATGGGTGGAATTTAGAGGAACTGGCCACTAGAATAACTAATATTTTCAAGTCTAGTGGCATTAATGGGACAACTGGCAGTGAAACAATAAATAAAATGGATCAGTATTAATTAAACAAATGGTTCAAATGACACACTGGTTTGTGATTGAAGCTAAACTGGCCAATAATGCCTGTGACTGACATAAATGGCTCACATTCAAACCGTTCGTGTGCTAAATAGCATGCTTTCGATTAATTCGAGATTGGTAAAAAAATATTTCTGGCTAAGGGGCTGAATGGGACTCAAGATGGTGTATGGCTATGTGGATGTATGCATGTATCGGGCAAATTAAAATCTTGCTCCAGGAGTTCCCTCATACGTCCACAATGAAAGCATGAACTTACTTAGTGTTGGTTGAGTGTGTCCATGATGGAGACCACGCCCATACGTCGTGCACCAGTCGACTCAGTGAGTTTGTCAGCATCAACAACACAGGAAGCTGAGTGCCTACAATCAGACAGGCATCATCTAACACACAAACACACGTACAACAAATGAAATTAACCAACATGTTGGCTAAAAGTTGCCGAACACCAGAGAACAAAATAGAGACGTAACAAATGTTGCAAAGAACCAACAAAATAAGAGATGACAAGTCTGCCTGCCGTCTTCAGCAAATTACATTTACTACACGTATAGTTTAGTCCTGGGAAGTGGGAACAAAAGGCATTATTTAAATATGTGCATGTATCGATGCCTAAGCTGCATGATATGCAATGATAATCATAACTTGTCCAGGCCTATTAAAAATCACGATAGAAGTATAGCATCATCTGTAAAGGATGGTAGTAAATACTTTTGTCACAGCGTACAACAAATCGAAAGTATTTGATCAACTGTAACTTTACATTAAAATAATGTCATCATCTTTACATGTTGACCCTTAATTCACTCTTTGGTCAACCTTTCTGCAGTTTATGTCCTTCTCATTCTAGTGTTTAACTAGTCGGTGTCTTGTTGGATAACGTTCACTGCAGATCTGGTGCTGCAGGTAATGATGTATGTTCACTCAGTTTTACTGACTTGTGATTATGTGTAGTATCGTCCTCAGGGCGTTTGTATACCATGGCTGTATAGAATGCGGAACCACTTCGATTTTGTCATTATAGCGTGAGTGTTGCTTAACTTTGATATCTCAGTGCGTTAGTTCCATAATACAATGTTATCCCAGGCATATTTACATTTAAGAATTTTTCGTCTTAGCGCACTTCTGAGGTGTAAATAGCGTCCTGGTTTGCATCAACATACGCTCCTATATCTCTCATTTCATGCACGCTATGCCGTGCTACAGCATCGTGCGTGAAACACACCACCACAGACTAGTGCAAGCCGGATTGCTATTTGGGTTTCAAAAGTATGCTAAGGCATAATATTTTCATAATATAAATATGCCTGGGATAATGTTGAACGATGGAACTATTGCACTAAGTCTATGGTATCAAAGTTAGGCAAAAGTTATTGCAGTGAAATCGAGGTGGGTTCAGATTCGACACAAGTGCCTAGTTCTTTAGCGCTTTGAGTTTCTCTAACATCTCCACTGTGTTTCACATTCCAGGTCATTAAACTATAAAAGAACAATTCAACCAAATTCGTTTGTCTTTCCGAACACGCTACGCCAAACTGTTAATTTCCAAGATGGCAGCTAGTAAATAACAGTAGATGCCACCGAGAGATGAACATTTTATCGAACAATTTTAATTAGTATGCTGGCATTGGCCCCCCTTCGTATGCTTTGTACAAATAGGTAAATGTTGACTATTGTGAATGACCCATAAAAGGCTCAATACTTTTGATGTGGTTTTAAATTATATTCTGATGTCCAGTCTGTTTCCAGATTGACAGATAATGTCAGACCAGACAGGTAAAAATGCAAGTGTATTATATTGCTTAGTCAATATGTGCACTTGTTATTAAATTAATTAATTATATATATATAATATATATATATATATATTTACTACTCCATCAGTAGACTTTCAAGAAGGTATGCATAATTATGGATATCAAAAACTAGTGCCAGCATTAGTGATAGTAATGCAGCGCATACGTACTGTGTTTTTCCTCAAAGATGCCATGGCGAGACATTGACACAGCTCTCATGCGACTGTGGTGTTCACGTCTCAGCGTGCCATGGAGGTGGCCTACCTGATAGGCTGCACACGGGATGGACGCCATGACTACAAGCAGAACACACGGCAGTGACAGCACATGCTGTTAATTGGTACAAACTACAAGCAGGACATATGGCATTAACCGGTAGAAACCAAAGCAATATGCACACATGAAAATGCTGTTCACACAAGCAATTTACTGTCTGATTATCCCGAAAGAAAAAGAAATTATGAGACAGATTGGTTGGGTGACGATGCATTTGAGACATAGTCACTCGTGTAAACAAGCTAGTTTACAACGGCTGGTTAGTATTTGAATATTGTGTTTAAAATCTTAATATTTCATGGACGCAACTGTTTCAGACTTATTAAAACTTCCAAATCTTAAAGGTTGTCTGAATGGCTTTATTAGGTGTTGCTAGAACACACTAGTTCTGTAAGTTCTAAACTTTTGTATAATATAGAGAACAAAACAATGTGTTGCTCACATGCTGGTATGGTAGTAAATGTCATCACTTTCCTGTCAACACTAAACAGTAAGGGCAATCTTTTACATAACTGGCCTAAATTAGTAGCAGCATATGCTGGGTAGGTACTCCTCTGGGTTGAAGCATAGGTTTGGGACTTAGCCTTAGGGTCAGTAGGATGAACCTAGTTTGGGCCATTTGAGTCAGGCCTGGGGTAATAGTAATATGTGATAATAATAGTAATGATTACAAATATTGAAGTAATAGGTTGAGCAAAAACTCAATGTAATAGTAATAGGAAGCAATATAATAGTAATTTACCTATTACTTTTATATTACTATTTGAAAATGTAAACCAAATTTCAACTACATAACAATTCCTTTTGATTAGGTTGTAGATTCCACTAGTTTCTCCAGGTTTTATGGTTGCTCCCCCTTGTCAACTTCAGCATGGCCCTGGTGAAGTTTTACCCTAGAATTTTACGAGCGTTTACATAGCAAGAGACACTGGTACAGTGTGACTGCTGCATTGACTAAAGGGATTAACCTGGGCTTTCACTGCTTTGAAGCCACTGGTTCTGCCAAGTTGCCAACTACCCTTTTCAAGTAAGCTTTAGTGATTGCCTCCAAAGTGCACACAATTCAGCCTAAACTACAGTGGGTGTGAAAAACATCCTGATGTATTTAGTCAATAATTAACTGTCCACCAAGCAGTAGAGCAATGTGGTTTAATTAGACTGTAATATAATCACCTAGTTATGTGGCATTGAATATTGCTTTTGTCTTTCATTCCAGTATGGTATTTAAATATAAAATGAACATATATATGTTCCATCCGTAGTCAATGTAGTTAGTAGATTGTACTAAATATGGTATATACGATATAGATATATTTTGTTGTAAATATTTATGAATTGTTTATACTTTATAATACTTCCCTAATGATGGTGATGATGAAAGTACTTGACATTCACAATTATTATTTCAAATACTTTGGCCATGGGTATCAATAAATGGCAAGTTAGATTTCTTATTCACCTGTCTTGTTTAACTTCTTGAGACTGTGAGTCAAACAATTGTACTTATTGTATTTATGCATATAGTGCATTATACAATAATTTGTTTCTTATGAAAAATTTCATAGTAATTGTTTCAAATGTAATAGTAATAGATTACATTACAATGTAATTGACCCCAGGCCTGATTTGAGTAAAATCTGAATCTGCACTGAAAGTCCCACTGCAGATGTTGTGTGTGGGTGCATCACAGAAGCCAATTGCAGCTATTAACATGATGTTTAGGGTGTGCGCAGTACAAATGTATATAACAATATTTTATACAGCACTCAGTGTTAAAAGGAAAAAACAAAAACATTAGGACAATTACCTTAAATTGAAAATATTATCAAACAATATTATATAAAAACAGTATGTATATAAATACAGATGTAATCACAGTAATTACAATAGTAAAGTATCCGCTCAAGTCTCAATACAGGACAAGTCTAAAAATACACACACTCACACAGTCACAGACCAATAGGCAATACAGGAATTACAGGCACAGGTTAACAATAGTAAATTTGTTTGCTGTACTGAATGACTTAGTTAGTGTTAGGTCTTAGCCTTAGCCTAGGTTGTGTATTCCAAACAACCCAATCTTTGGCTAATGCAGGAGTAAGTATAAGCTATATATGACATAACCTTAGGATACCTTAGGACTGTTCTGATCGCAGGATCCTCTTGGTTCCTCAATGATCAGATCTTCTTCTTCGGGATCTAATATTAAAAGTTTTTGGTGTTTAATGTTAATGGGGTTTCATATTGCTTTATTAACCCCTTGGTTGATGTGAGCATCAAATGAAAGTTTTGAATCAATAATGACGCCTAAATCTTTTGTTTTATCTGTGGTGACAAGAGCATGTTTAACATTATAACCTTCACCAAGTAAACAATGTAAGTGCAACGAAGCCACTGGTGTTGTTGCCAATGTTGGTACAGTGCTGTAATACGTGTTAGAGTAAACACAGTCATAGAACTGACAGTCAGCTGATATCCACCGAAATCAACAACATCGAAGTCAACAAGTTACGTCACCGTCTCGTCTGTTTCGTCTTCTAAACATTTACCAAATAATTAAGCATTCTACGTATCTCGCTAGTTAAACTGAATACTGAAGAAAGCTATATTTACAGTTCGAATGAATGACACTCAAATATAAACTGTTAAAAGGGAAATAGCCTGACGTCGCTAGTTACGCCTAGCCTCGGCCAACTGCTTTTCTCAGTCGCCCGTCGACGACTTACTTGCTGCACCCCCAATTTGTTGATAGCAAGACGTTTAACACACTGAACAAAGTAACACTTACTTCATCTGACGTTGCCTCGTTGATAAAACTGTGGCGATCTACTGTATTAAGCGCCAGAAGTAGACTAACCCAGACCACCGTTCACGAAAAACTAATGTTTTCTTCGTAGATGTTCATTGTGGCGATGACGGAAGGTTGAGGGTCAACCAATCAGATGGCTCACAAAGTCACACATCAGCACGTTCTCGCAACGTGATTGTCACGTGACGTATACACGATTTTTTAGCAATCTTTCGTGAACTAGCGTTAGTACCGTTACAGGTACATAAAGTAATTTCTTTGTCGTTGAAACTATATCTATTCTACCCCCGCGACCGCCCAGATGTGGTTAAATAAACTACATTTAAAACTATACTTTGATCATTATGTTTCGGGGGCGAATACCTTGTAGTTGTATATGTTTACATTGCATACGGACAATGAACGTATGTATATACTATAATTACTATAATTAGGTACGTGACAAACTCCGCCACCCCGCGGCGGCCGCTTCGGCCGCGAACATCGTTTCGCTGTAGAGCGCTGCGGGGAAAGGGGTCGACCCCTTTCCTGTAGCGTCATCGGTCTATTTTAGGGATACCCAAGCCACAGCAACACTGATGACGTAGTTCACGTGTTCCTCTGCTACCTCGTTTTCGAATTGTTGATATCGGAGGGAAACTTGGAAAGTTGTGAAATTTTGAAATCGAACGTCATTTTCAGCGTCAATATTCATCTTGAAGGTAAGGATATGAAAGTTTTTAAACTTTATACACATGTTTAATGTATATTTATGTATATATTGGCCAAGTTTGGGAAAAATCTATAGCAGAGAAGCACTTGTTTTTAGCCGAGGGAAAAACTATTTTCGCTCCGAGAAATGTCGATGTTGACAAATTCGAACGGTCACCCACTGTTTTATTTTACCATCAAAACCATGTTTAATTGTGCCATTAAGGCATCCAATATTAATGTTATTATATTTTAGCAAGTTATGGATTGTTGGTAACTCATGCAATAATACGGATTAGAGGATGATTGCCGATTTGTGATCGTTCTCAATCGTTGTTGTCACCAGCCCGGTGATCACGTGACCTGTTTTAGGCATCCTCATTGGCTATTCAGAAAGTGTTTACAAACAAACACGTGCATTTATGATTTAAGCTTGTTTGCTGCTAGATCTACAGAGGTTTCAATGCAATTCTGCTACATCAGTTGTTTTTTACTTAATGTTTTGACAGTAACTTAGTGTATTGAGTATTTGGTTATTTTACTTGATAGTGATTGTATATTTGATTGCAATTAGATTATTTAACTTAGCAGTCCTCTTTGTTTTTGTTGGCTGTTCAGCATATATTATTGGAGCCAACACAAAAGGTGATTCAACACAAAAAGAAGCCATTGTTACTCTAAATTGTAATTGAAACTACTTGTATGTCTTATATCAGGTTATTTAAGTGGTGGGTGTGATTATATATTAATTGATTAACTGTTACTCAATTAATACATAATCATTCCAACACGCGCACATCACATGCACACTTATAATAATATAAGTATAATATTGAATCTTGTTTTACTATCTGTAATCTGGATACTATTACATAGTAATTAATACATATTATACATTTTAATTTCAGAAGATGCCTCCAAAAAAGAAACGGAAGGCTCCTACTGCTAAAGTTGGACTTGCTAGGCAGCATTTAACAGTCAACTTCGCTACCTTGCCCTGTGTTGGTGAGGATATCCTGAATGGCCATGTGTTGTTTGTGTACATTGAACACGACCGTGTGATTTCGCGTACACTCACAGCTTTGAAGGATGTTGTTCCTGGGGATCTTTCATCTTATAAGTACCGGGTCCAGAAACTGTGTAAGACATTGGACAAGTACAGACATCTAACAGAAGGAAGTGAGTTTGTGAAGTTTGATGTGCTTTGCCGCGGAGTGTTTGTTCAACCTGGACCTGTTCCGTCGACATCGACCGGACCTGCACCGTTCGAACCTGCGCCGTCAACATCGACCGGAATAATTGTCATGTCATGTCTAAATAAGTTGGTTAATAAGAATTAATTTTGTGGAATACAATTTACATACTTATTTTGCTATCTCCAGTTTCTGTTTTTGTTTACTGAAAATGTCATTGAAATTGTTCAGGTGTCTGTGGCTAACTATGAATAGAATACATGTAAAACAATTGTCATGTTTGCATGTCTGTGTGTCTAAATAAGTCGGTTAATTAGTTATTCATGGAATAAGTAATTATGTTTAATTGTGGAATACAATTTACATACTTAATTTTGCTATCTCCAGTTTTTGTTTACTAAAAATGTCATTGAAATTGTTCAGCTGTCTATGACTAACTATGAATAGAATACATGTAAAACAACTGTCATGTTTGCATGTCCGTGTGTCTAAATAAGTCGGTTAATTAATTAAGTGTAATTGTGGAATACAATTTAAATACTTAATTTTTTTATCTCCAGTTTCTCTACTGTCTAGTAGTGTTTCTTGTGTGTATGTCATTGAAATATATTAATTATGAATCATGTTTTAAAGAAATTTAAGAGTCCAGTAAGTTAGTTAATTAGTGATTCGGGAAGTAATTAATGATGTTTGATTGGAGAAATACTATGGACAGACACATTACTTTCCCATCACTTGTTTGTATGTTATTTTGTGGTGTGATCTCACTGAACATTTCATTAAAATATATGATGTATGAATGAATTTATTTAAAAAAATGATCTCATTGAATCGTTCGTTTGAGTAATTAATTATTAATCTAAGAACTTAATTAGCATCACAATGTAATTAAAACTACATAATTATAAATAGTTGTCCATAGGAATTATGCACTAAAATTGTTATCTTAATAATATTAATATTAAGAAAGTTGACATTTTGAAGTGCAAAAACTTGATTATTGGTCACACGTTTGCCAATGTTTTACTGTAAAACAAAGGGACGAAATTTAGACATAATTTCCGACATTCAAATTGGCATAACTTTCTTAATATTCACCATAGTACAAATATATAAGCACCATGTTAAAGGTATTTCCAAGCTCTTTCCAGTGATATCAGTTTTATTGAGATACAAAGTATTCTAAAAAAATTGTCACGTACCTACTATAATATAACAACAATAGATAACAACAACACAACAATAACAGCAATCGCAACATAACAACAACACAACAATTCATAGCAACATAACAATTAACAATAATTAACAACATTTCCATGCAACAATAACCATATTTGCACACTCCATTGAAAGATGCAGGATCTGAATGCACACATGTTTGTTATTTAAACAAACAATATATATATAATTATATATATGTATATATATATACATATAAATATGTATAATATATATTATATATATATAATTATATCTGAAGTTTCTATATGTAGACACAAAAACAATTAAATTAAAAAACATACACCATATGCATTCAATTTCATATCATAATGGAGAACATGGTTTACACGGTTTATATTAATTTTTGAATAATTCAATGTTAATTAATTAGCAAAATGTGTGAAAGCGTTGCCCCAAATGCGGTGTTTGTAAACATTGCATGAAAGTTACAGTTACGTTAAACGCCGCCAGAGGACGCGTCACACGTTGTTTGGGGTTGTTTTCATGTTGCCCCAGCGACGTTTGCAAATGGTGGCTGTAAATTGATCGGCCCGAAATTTTTCGAGACGCAGTAAGTTCATTGCTTGACTTTTCATACAATTACATCTCGGTTTTTGATTGTTGAATTAGTATTTCAGCATACCGTGGTGACAAAATATTATGTCAGTCAGAGATAAAGGCTGCAGACAGTACAGTATTTCTGAATTTTGGCACGGGCCGCGCCACTGCGAGCCGGATACGTCATACGATCACAAGTATTTTGTTACGTTGTCTGCGTGGGCGTAGTCGTGGGCGGAACCCGATTTGAGAACTTATTGTCATTTCTATGCAGTACAATAATAATACATCGGGTTTGCGAATCTGTATATTTGAATAAAGATTCGATGTACAGTGGTTCTGAACTTCTACACGGTACATACGGGCACCTGTTAGACAGTTAGTATTACTAATCTAGTGACAGTGTTAGTCTTAGACTTAGTGTTAGTGCATGTCAGCTTGTCACGAGTTGGCGCTCTGCCACAAGGCATTGTTATTTAAATACAGTTGTATGTTTGATGTTGTATGGATGGCCTACTATTTGTGAGACAGTAATCTATTAATTTCAATTTAAGATAGCTGGGGTTGGTATCAAGTCAGTTGATTTCTTCATTTTTTTCTTCATAGAACATGATTAGTAGGTGTCAGTATGAACATGTGTACTATTAAAAAAAACCAAGGGCACTATCACCATATGTCACCAATCCGTCCTTTAAAAACTAGTATTTTTAGTGTGTCTGTCGAAAGTCCCTTTTCAGATTCTTGGAAACTGACAATGTTTGCATAGTGACGATCACATGTGCGCCAGGCCAGTTCAAACATAAATTCGTTCACCATGAATGCAGATCATATAGTCTGGTTATTCTCATGCCACTATGTTGTTGTATTATAATTACCTAAATGCATCGTACTGTCAAATCACCAAATACTGGCAGTAGTTTTGTTTATTCTACGATAATGCCCGACCTCCACTGCCAGTTGCAATGACATGTGACTGACCTCAGCAGGTGTCAATCAATCTTGTCTACCAAACAGGTTCAACATGTGGCCTTTCGTAACTTAATATCATGAGGCAACTTGGCCAGAAAACCTTAGGGGGTAATCTCAGTAATAGAAGTGTCGTTGTGTTGAAACAAGCCACATGCCAGTGAAAAAATTACATTTCTAAGCAAAAAACAAGCATCTGGTGACACTTGTATTATCAGTAACAACCAGGAAGTATTACTTAATGTAACTTTTATAAAAACTACAATACGTACAAAGCCATAACTTTTCATATGAACTCGACTTTAAATATCTCTAAACAACATACAAAATCAATTCTTTTTGGTCTGGAGTATTGTTTAATGTGTTAGGCATTGTCTGATAAATTTTGTTTACTTTATCTTCAAAACATTTATAAATTTTATTTAAATCAAAACAAGCATATCATAGGCACCCTTACCATCTTAATTCTTTATTTCCAATTGAAAATTTGATGCAAACAACTTACAAGCATACACATATCAAGATACATACATGTATCATTGTATATGGACTTGATTTTATTGACAAAATACAAAATGGTTGCAAGGAAATTTTTTTCTCGAGTGTATTCTTACAGGTAACAGGAAGAAATTGGTCTTCAGACACAAAACATATCAGGGACCCGGGTAATTTATCCAGCTATGGTAATCCATGTACCCGGCTATCGAAAACGAAGAAAGGAATCTTTTCATTAGCACCCGTGACTCACAAGACACTGCTTTCAAGTGTCTTTGGTTTACAATTTGTGCTGTACAGCATCTATAAGTTCAGTAAACAGTTCAGCGCATCGATGATGATCGCGACAAAATATATGGGCAACGACGGTAATTTTGTTATGTTAAACAGCGCAGATCATGTTCCGGGTTTGTGTTGTTCCTCTGAATTAACACACTTCTTAGCGTTATTTGTTATTCCAGATAGAGTCCGCCATTGCGCCTTTTGTAGACAGGAGCAACACCGTCGGCGTAACGATGTTATTTCACAAATTAAAACAGTCTAACACTAAGCTAAGAAGCAGAAATGTAAGAAGTGGAATATAGCAACTTATTAGTATTTAATTATTGTGGGACTTTTACGGAACTGGTTAATGTTTACGTCTTAGCCTACAGCTATGCCGGTGATGTGCAGCATGTTCACCACCGTCGTGCCAAAGTCCTCAAAACCGAAACTCTTTCTTCTACTTGTGTGATAAGTTTGTGATCTTTTTTTAATTCGGTTTATAACTACATATTTTTGTTGAACAATATTGATTCAGTAGGCCCAAATACCATTCCGGTTTGCATAAACCCACACTGTTATTTATATATTGTTTTTTTCTCAAGCTAACCCATGTCCGCAGCGGCGCAGACTGACACAAACCAGAACGCTATTTGGGCATAACAGGTGGTGTAGAACGCAATATTTTATTCGTATTTTATAGCATCACATCCCTGATATTGTATTAAATGGTGGAAAGAATGCACAGAGATTTAAGTGTAGACACATTTAGGCGTAGTAATAATACTACACAACACAACTTATTCAAGATTCCCATCCAAAGCTCCATATGGCATGTAGACATTTTGCTTTGCTTCTCCAGGCCTAAAGATTCTACGGCTGTAAGCACTAGACAATGGCTGATGAGGAGGCCACTGCATCCGGGGTTTCTAACCCCAAACCCGAGTCAACTCCAGAACAGACTGGTAAGTGACAACTGAAGAAGGAATAGATACTGTAATTGTGTAAAGTTATATATCATCAGTATCAATGATAGTGTACTATTATATTTGTATCCCACTGCTAGCAATTATGTAAATCAAACCTCTTTCTGTGACTCACAAACTCCCAATTTAAGGCTGGAAGCCCAGGACCTCGGACAAAACAGAATTGGTGTACAAGCTACTTTTAGTGTTAGATGTATACTTTTTTGGTTTCTGTCAAACTTTCCCGTGTGGCATGTTTACTGAAGCACGCCATCTGTCTAATGAACATGTGTTTTTTTTGTCTTCTCCCCGCATGCAGCTTCTCTGGTGAAACCAGTCGGGGAGAGGAAGAAGAAACAACGCCGTCGTCGAGGTGGATGTCCAGTTATTTTCACCCCTAATCCCCCCACTCACCTTGGAGCCAGTGTCGTGCTGGCCAGAGCTTGTACAATGCTTCTCCCATAATGTGTTTGGATATTGGATCCCCCTCTCCCATGTTGTGATGTATCTTTATTGGTTTTCTCAATTTGTTTACTGCTCTCCTTGTTCAAGTTGTCTGTAGAGGTGTTGTTCACGTTGTCTGTAGAGGTGTTGTCATTCAATAGTTCCTCTACTGCATGCACGATTGTTCACAGTTCTTGACATTTACCTGTTCATACAGAGTGCCCTTGCCCCTCTCATGAAGTATTACTTTAAAATGTCGATATTTTTCCAGATTTAAATACAAGTCGTTGTGTAACAGTGTTGTGATACAGTGATGCTACACGCATAGAACTTATAATAATAACCATCATTTATGGTTACGAAACAGTACAAGCACAGTTCACATGCAACCAACATTGACCCCATCTCCCCCTTCATGCACTTTTTAAAAATGTTATATATATAAATGTTGCCAATTGTGCATGACCCCAATATAAATTATTCTTCCTAAACATCCAACCTACAATCACACAATTTTCATTAACTTTAAATTACCTGTACTCTTTCAGCCATGTACGTATGTATGTGAATGTGTATATATATATGGGCATTTCTATAATTCGGGTACATTTTGAATATTCATTTTCCACAAATCCGGTTTTTAAATAATCGCTGTGTTTTTTACTAATTGTTTAGCGTGGCGCTTACTATTGCCATCGCTGCAAGTTGGACAGTTCAACCATTGTAACTTTTACCCCAAAAAAATACTGGGCTACCCGTCTCCTCAATAAATGTCCACTCTGTTACTTCCATTCTAATGTAATTTTTTTTAGATACATTTAGGCACAAATCCCAGTTATATTTGCTTCTAAGTTGTTTTAGCTAGCCCAAAATGAAATACTTTCTTACATTGACCAGCAGAAATCTTGTTATTGCATTGGTCGTGTGAGTCACCTTATAAAATTGTATAATATTGCATTGCTTTACTGCTTATAGCATTTGCATTTGTGGCTAGCATTCATCATAAACGCTTGTATGTGTTAAGAATAAAGAACGCTATTCATCTACGGTCGTAAGATGTGCACTTTTACACTTGCTGTGTTTATATGGTTGTCTTTAGTCACAGTAACCGAGGAGACAAGCAAGTCACCGAGTGGACGATATGGTAACAGAGTGGACATGTTGTTCATATCACGCTATCCGACTACAATCACACGTGTAATAATTATGTCAAACAATGAACGTTTTTATTGGAAAACATGTCAACTATAGGCCACATCAATTGATGGCGATATCTGTGAATGGCCATGTAAGCTAGTTGCTATGATCTGAGGAAATGATTATGACAAGAGCTCGAGCTAGAAACAATTCATGCTGTCACCTGTTTCCATATCGAAGCATCGATACAGAAATGCCTGGAGGTGACTGGCTGTGGAGCAGGAATAACTGCTAATATAGCGTCTGGTCCATACCAACAGACATCATCACGCATAGGCCAATAAAAGCGGTTATCTCCTACGCGATGCATACATTTTACTTGCACGTCTGCGTTGTCGGTATCGACAACTAGACCTGGGTATGGCGCCCCGTCATACGAGACAACTACGTGGCTGTCTAATTCGAATGAACCCACGCCCATGGCAGTGCCGACTGTATCTTTGCTGGCTACCGGTAGGCCTAAGTCACAAAAAGTAAAGACAGTGGGAGCGAAACAATCACACATGGTATTTGCCTTACACATGCAACTCAGTTTGCGGTGGTACATGGTCATCGTGTCTGGTGCAATGCAAATCAACTGATGAATGGTCATGGTACCTGGCACTGGCACCAGATTATGCTTGGCCAGATGTTGTGTACGTTCTAGTATTGCATCTTTGCTGACTAGATACAGTGCGACGGAGGTGTGTGGCTGGAGCTTCTCGAACATCGTTACAGCGTCCGGGATGTCAGTTCCACGGAGGACGAGTCGATCTGCTAGACGTTTCACCGTCGCTCCTATACCATCTGGTGCGCCTTTTCCGTGGCCAGCTTCTGAGAAGTTCCACGTCCCTGGAAAACCAACAGACATTATAGCATGCACTGTTACAGACTTGTGACCAACAAAACTTAGGCGGTGGCGGCGGAGGCAGCGGAAGCAGCATGTACCAGTATATAGGCTAGTAGATGTAGTAGTAGACTATTAGTTATAATAAGCTGTGATTTATATAATTATATATTGTTAGTCTATATCAGCCTAATAGGAGAGTTGCCGTAACATACCTAGCTTCATTTGCCGTTTAGAGAGCATGTCGAGAAAGAGGAAGAAGTTTCCCTTCTGGCGATATTGTGTTGTTGGCCCGTCACTCATGAAGTGGATAGTGTCGATTTGTCGGTGTTTCTTTTGGATGTCATCCAAGATCTGATCCAGATGCGCCCAGATACTTGCTGGATTGTGCTGTAGCGAGTCCGATATTGAACAGAATGATGTCGCTTTTTTCTCAGGTCCTCCCACGTAGTATATGCCTGTGTGCAGGGTGATTTGAACTTTCGAGGCTCCAAAATGCGCACTCTGGATCTCGCTCTCCATCTTTGCTATGTAGTTTTCTGCGAAATCGACATGAATGATGCGAACTGGTGGTGGATGTTGAACGCGTGTTTCTTGTACCTTAGCAGAAGACTGCTGCACTCGCCTATTAAGTCGCTGACTGTCCCCTCGGATGTTGTTTTCACGGTCATTGTCACTTGCTTCATTTCTTTCGCAATCTCACGTTCTCTTTGACGGTTTTCCATGTTCGCCATGAAGTCATCTCATTGAGGTCGACGCTTGCTTTGAGTGGAATGTGGTCGTGCGGCTCCTGACATTGCGAGCAGCCTCCATGCATACATTTCTCACTTGTTTTGTCGCATGTCACCGCATTTAGCAACTGATCCACGTTCACGACGTCCAGGCTCAAGCACTTCAGGGCTTTTAGTTTGTCGACCACCAGCTTCAGGTTTTCGCATATTTTACACAAACAAGTCTGCCTATCACTCTCCTTTGGGATGACTACGTAGAAGGGACGCAGCTTACAGAACAATGCAAAACTGAGGGTGTGGTTCGGAAACTCCGCTTGGTATTTCGCATGCAGGTTCTGCAGGCTGTCGTTAAGTAACCGCTTCTGTTGCTTGTCCTTTCGGAGAGTGCACGTACTCCTCACCCCGGCGATTACTCTGCTGACGTCATCTCTTGTGAAGTAACGCACCACCCGCTCCTTCAGTCGCACTCCCAACGATGAAGATTTCTTCCTGATGAAGAGATTTTCGGTAGAGCAATGCCTGTATCGCCAACGTTTTGCTGAAAAGCCAAACGTCTCTTGCGCGTACTTCTGCATTCTGTACTGGCGTACCAGTGATCCTGTCAGTAGTCTCGCAAAGAGCTGCCTTTGGCGCTCTTGTTTCGTCTCCATATAGCGCTGCTTGATCGAATCCACTAGCACGTTGTGAAATTCAAGACTTTTCCTAACCACCTTTGAAGTTGCGTGACGCACTAGATTACGAGTTCTGGTTCGTGGAGTGTCAGGCAACTTGTTTTCCTCATTTCTCGCTGCCATCTCTTCTTGAAGCGTTCAGTCAACGTGCGCTGGACAGCTAGATTATGCTTAATTTTTGTAAGCTCTTTCCGCATGGCCTGTTTGTTTTGATTTCGGATCTTCCGCCCTCGTATGTGTTGTCTGGAAGGTTGAATCGCTGGAGACAGCAGTGATGGCGGTGATGACCGTGGCTCGACTGGAGTGGATGGCGGTGTCAAGTCAATCATAACTTGCTCTTCGTCGCATTGTTTACGTGCATTCGCTTTTGAATTTTTCCAAATCTTCCGCGTCCTCTTTTTCTCTCTCTCACTCAGACTGTTCACCAATTTCTTTCTTTTATGCCAGCTTTCTCGTTCCTTCTGTAAAAACTCTGCCCGCCTTGCAGGGTCGGCATTTCTCTTTGCTCTATACCGCTTTTGTTTCTCTGCGGAAGTCAATGGCATCTGGAACACAATACACAATACATTTACTATAGAACTATAATTAATTGCTGTGTATAGCGCATTGTCAGTAATCTGTTGCATTATGTTGGTTGATTGTTTTGGTGATATTACGATCTGCTACTCTACCTGCCTGAAATAGCCTATTATAATTATGTGATATAATTATAGCCTATATCATACAGTTTTAGTTATGCTATAAGTAGTATAGTATTT